>CAJHXA020000001.1:3859275-4249275 GCA_905147815.2 Phalera bucephala
CGCTCGGCATCCCATGCCGGGCACACCAGCAACGTGTGCGCCGCCGTGTCTTCCGGGGCCGCAAAATGGTAGCAGCGCTCCGCCTCCTCACGACTGATCCGCCACAGATACCGCCCGAAGCAACCATGCCCGGACAGTACCTGCGTCAGACGGTACGTGAGGACACCGTGTCGTCGCCCCAGCCACTCCCAGAAGACCGGCAGCAGCGCAGCGATGACGACGTGACCGGCAGTGGGATTGGCGAGTTTGCACCGCCAGCTCTCCAGCGCAACTCGGTGCAACTCTGTTCGCCTCGCTTTCGGGGCGCCGGGATCCAGGATGTTGTTAGGATCCGTACGCCAGGCATAAAGCTCAGAGAGCGCCTGGGCCGTACCGGCAAGGAGTGTCGCCGCCTCAAAACTGATGGTGCGGTACCCTCGGACGATCCTGACGACCAGAATCCGCTACGCGCGGTGCAGCGGCACCACGTTTCGGGCCGTCAGGGCGCCCGCCCAGATTGGGGACCCATATAGGGCTGCGCCAAGGCCCACCTTTTTTTTTTTTTTTTATTGAGGGGAAATGCCTAACGCATACCCCCGGGCCGAGGGCACGGCCCGGGTAGTTATGTGGGGCTTGCACCCACTAAAACCCCTCGGCGTCCCACTGCCATTTTGCCGGGCCACAGGAATCGTCACCAGCATGACCTCTGTGGCACCGGCGTGCTCGGTCCGTGTGCGGACCTCGACACCTGTTAGAGGAGTTCGGTCTCCTCCCTACCGCCTTTCGGAGCCTTCTACGAGCGGGATCGGAGGACGTCTCCTCCCTCACCCGCTCTGCCTCCTCCTCAGTGGACATGACAGCTTTCCAGCGCAGCTCAGTGCAGCTCCGTCCGCCTCGCTCTCGGGGCGCAGGGATCCAAGGTATTGGTAGGATCCCTACGCCAGGCATATAGCTCGGAGAGCGCCTTTGCCTCCAGCTCCCACGGAGGCGTTCCGGCGAGGAGCGTCGCTGCCTAAAATCCGATGGTGCAGTACCCTCGGATGACCCTGACGGCCATGACTCGCTGCGCGCGGTGCAGGAGCACCACGTTTCGGGCTGTCATGGCGCCCGCCCAGATTGGGGACCCATACAAGGCCTGGGACCGCACCACCCCCGCATACGGCCTCCTCGCCGAGGCCTCTGGTCCGCCCAAGTTCGGCAGGAGTCTCGACAGTGCTCGAGCCATCGCCATCAACTTGGGCACTAGGGCGACAAGATGGGGCCTAAAAGTCAAGCGCCCGTCAAGAATGAGGCCCAGGTAGCGTATTTGGGTCTGGACGTTGATGCGCTTCCCCCGACAATGATGTGAGCGTCGGAGGAAGACCGGTTTCTGGGGCCGTGAAAAAACATGGCCTCGGTCTTATTGAGGGCCACCTCCAGGCCGAGCCGCCGTATGCGCCCCACCACCTGTGCCACCCCAGCGGTGGCCAACAACGCCGCACCCTGTGGCTCCGGGCCCTTGAGGTGACAAGAGTATCGTCCGCGTAGCACGTTACCGTCAGATCTGGCAGCAACGCGCCACGCAGGACTCAATCGTAGGCGATGTTCCACAGGAGCGGTCCGAGGACAGACCCCTGTGGAACCCCGCGCCCGACGTTACGCTCCTGCCACCGTGGCGGCCCGGGGTAAACTACGCGCCTGTTCTCGAGATAGTCCCGTATGGTCAAGTGGAGGTAATTAGGGACGCCGTGGTATCCCAGTGCCGCCATTATGGAGGAGTAGGGCACTGAGTCGAAAGCATTGGCGATGTCCAAAGACACCGCCAACACGACCTCCTTCCGCCCCACAGCTTCCCCCGCCATCAATTGGACGCGCCTTATCGCGTCCACCGTGGACCTGCCCCGCCTGAAGCCGAACTGGCAGTCGCGCCAAGGCCCACCTTTTTTTTCGGGGGGAAATGCCTTACGCATACCCCCGGGCCGAGGGCACGGCCCGGGTGGTTATGTGGGGCTTGCACCCACTAAAACCCCCCGGCGTCCTACTGCCCTTTTGCCGGGCCACAGGAATCGTCACCAGCATGACCTCTGTGGCACCGGCGGGCCGCAGTTTGGCGCGGACCTCGACACATGTAAGGGGAGGGTCTCTCCCCTACCGCCTTTTGGAGGCTGCGCGGACGCAGCGCTTTTCCGGCGCGGGTCTGCTAAGTGCTAGGGCGCCGGGGTGCCCTCCCCGACGCCTGCAGGGCCAAGGCCCACCTCGGCCAACTAACTAATAGCTTTTTTGTGTTTTTTTAAGTGGGGAAATCCTCATGGATACCCGTTCACGACGGGGACGTGAACGGGTTATGTGGGACTCCTTGCTCCAGCGACAGTTGGCGTTACTCCGGCCGTCGCTGTAGTAAGTCCTACCCACTAAAACCCCACCGTGTTCCATCACCCGCTAGGCGGCGGGTTGCGGGGACGCGGACATACTACCGCGACCCGCAAGCGGCTGTCCGTTATTTCGGACCCGTCTTTTACAGGGTTATCCTGCCCTGTTCCTCCTCCTACATGGAGGACGCGCCGGAACACTTGATGCGTCCTCCAAATCTCTCGGGGGCAGATGTTCTGCGCAGGCGACAGTAACCCCCGTTACTGTCGCCCGCAGGCCCTCTTTACGGCGGCATTAGGTCGGCAGCAGCCCGCCTCCTCCGCCGGACTCTCCGACGTCGGTTCGGAGCAGCGAGGGGATCAATCTCCCTGCTCCGTTCCGCTGCCTCCTTCTGCGACATTACTGTTGCGCAGAAGGCGATCACGGCTTCCCACGACCTCTCATTGCCAACCATGGCTCGTGCCACGACTGGCAACGAGAGGTCCCTCCTGATTACCTCTACGAGATCACCGCGCGGCCCCGCCCAGGCTGGGCACAGCTCGAGCGTATGTTGAGCGGTGTCCTCTCAAGCACCGCATTGATGGCATGAGGGAGTGGGCTCCTTGCCTACAACCTTGTGAAGGAACCGGCCAAAACAGCCATGGCCAGATAATATTTGCGCTGCCCGGTAAGTCAGCGAGCCGAACTTGCGATTTACCCACTTTTTCAGCACCGGTCTGACCGCCTCAATTGTCCGGTAGCCAGCTTCCGGTTCCAGCAACCGCTCCTCCCAACTGCGCAACGTTGGACTCACGTAGCCGCCGAACGCAACCGACCGGCTCTTCAGAACGAACTGTCCCTCCTCTTTGATCTACTTTCCGCCGCCGGTAGGCAGCGGCAAGGACACCGGCTTCAAGGTCCCAAGGAACCGAGCCCGCTAACACCGTTGCCGCCTCGAAGGAAATCGTGCGGTATCCGCGGACTGCCCTGATAGCCATGATCCGCTGCGGCCTCCTTAGCAGGGCTCTGTTCTGAGCATTCAGGGCATCCACCCACACCGGCGCGCCGTAAAGGGCCATAGATTTAAGCACACCCATATACACTCGACGGCAACCTTGACCTGCCCCCCCCCCCACATTAGGTAAAAGACCACTCAGGGCTCCGGCTGCTCCCACAACTATAGGCGATAGACGTTTGAAATGTTCCCGGAAACACCACCTACCATCGAAAACGAGGCCCAAATATCTCAGGTGGGATCCGAGCGGTACCACTGTCCCTCTAATATCTATGTGGGCACCTGACGGCGGTTTCCTCCGAGGCCCGTGGAAACACAGTGCCTCGGTTTGTTCAATGCCACTTTAAGACCTAGCCGTTCGATCCTCTCGATCACTACTGACACGCCCTCAGTCGCCAGTCGGGATGCTTCCTCGAAGGTGCTAGCACAGGTAGCAATCAAGGTGTCATCCGCATAGCAAACGACGCTTAGTCCCCGACGAAGAGTAGTGCGCAAAACCCAGTCATACCCGATGTTCCACAGGAGTGGGCCCAAGACCGATCCCTGTGGAACACCGCATCTCATTTGTTTTCGCAGCAGCTGACCTTCCCTAGTGTGGTAGACAACGCTCCGATCGTAAAAGTAATCACCGATGACCCGCTTTAGATACTCCGGTACCCGATGGTACCGTAGGGCCTCCATCACGCAAGCGAACAAGAGCGTGTTAAACGCGTTGGCGATATCCAACGATACCGCCAACATTGTCCCTCCCTTGGCAACGGCCTTGTCCAAGAGGGTCTTTACACGCATGATGGCGTCGATCGTGGACCGTCCCCCTCGGAATCCGTACTGGCTATCTGACACATCCGGGCCAACATTTTGCAGGTGTTGGACGAGGCGGACCGCGAGCGCTCAAACAGCTTGCCCGCCTCGTCCAACAGCACGATGGGTCGGTACGCCGCAGGCGAGTTACCAGGGCGCCCCTCTTTTTTTAGCAGGACGAGCCTACCCGTTTTCCACACCGTAGGAAACCTACCGGTCTCCAAACATAGGTCCAGCAGCTTTCGGAAACGATCTCCCAGATTTTCCATTGCCAAGGCCCAGACCCTAGCAAGAATGCCATCTGGTCCGGGAGCCGTCTTTTTTGAGCGAATGACCGCGACCACGGCATTTATTTTGTCCGATGAGACGATCTGAGCATCGATGTTAGTATCTTCTTCAATCGCCCGGCGACCGGCCATTACTGGCGGCTCATATTCTCCGCAATCCGGGAACAGAGTTGCTACCACGTCCTCCAGTAGGCTAGGTTCCAGCGTCTCCGTGAGTGGGGCGGCCTGAGCGCACATTTTTTTCCGCGCAATCTGGTATGGGCGCCCCACGGATCTCTCTCAAGAGTTTCCGCCATCTCCTGACGACTTCTGGCCTTGGCTTGATAGATGGCCGTTTTCACCATATCTTTAGCCGCTCGATAGACCTCGTACAGCTGGTCCTCCACAGCTCCTTCGCGGATACGACGCCTTCGGTACCTGGTGAAAGCGCGGCGTGCCGCCACACATGCCCGGCGCAGTTCCGCTATTTCGGCTGTCCACCAGTATACCTGTCTTTTTGGGCGCCATTGCCTGGCGCGTGGCATAGCTGCGTCGCACACGCTGGTCATGGCTCCCCTGAACCATTCCGTTTCCGTATCCACATCAACAGGGGGTTCAGGCTGCGCTATCCAAGCCTGTACCAAGGATACCTCTTTGACAGAATCTGCGTCCAAGCGACTCAGGGCCCATCTCGGGAAAGGCATTGACGCCGAGCTCCGCTGGCGGCTTTGACTATCGACTGAGGGGGAGACGTACTCTTTTTTTTTTTTTTTTTTTTTTTTTTTTTTTTTTTTTTTTTTTTTTTTTTTTTAGCCCCACACTAGGATTTATTCCTGTGTCGTGGGTGCGTTTACAAACATGAAAATTCACAAACAAATACCCAGACCGGAACAAATAATTGTGGATCACACAAACATTTGTCCCGTGCGGGAATCGAACCCGCGACTATTCGACACAGTGGGCGGAGCAGCTCAAGCTCTTAACCACTGCGCTAAATCGTCCGTCAAATTTTTTTTGCTTTGCTTATGACTACGGTCCATTATCAGTCGTCATATTGTCCTCTTCGCTGCGCATGGAGGCTTGAACCCCACTGATTGCTGCATCCCTATTGGGGGTCTTCTTCTTCCGCTTCCTTTTAGTGCCGGTCCCCTTTGCAGTCGCCGAAGCGGCATCGCACTCTCTACTCCCCACCGAATGTGCCGCCGGTTTGCCGTTGGACGCACAAGGGGCACAGTGAGGGACCTCCAGACAGTCAGCAGCTCTGTGTCCAGGGCGAGAGCAGCGGAAACAGAGGCCGCCGTGTTCCACTTGCAAGGTGCAGTTAACTGCCATGTGCCCAACTTGGAGGCAGCGGAAGCAGCGGGCCGGCCTGGGTTCCAGGAGCTTTACTCTTCCCGTAACCCATCCAACCCTTAAGCTGCCACTCATAGCGACCTTCTTGGCTGCCGCTACAGGACGGCGAACCCAGACGGTCCCAAGGCTCGACATCCCCTGACGAATCGTTCCCACCTTAATCGATCCCTCCGGGCATCCATCGCGCGCTATCGCTGCCACAACCTCCTCGGAAGTGACAGAGTCTTCTAGGTCTGTTACCCGCAACTCCCGCATTTTGTGGGTCTGGAGACTTTGACGTCGTTGGCGCTCAGCGATTGCCTGAGATATTCTGCCAGGGCGTCCGCCTTTTCAGCGTTCGCCTCGCCCGGGACCTCCAAAATGCGGGCGCCTGTGGCTGATTTCTTGCAGCGCAGAGTAGGGATGCCGAGACCATTGAGGTTGATGTTCCGCTTGGCCTGAGCAAGAACAGCAGCGTAGCTCATCCCTCTCTGCACTGCTTCCGGCTGCAGGGTGATTAATACTGCCGTCGAGCGGGGCACACTCAGTCTAGTCTGATTGGTAGACTTTTCCTTCCCAGACTTCTTCTTTCTCGCCTTCTGCGTACTCTTTTTCCTTTTATTGGTGACCGTCGTCCACCCCTCTTCGGCCGGGTCAGTCGTCTGGGAAGGGAGAGAAGTCCGCGGTTCCTGAGGGGTAGTCTCGTTCTCCTAGCTCTTTTCGGAGCTGTGTGCCACTTCCGTTTGCAGCCGCAAGTTTGAGTCCTGCAGCCGCGAGTTGGACTCTTGCAGCCGCGAGTTGATCGCCTGCAGCTTGGCCGTCTCAGCGCTTACCGAGCGACCGTACAGCATTCTGCTCGCCTCTTTAATAAAGGATGCTGCTTGGTTAAGAGCCTTCTGGCTCGTGCCCTTCAGGTGGCTCGAACACCGCGAGATCTGCCGTATCGTGTCGGCCTCCTTCTCTATCTGCTCGTGAAGCGCCAGCGCCGAGGGTTCATCCGCGGAGGCCGCGAGATTAACTCCTGCCTCAACCCTGCTCTTTGCCGTTTCTTCGGCGAGGCGCTCAATGGCCACTTCGACGTCGGCGAGAATCTTACTCTTTTGGCGTCTTCCCTTCGACGTTGTTGTTGACGCCTTGGACACGTCGGAGACTCGAGAGTTAGCCGACTCCGACCCCTCATCCATATCTCCTGAAGGATTCCTCTTCCCCTGACTCCTCAGGAAGCGCCCACGATCCTCACGTCCCTGCGTTGCCACCGTAGTGGTACCGCCTCGACCCTTCCTTCTAAGCGGGACCTTAGGTGCCGGGAGATCGTCCTCACCACTCGAGGATGATTCCCCACCAGTTTGGACTATTGCGCGCGCAACCACGCCTTTTCTTTTGCGCTTTGGCTGAGAGAGCCGCACCGCCGCGTCCTCGGTCACCACCTCCAACTTGTCGGCATTATTTTCCGGAACCTCCTTCTCGACTTTTTCCCTTTCACTTGCTATCGGTGTCAGCATAACTATGCAGTTGGTCGTTGTCACCGAGGGAGGAGCTACTCCCCCGGCGGTAAGGCATTTGTGGTCCCCCCCAGAATACGATGGGGACCTGACGAGCCCAGAAGAACTCGTGGTGGATTCCCCGACAGGAACATCGCCGTCGGGACCACCCTGGGTAGTGTCTTTTACATTTGCCTTATCCATATTTTTTACCGAACTCCCGTCTAAACGCCTCAGTAGTGGCAGGGCTTAGCCCCCCTGCCTTTCAGACCTCTTACTGGATTGGGTCATTTGGGCTAACAACACAACAACCAGCGCCTCCTGCTGCACCCGACCCTTTCCAAAACGGAGATTGAAGGGGGCAGCCAGGCGCATCCAACTTCCGGTCAGAACCGGGGGACAAAAGGATGGGTTATTCAGGAAAAGGATAGGGAGGGATGGGACCGAACACTGGGGAAGGGTAAGCGCATGACTGTTTCTGTTATGTCTGTTCAGAAGGACCAGACCAATAGCAGGCAGCAACCACGAGCAGGATGCAGTCACACTTGCCTTGGGGATCGTCGCGACCGCGCGCTACTCCCAAGACCACGCCAAATTGCTTGCCGGGATAGACGAGCAACATAGGCGAGAAGCTATGCCACTGCGTTTCGCAGGACGCGTGTGGTGGGATAGCCTTTCGCCCGCCCAACTTTTTTTTTTTTTTTTGGGGAAAATCCTGCATAGGACTTCCGCGAGCCTCGGGGGACGCTCGCGGGGCGTGTCGGATTCCTACCGACTAAAAACCCCAGGGTGGCTGACATCAGCACTTTGGAGGGGCTCCGGGATCTCCTTATGGAACGCACCGGTGCCCCTCTTGTGTCACGCTCTGAAGAGCCCGCCTTCGAGGGGAGACTTAATGATACGCTCCGCCCCGCACCAACGCGGTGCTCACGGCGACGTGAGCCACACCACGCCGCCGTCCTCCTCGGGGTCACTCGTGAAGAACGCTCGAGGCCCCCGCCCCTTGCGTCCGCGACCCCGAAGGCCCCCCTGCTGATGTGGTTGCAGGGGGAGGCCCCCCGCCAGATATTACGGCGGGGGACGCGAGTTAGCCCGTATTCTTAAGCCCCGGGCTATTGGGCTGGGGGGCCTGGGCGGGCTGTGCCTCCACCCCGGCGCCGTCGCCTTCGTCGAGCAGGATCGGCCCTCTCCCGATCCCGCTCGGCCTCCTCCTTCTGGGACATCACAGTCTCGCAGAAGGAGGATACGGCCCCCCACGCCGATTCCCCTGCCAGCATAGCCGCTACTATTGCCGGCAAGGAGAGGTCCGGTCCGATCCGGTCGACCAGGATCCGCCGCTCGGAGGCCCACGCTGGGCACTCTTCGAGCGTGTGCTGGTCGGAATCCTGGTCGCCACCGCAGTGGTGACAGGTCGTCGTCGCCTCGCGTCCGATCTTCCTCAGATAATCACCAAAGCAACCGTGACCGGTGATTATCTGAGTAAGTCTATAGGTGACTCGCCCTCTCCTCCGCTGGTGCCAGGCTTCGAAGGACGGCAGGATAGCTTGGACGACGCGCTTGCGCGCGATGTGCTCTTGACTGAGCCTCGCGCGCCACTCCTCCAGAGCGCGCCGTCGTTCCCGCCGTCTCACTTCTTCGAGCGCAGGCACGCCCTCGCCACTTTGGCGGACGCCACGAGTCTGGTCGTAGACCCTCGCGTCCATGTCCGAACTAACTGATAGCTGTTTCAACCTCATCTAACCTAGTTAACAAAATTTGAAAATTATGGATAATTAAATCGAAAGTATTCAAAACAATTTCTTTACTATGCTGAAATTGAGTTTTATTTAGATTCTATTTCGTTAACTTTTTTATCTATTTCAATAAAATTATTTCTTGTAGAGTTTGTTAAATTAACTAATACTCCAATTGTTTCGGAAACTAATGTTATTTTATTATCAATAGCATTTTCTTTAGATTGAATATGACTTATTACGGAATCGTATCTGATTGCATCTTCGTTATCTAGATTACCTGTAATGGCTTTTGTAATTTTGATTCTTGAGCCTAGAGGATTTAAAATACCTCTTTTAATTCTAATTGTTGCTTCTAATTGATTGTAACGTTCTAAAGTTAACTTCATAATATCTCTCTCAGTTTGCATTTGTGCATCTATGATATTTCCGTCCAAGAAATATACATTTAATTTTTCTTTTAAATAATCGTTAACCTCATAATATTTGTTAACGTTATAATTAATATTGTTACTGACTAGCTTTAAATCTAATATTTTAATTATATTCCAATTATAAGTACTAATGAATGCTTGACCTTCTTTAACTGGGAGCATTCCAGGATTATCTTCAATTTTCTGATGTTGAAGGGCCAGGTTTTCGGCTGCCTGTAGGAGTATCAGGAGTGCGAACCTGCGGAGGACGTTTATATCTTTTAATGGAACTTTAGAGGCGCTCGTAGCGCTGTGCGACCGCGGTGTTCTTACCGATTACCAAGGTTAAGCAGCGTTCGACTCGGTTGGCCCGAGATGGGTGACCGTTTGTGGCATTTTCATATTCGAGCATCTCCGTGCTTCGGAAGGCACGTTAAACCGTTGGTCCCGGCTACCACTTAATGTGGTAGTCGTTAAGCCGAGTTGGAAGCTTTAAAGGCGGCTTGATAAGTTCCAACAGCAGGTGGCCACAAACCTGCCTCCACCAATCCGCACTGGGTCCGCGTGGTGGAGTATGACCTAATCTCTCTCACCTCGATTAGTGAGACAAGGCCTTTGTCCAGCAGTGGGCAATATAGGCTGATATAATATAGTGTGTCTCTGATGAGACTCTGATCTACTGGTACTGTGTTTTAATCACTTTTCCTATGATCTTTGCCTTTTCATAACGCGGTTGGTCTTTACTTCGTTTTATATTGACGCCTTTTATGGAGACGGTGTCTCCTTGTTTGAATTTTATTCCTTCTTCACCTCCTCGTTTTTCTCTGATTTTAATTTTGTTATTAATCATTTTATCAGTTAAATAATCATATAGATGTTTTGTTCTTTTAAGGTGTTCTAAAACAAGTTGTTGTGTATAGTTCTTTTCAAAATCGACTTCAAATGCACTGCATGAATCTGTATGTCCGAAAACTACTTTAAATGGCGTAAGACCAGTTGTTGAATGTATGGACTGGTTATACGACATTATAGCGTATGTCATTACTGAGGCAGTATCTGTTATTTTTCTTTCATATTTCGCAAGTCTATAATTTTTTATTATTGTGGAATGAAAACGTTCAACAATGCCCATTGAGTTGGGGTTATGTGGTGTTCCAATATGTAAATCTATTTTATAAAACACTAACATTTCTTTAAGCGGATTGTTATTAAATTCTGAACCTGGATCTGAACTTATCCTTCTGGGTATTCCGTAAATGGAAAAATATTTTATTAATGCTCTTACTATCTCTGGCGTTGTTCTATTTGAAACTTCGATTGCTTGACCTAATTTACTAAAGGAGTCTACTATCGTTAGGAAATATTTACCTTCTATGGAGAATAATTCTATAAAAAAATCCTGAAAGCGTCTAGTTTGAGTTTGAATTAATTGTAATTTAGGATTTAAGGGTTTTCTATCGTATTTACATGGCTTTACATATTTCGCAAGAATTAATTATGCTTGATACGGTTATTTCCAAATTTTGCCAGAAAAATGTTCGTTTAAGATGAGCAATGGTTTCCTTTATGGCACGGTGACAAGTTTTACCAATATGGTTTTTCAATTTTAATACTATATCACGTTGCTCATTTTCATCTTCAACGTACACTACGCGTTTTGTGCATTCAATGAATTTTACTGAATCCTTTTTGAATAAAGTTACAATAATTTCTGTGAATTGTTTACGGTGATATTCGTCGTCGAAGTATAAGAAATATTTTATTTTAGGCTTAATATATTCCCTGAGAAATGATTTTATTAACTGGGTATTGTTTAATGGTAAATGAACTTCTAATACTTTTTGTTTATCTCTGGATAAATTTTTAACAAAAAATTCATTTCTATTCCAGGTGTATATTAGTATTTGATTAGGGTTGGTATCAATTGCTTCTTGTAAAATAGGAATATCGTAAGAATTCATGTTTCCTCTGAATGGACAGTTATAAAAGATGATTCTGATTTTTCAGATGCAGTTAAAGTATTTATTTTTATTTATTTCTCACACATTTTTACAGCTACCATTACAGGAATTCCCATTTTAGTAGCGTTATTAACATTGATTATTTTTATAATAATTACAAATTAAATTAATTAGTCATTAAAAATAAAACATAAAAAAAGAAATAAAACAATTATAATATTTAAAAAGAAAACATAATAAATTGAAAAATAAAATAGATTACCATTAAATATATAATTTCGAACATTTGTCAATAATTTATGGGATAGCATAAAACATGTAACGTTACCTTTGCAAATTCGCTCATTGAACATAAAAAAACGTCCAACGTTTAGTGGTAACCAGATTTATTGTATCGATTGTTCGTGTCAGAGGCGTAGTATCCAATAGCTTAGTTCTGCCGCGACACACTGCGAACAAATGCGGTAGCCGGCGCCGCCGCGCATAGTTATCAGGCACACACAAGCGCAATCATTGCAGTACCCCTGGATTGTATATATCACCTCGGAATACCTTAATCACGTAAGATGCCAGAGACAGATCTCTCCTAGTTTCCAGCTTGTTGTATACAACCATGCCCAGCACAAACAAGGTTGGATACATCAACGGATAGAAAGGATATATCCCGTAAAATATAACGTATAGGTACGTTGTAAATTTTTTTTTGTATGCGCTCCAACATGAGACTATATTTAGTTTCATGTGGAGCCCATACGGCCGCATTACACTCCAGCTGACTTCTAATTAAAGCATTATACAATATAGATATTGCTTTAATATTTTGGAATGTTCCTGCTCTGCGAAGTACAAATCCAAGACTTTTGTATGCCTTTTTACAAACATTCAGTATGTGTTCGCGGAATGTCAACTGAGCATCCATTCGAACGCCAAGGTCTCGCACTGATTCCACCCTTTTCATAAGTGTATCATTCACCTTATAACTATAGTGGAGTGGTGCCCTTGCTCGACTATACGCCACTACTGAACACTTGGCAACATTAAACTGTAGCTTGTTACTGCTACTCCAATCAACTACTCTGTCAATATCCTGCTGAAGACGCCGACAGTCATCCTCAGTTTCAATAGCCAGGAACAACTTGAGGTCATCTGCAAACAATAAACACTTGGCCTCCTCCACTACTTCGGGCAGGTCATTGATCATTATTATAAATTCTAACGGCCCCAAATTGCTTCCTTGGCTTACTCCTGACCTTGTGAAGTAAGGCTCAGTATGATATCCGCAGTAGTCCATATACAACTCTCGCCAACTTTGATAACAGGATATCGTTATCTACGAGGTCAAACGCTTTCCTGAAATCAAATTAGGTGGCATCCACCTGGAACCCTGCGTCAATATGAGGGACCAAGTACGCTATGGCATTTAGCAGATTGCTGGTAGTGCTATATCCCGGTCTAAAGCCGTGTTGGGCGTCCGACAATTGCGGCGCTACATGCTCTTGGACACTTCGTTGTATGGCAGACTCAAATACCTTTGCTGGAGATGACAGGATCGCCACTGGTCTAAAATAATTTACTTCTGATCCCCCCCCCCCCTTTCGGTATTGGAATTACGCGAGTTACTTTCCAACGCTCTGGAAAATGCGAAGTATCCAGGCACAAGTTAAATATGTGTTCGAGTGGTTCATCTATTACATAGCGACAATCTCGAATAACAAATGCCGGAATACCGTCAGGGCCTGCTGAGCGTTTCGGCTTGAGCCGGACCAGTGCTGACCGCACCTGCTCGAGCGTAAGCCGTGAGACGTGCACGCGCACGCCACTCGCGCCGCCGCTCACTGCTGTCGCCTCAGCCACGTCCAATGACGCCGGCTGATTATTATATACCGAATAGAAATATTTCGCAAACTCCGTCGCACTCTCCGAGCCTGATAATACTACCCCATCCTTTATAATTCCTCTATTGTTATTAGATCCTTTCTTTGCCCTAATATAGTTCCAAAAAGATTTTGGATCCCTAGCTAAATTATTCTGCACCCGCTCTTGATACTTTTCTCAAAAAAAATATCGTAGTTCCTACGTGATCCACTCGATTTATATCGCTTATGAAGTTTCGCTTTTAATTGAATATCGCTAATTATCTCCCTCGTATACCACTCTGGATAACAATACGGTCCACTGTCTTTTGCTGTTTTTTAGGTACACTACTTTCAAATATGTTATTAAAAATCCTATAGAAATATTCTACCGCGTCTTCCGGTAAGTGCAATTTATATATCGGACTTCAGTCTATAGACGCTAATAAAGAATATAATAAATTATAGTCAGCCTTATAAAAATTCCATTGTTGGTTTATTTTACTTGAGGATGCCTCACCGTCCTGATTCATGGCAGTGTCGGAGTAGGGGCAGGTCGCCAGCTGATCGCAAGCGGCGAATGATATACGTCCACTGGCACCAGGGTCGCGTCTTCCTCACATACCTGCATGTTGTCGCATAAGCTAAACGAACACAGTACTAAATCCAGTTGTCGTCTATTGCAATTAGGAACATTATTTAATTGAGCCAATTCGCAAAATGACATAAAATATTCAAAATAATTGTTAATATTCTCACTACTTGAATTAAAATTAAAATCACCTACAACAATGATATATTTATACTTTACACATAATTCTTCGATTATTCCAAATAAAAGCATGTATTTGACGGCGGTAGCTGACATTTAGTACAAGAAAGAGACGGCGATATCATGCGCTAGCAGCACGTGCACCGGACGTCATCGCCCCCAACTACCTCCCACTACGCTTGGAGAGTATAAAACGGGCCGCTCAGTTGTATCGGCACGCATTTCCAATGGATGCGTCTCGGTGCACGGACTGCTGTCTCAGTACGAGTTTCTGCCTTCCTCACTCCCATTAGTCGGTACTCTTGTTAACTATTTGGCTTGTGTAAAATCTTGATTTACTGTTTAAATCTATGTTAATATTGATTGTGCGTGCACCTACTATAAAATTATTGCTAATTTAGTGTCGGCTCATCTGTCTATTAAGTCATAAGGTTTAAATTAATAAAACAATTTATTTATAACCGTACCTATCCTTCTGTTTTACTTCTGATGTCTGAGCCAATCCCGACATCAGAAGTGGGATATGAACCTACATACCCACGTGATTACTGATCGGAGCCTTCCACAGAGAGATAAGAAAAATAGCACCCGAAGTGTTCTGGTTTATGTAAAAATATCCAGCTACCTGAATGTGCAGCGAGTGGTTACATTACTACCTACCTATCAACATGTAAATCGATGGATTGAAGAAGAGAAGCAAGCTTTTCCTCTAACAAAAAAAACTGCATGGAAGTGTTCCAGCTGTAAAGATCCAGGACCTGCTTTAAGTGCAAAGTGCATCGAGTGAGTCGGGGCCACTGCGTAATCTGGTGTGTAGCAGTGGGTCGGGAGGACCTGTCGGCAGTTTTGACGACGCGTCTTTTGGCGACATTGCGCGCGACCGGCAGTGCATGTAGATGTATGCGGGGTATGTGCACCTGCAGTTTGCATCACCCCGGTGAATCGTTTTCAATCTAGAGCGTACTTCTCGTTATTATGAGGTTCTGTTCAATTGAATTCAGTGATGAGGGTACTTTGCTATCGTTCAATTTAATGATGAGGGTACCTTGCTATCGTTTCTATAACTGAGGGTACTTTACTATCATTGCTATTGCTGGGCCTAGCCAAGCAGCGAGTGTGTTGCCTGTTCCCTTGCCGCGGTCGGTAGTGCATTGTTTGAGCTACGTGGCTGTTCGCTGTGTAGTTCCCGTACATTTCTCATTTTGTTAATGTTGATGACTATAGAGGTACACTTGGCTACTGGCTCTGGTATAGATCCAACTTCCGCGAATGATGTGACTGATTTGCGCGTATTGGGTCGTTGAGTGGTTGACTGTGATTTAGCTTTGTTTTGAGTGGCTGGATGCGTGTAGGCATTGCAATTTATTAGTGGATGCAATGTTTGTGCGCGTTTGGTCGCTTTTCGTTGGGTTAAGAGGTTTGGTTAAATGCTTGGCTGCTTGATGCGTGTGGACCGGTCAATGCAGTGAGTACAATTTTTCCAAATGTAGTCAAAATTAAGGGTCTGATCTAAGAATAGGGATGAACCCCAATGTACCCACATAGTTTTAACGAATGGGTTGATAACGCCTTCGTTATCAATTAAACCAGCCCATTGGTTGTACTTTCGTGATAGCGAATTAAAAAACTTTTTTGTGTATTGAGTTGTAGAACTTCTTACAAGCAAAGTTTAAAGTCCCCTTAATTCGATAAGCTTAAGTTAGATTTGAAGCTGTCCATTACATGGTTTTGAGTGCGCAGTATCCGTTACATACTGTGATTGCGATTACCGTGATGTTAGATTGCTGCTTCTTTTGTCTGTCCATCAATATAATTATTGATACTGGCAGCAACATTAGGTTGTGTGACCATAGTTATGACCATAGTTTAAACTAGTGAATGCGACAACAGCTAAGTCGATAGAATTAAATATTTTTCATCAGAATATGCAAGGTTTAGCTGGCAAAGATCTCGAGATAGCATTATTTCTTCGGAAATACAACGTCCATTTATTCTGTGTTACTGAACATTAACTCAAATCTCATGAAATAATCAAATATCAAAGTCAGTACATAGTGTTTAGTGCGTTCACAAGAAAAACAGCCATACGCGGAGGGTCTCTAATATTAGTCGCCAACGATACCAAGTGTAAAGAACGTAAGGACATTATGGGTCTTTCTATTGAACGCATTGTTGAGCTATCTTGTGTCGAACTGGATAGTTATGTTGTAGCATGCGTTTACCGACCGCCCTCAGGTGATTTTAATACATTTAAAAACGTCATGGAAGAGGTGTTAAAAAAAAATTCTGGTATTAAAAAGCAAAGCATTATATGTGGTGACTTCAATGTCAATCTAATGGAAAAGTCATTTATTAGCTGTAGACTAATTAATCTTTTTAAATCTTTTAATCTAGTATGCTTGTTTAATGAACCGACTAGAATCATTGCTACGTCTGCTACCTGTTTAGATAATGTGTTTTGCGACTGTGAATTGTTTGAGAAATTAATTATGAACGCTTTGCCCTCAGATCATAGTGGTCTGTTGGTGTCAGTACCCAGCCACCTTATACCTAAGTTATGTAAAGTTACTTGTAGGCCGATATCAGATCGACGTATAAACTGTTTTAGGGATAAAGTTTACAATCGCATATCTAATATGGATTGGTTACATAATGATCCCAATTACCTATATCAAACCTTTTTGATACCATGAAATCAGAATTCGAAAATATATTTAAAATAAAAACATTTTCAACGGCTAAAAAAGCAAAGGTTTAGTGATTAGGCTACTGTAGGAGTTCATAAAAGTAGAGCTAAGATGTATAAACTGTATGATACGAAAACATATAATCAAAACCCAGCTTTCTTGGAATATGTTAAAAACTACTCGAAGACTTTTAGGAAGGTGTGTACTGCAGCAAAGTCTTTATATTATAGCAATATGATCAAAAGGTCATCAAATAAGATCAAAACCACATGGGGTATAATTAACAGTGTATCTGGGAGAACTCAACCACGTGATGATCATATTGAACTTGTAATTAATGATAACATCTTAACAGATGATTTAGATATTGCGCAGACTTTTAATAATTTTTTTAGTGAAATTCCAGTTCATACTACTGGCTCCTTGAACTCCTCTTCCCGAAACGCTGAACTAATATTAAAAATCAGTGTAAAAGAATGCAATGTCTTGTTTGAATTTAAATATGTGACCCCGACAGACATCATCTTAACCTTTAAGTCGTTAAACATTAAAAACAGTGTCGACTTCTGGGGTATATCATTAAAAATACTAGATAGCATAGTAATGGCTATAGCACCTACACAAATTAACTGAAATTTAGAAGAATATAATGTTAAGTGCAGCGTGTCCCTGCCTAGCGAGCGTTCATTGATTTTAAATATTATTCTCGAACGATGTCGACAGGGTCGTGGATTGGTCATGCTCACTAAAATGTCTTTGCTAGTGGCGGCTCTGTGGAGCGGGTCATTATTTTCCCTCTAAAATGGTTGAGGAGAGTGATGGCTGCTTCTCAGGTCATACTCATGAATGGGTGCTGCTGGTGGGGACTGGTCCGTCCCCTGTCCTTTGTCTGACTGAACGTGTACCATAATGCTGTTGAATTTTGTCTCGTTCGGCATCACACTGGAGCTATGGCCAGTTGTTTTGTACGCACTCTTTACATATTTTATAGTAACACTTTCTCTTACTATTAATATTATGCTTTTTATTTTATACCTCTACAACATCTCTATTTTGTAAATGAGAGGACTATGTAGACACTGACCAATACCATGAATCTAAGTACACTTATGATTAATCTATTGTTCGGTCAGAAACCGAACACACGAATCGCAAACCTATGCAATTTGTTTACACAAGCAACATGAATTATTACCATCAGTGCACAACTAACATTCGTGGCGACCGGGTGCATTCCTTAACAAACATATTTTATTAGTCAACATTTTTAGTTATTTTTAACATTTATATGGAACATTGTATACATGAAGTGAAATAAACAATAATTAAAAAAACATACTTTTATCATTAACAACACCCACCGCAACCTCGCTAGTGCCGCTACATTTTTTGGTCCTTCGATTGGACCTCGCGTCGCGTACCTATTTTCGTAAGCGGGTGAGGTAAAGAACTAGTACAACTAACAGTGATTCAGTGCAAGTTTAGGATTGCAGTGGGAAAATATTTGAGGATTTCTAGTGCCAACAGACAGGGAGTAACAACCAGAACAACAACAACATTCAAGTAATATCTTTTTTTAATTTCTGACTAACAAAGACTTCAAACATGGCGGAACTGATCGAGATCCAACATTTGACGTATGATAGTATCGTCAAGCTTGCCACTAACATTAAAAAAGATGGGGCAGATCGCAAAACAATAGGTTATTTCAAGAGGCGGATGGACATTCTTCAGGAATACTGGAAGGAGTATCTGAATAATCATGCCCGAATTACCAAAGAAGTAAGTAAAGATCATGCCTATTTCGTGGAGCAACATTACGAAAAAACGAGTCAAGCATACGAGTCTAGAAAAGCCCTTATCAACGCGCAGTACCAGCAGCTCGTGGTAGGCCTAGAGAAGCCAACAGCGAAAGAATGGGAACAAGAGAGACCAGGAGTAAGTAAGAAACAGACTAAACAGCAAGGTGATGAAAAAATCTTTAGTGACGCGAACCCGTCGGTACCCGAAAGGGTACTAGGTACACCTCGACCACTAACATCGACAAAGGTATTAATAGCATATTAGATGAGACGTTGCGTAAGCAGCAGGCGAATTTCAAAGCCTTTGTTCGAACAACATCTAGCATTGATATTCATGCTATTACTGACAAATGGGAATATGAGGATGCGTTAAAATCTTTACAAGCTAGATGGGCAGCGATTGATTCTCTCCACTGGGAGATCGACATCGAACTAGATGGTGACAACGAAATGTACCAAAACATGTTTAACAAGTACGAGAAGCAATTTAACAATTTAAAAACGTCTATTAATAAACAAATGTGGTCAGTGGTTCATAGAGAGAAATCTACCCCACAACTTGATATTCCAATTTTTACCGGGAATTATAACCAATGGATATCATTTAAGGATTTATTTACGGAGGCCCTACACAACAACAATTCCTTGTCAAACGGACAGAAAATGCAGTTTTTAAAAAGTAAAGTTCGCGGCGATGCTGAAAAACTTATCCAACATTCACAAATTAGTTCTGATAATTATATGGTGTGTTGGGAGATTCTCAACCACCGCTATAACAACAAAAAACTAATTTTTTCAGCGCACATGAATACTCTATTAAACCTTCCTAATATGCATCAACCTTCATTACAACAAATCAAGAATATTCATGACACAACATTAGAATGCCTTAATGCCATAAAAAACTTATGAGTAGATATCTCAACCTGGGATCCTATGCTTGTCCACATCTTGAACAAAAAACTAGACGCTGAAACTTATGGTGACTACGTGGAAAACCTGAAAAATTCAAAAGAATTGCCCATTCTTCGTTTCTAGAATTTATGGAAGGGAAATTTACTTCCATGGAAACTGTAAATCAAAAACATTATACTTCTTTGCCAAACCCTGCAATGCAAAGTAATAAATATCGCCAACATTCATTTAACAATAAAAATCAGATATACAAGTCATTCACTAATGCTAAGAATTGCAACAATTTCCAAGCTGGAAATGCAAATAAAACAATGGCGAAATCGAAGCATGTGTCGGATTTCTCGTGTCCGCTTTGTAACAAACAACACGGGATATACAATTGCAAAACCTTCTTGGAAATGCCTGAGAACCAGAAGTTGAAGACCGCTAACAAATTGAAACTTTGTACAAATTGCTTATTTAGTCATAATGGAAATCCATGTAGGTCAACAAAAACTTGCCACAAATGCTACGCTTATCACAATACTATTTTACATGATGCTTGCATAAAATCTGCCCAATATCAACAAGAGCCAACAACAATTCCAACTCCGAAACGATCTGAGGGTCGCAATGAGCGCGTCGCTGGTACCTCGCACGCGTCTCAGGATACTTACTCAGAAATCTTACTTGCAACGGCAATTGTCAAGGTGAAGGATGCCGAAGGTGTGTACCATAACATACGTGCCCTTATAGATCAAGGATCACAAATATCGTTAATAACTGAAACAGCTCCTCAGTTATTAGGTAATAAACGCCAGAAATGCAACGGAGTTATTTTTGGTGTGGGACGTAAAGAAAACACCTCTTTGCAGGTGACAATCTAAATCGAATGTATGTCAAGGTACAGCGATTTTACATTTGAGTCGGAGGTCTTTATCATGACTAACTTGATAAAAAGTCTACCAAACAACACATTTCCTGCACCAACATGGTCTTGCCTAGAAAACATTAACTTGGCAGATCCCGAATTTAACATTAGTCGCCCTGTAGACTTGTTACTCGGGGCCGACATATATGCTAACATTATATTACCCGGAATTATTAGGGGAGAAAACACAACAAACACACATAGGCTGGTTATTATGCGGCGGCAGCGTGAAAACACACCACTGTAACGTGGTCATAAATAACACGGACGAAATAACAAAATTTTGGGAAGTAGAGGAGATTAGCGAATCATCAAACTTGTCATTAGAAGAACAAAAATGCATTCAACATTACTCTCAAACAACTATTAGACACGAAAACGGTCGCTATGAAGTGAAGTTGCCACTGAAAGAAGAATTGAAGGATGAATTAGGAACATCCAAACAAAGGGCTATCCCTCAATTTACAAATTTGGAAAGAAAACTGCAAAAAGATAAACATTTGGAAGAACAATATAACCAATTTATGCATGAATATCTAACGTGAGGTCACATGAAACCAACAACAATCGATAGTAACACAACATTAGAATGTTATTTGCCGCACCACGGCGTGCAGAAAGAAGAATCTACAACTACAAAATACAGAGTAGTATTCAATGCATCCGCCAAAACCTCCACGGGGTATAGTTTGAATGACGTGATGAATAAAGGGCCAAACCTACAACAAGACAAGTCACTTCTTTTGAGGTGGAGACAATATCCTTTTGTATTTACGGCGGATATAGAAAAGATGTACCGCCAAATAATTGTCAACGAATTAGATCAACATTTGCAGCAAATAATCTGGCGGGAATCCTCTGAACAACCCTTACAAGCCTTTCAATTATGTACGGTTACGTATGGCATAAAGGCGGCCCCCTTCTTAGCCATAATGACTTTAAAACAGTTAGCAGCAGACGAACAAGACAAATATTCAGCAGCATCAGCAATTCTAGATAAATCTTTTTATGTAGATGACTTTTTACACGGCTCGTATTCCGTGGAATCTGGAAAGAAATTGATCGCTGAACTAATCGAACTATAGAAAAGTGGAGGTTTCCACCTGAGAAAATGGTCATCAAACAGCCAGGCTCTATTGGAAGATATAACTAAAGGAAACAATCATGGAGAGAAAAGAACATCGGGTAGGTTGAAAACTAAACACATTGTTCCCTATAATTTTAATTAAATAAAATTAATTATAAGTTGTTTGCAGTGTTATAAATAGTATGAAGTGGTAGATAAAGTTACCTGCTAGTGGAAAGTGCAAATATCCATAATCTAATTATCCTTAACACTAAGTTTCACACTCAAGCACACTTCTTATAACCTCAAAACATCAATATGGAGGCTCTGCAACACACCATCGAGGGATTGGCATCTGTCTTTCACTCCAAGATGGCACAATTCGATTCCAAGTTGGAAAAGGCAGCTTCGGCAGGTATCAAGCCAGACACTGTGGCAGCAGATTTCACAGAGTTTAGGTCCTTCATAGTTGAAGCGCTGGGCAATCTGCAGCGGCAGGTAGCACTGTTAGCGCAGGCCTATGAACGCCTAGAGATGAGGAGCCGTCGCAAAATGCTGCTAGTACATGGAGTGGCAGAGAAGAAGGACGAATCCCCATTAAATATTCTGTTGGATATCGCTTCCAAACATCTCAACACTGGAGATCTCAGACCCGATGTCAGCCGCTGTCACCGTATTGGTAGGCCCAACTCCAATAAGCCGAGGCCGCTTCTAATTAAGTTTCGCGACCTTAATATGCGAAACCGGGTATGGTTTGCCAAGACCGGTTTAAAGGGTACTGGTTTAACCTTGTCCGAGTTCTTAACAAAGGAGCGGCACGCTGTGTTTATGGAAGCTCGGAGACGTCATGGCGTGGCTAATTGCTGGACGAGGGACGGCACCGTGGTTGTGGCTGAGCCGGGGGGTAAACGGCACCAATTCCGCACTTTCGCTGAGCTTGATGCTGTCCTGTGTATGATTCCTCCTGAAGACGGAAGCGGTCCTTCTTCTAGTAAAGACAAACTCAGTGTACGTACAAAGCCCCGTGCTAAAAAAACATAATTTGGTTGGTCTTTGGGTGCCTATTTGTTTTTGATAATCAATGTTTGTATTTACTTTTTGTACCCACTGTATTGTTTCAAAACTATATACCTATATAACATACAGAACAGATAATATAACAGGACTAGAGGTTATTTATGTGTAAGTTATTATTTACATACAGTTACTTTTTATGATTTTTACGATTTTTACGATTCTGATATGTGTAGGTACGTAAAACTATTTCTCGGTTTGACATCTGTCTTGTCAAAGTGACATTTGCTTTTATATTAAGTCTTGGATTTAAGGTTTGGGTATTATGCTTTTAGAATTAACTTTTTTTTTTCCTTTTTAAGAGTTATTTTTATATTACTTTTGACTTATATTTTTCTATATTTTCAAATTATTTTTATGTAACTTGTCAATTCCTTTGTCCTATAATAATTGTCGTAGGTTTTATTATTTTTGGGTGCCCCATAGACACTGTTTATGGTTGTAATACTTTTCATTGTATTTCTCATAGTGATAGGATATTTCGGCTGCTTTTTTTCCCTTTATTTATTATTACTATTTTGTAAATATACTAAATAGCCAATTGCGTTTTCCGCTGGCAGGTAGACGACAGTAGATTTTTTTTTTTTTTTAAATATTTAATTTTAGTATATATTTATTTATACCTTTTTTAAAGTTATACTTTTTGTAATGAATGACGACAACAATATTTTAAATCTTGACCCTATTGATACCTTTCTATCTTGTTCCTCTTCAGAGAGTGATGACAGCTTTCGTAGCGTTGCACCTTCCTTACATGATGCTCTTGTTTCTGAATACGCGAACGTGACTAAGAACTTTAACGTGGTGCACATTAATGCTCAAAGCATTCCCGCCCACTATCAGGATTTAGTTTTGACCATGGACAACAAAAATATCCATGCGATTTTGATCTCTGAATCTTTTCTACGGCCTAATCTTCCCTCCTCTGCTTATTTTCTTCCTGGTTTTCACTTAATTCGTAATGACCGTACATGTAGTTCCTACGGTGGTGTTGCTATCTATCTCCGGGACTATCTTCCGTACTCCATAGTAAGTAAATCAGCGCAGCCTCCTCCGCCTAATACAGCGGAACACCTCTTCATTGAAGTTACTTTAAATCATCACAAAGTCCTTCTGGGGGTTTATTATTGCCCCTCTCTTCATATTAATTTCTTTTCTTCTTTTGAAAGCCTCCTAGAAGACCTTACCCCGTCATATGTACACTCTATCATTATGGGCGACTTCAACACTTGTTTACTCAAGAATGATTCCCGGGCTCGTAATCTGAAAGGTTTAGTAGATTCTAGTAATATGCATATTCTCCCACTTACAGCAACTCATCATGCCCCAAACTCTACTCCTTCCCTATTAGACTTAATTATAGTCTCTTCTCTTGAACATGTTGTCAAATGTGGCCAATATAGTGCTGATGCTTTCTCCTATCATGATTTAATATTTCTATCTTACAAGATTCGTCCGCCTAGAACTAAACCAAAGACTTTTCTGCAGCGTAATTTTGGTGCAATGAACCTTGATCATCTCCAAGAAGATACAGGCAAAGTCAACTGGTCTGTGGTTGAGCAGGAGGAAACGGTTAACAATAAGATTGCTATGTTCAATATACTACTCACAGAACTTTTTGATATACATGCTCCTATCCGTGAAGTTAAAATGAGGCATCTTCCTGCTCCTTGGCTTACTGAAGACATCAAGGTTCTCATAGATAAGAAGAATCGAGCTAAGTCGAGATACAAGGTTGATTCCAGGGATAAGTACCGGGACAAATATCATCGGGCTAGGAACCGATGTAACACAGCTTGCAGGGATGCACAGAGGCGTCACATCCATCGCTCTGTTGAAAACGGTGATCCCGCTAAAGTCTGGAGGTTCCTTCGGACCTTAGGAGTAGGTAAATCTCCACAAGATGCTGCATTAAGTGACATCGATATGGACCAACTTAACCAGCATTTCTCTAAGTCGTCAGTTTTGGATGATACTATTAAAGGTAACACGCTTCATCTACTTAATGCACAGATTGCCCCTGATTATCCTTCATTTTTATTCACAACGGTTTCTGAACATGATGTTAAAAATAGTATTCTTTCCATTACTTCAAATGCCGTCGGAAATGACAGTATTAGTCGTAATATGATCATACCTATTCTTGACTCCTTATGCCCCATTATCACTCATATCCTTAATTCTTCCATCACGACTGGTGTCTTTCCTAATTGCTGGAAGGACGCTCAAGTGACTCCCTTACCAAAAAAGGCTAACCCTGGATCCTCCTCAGACTACCGTCCAATCTCTATTCTCCCTTTCCTATCTAAAGTTCTTGAACGACTCATTCAGAATCAGTTTAGTCGGTTCTTGAATGATCATAATATCCTTGACCCATATCAATCTGGTTTTCGCCCTGGTCATAGTACGACTACTGCATTAGTAAACATCTCTGACGACATTCGGCTTGGTATGGAAAATCAGCAGCTAACTGTTCTTACTCTTCTTGATTTCAGTAATGCGTTTAACACAGTCGATCATGATATCTTGCTTGCTACGCTGCGTTCCCTTAATGTTTCTCCTTTGGCGATCGACTGGTTCCGTAGCTATCTGTCTGGGCGTCGGCAACGTATTCGCATAGACGATACTTTTTCCTCTTGGTGTGAAGTTTCCGCCGGCGTACCGCAAGGGGGTGTGCTATCTCCGCTGCTTTTTGCAGTCTTTATCAACTCAATTACCAATGAGTTAACGTCATCGTATCATCTTTATGCTGACGACTTACAAATATACTCGCAGGTTGCTTTTGATCATCTGTCGACTGCTATCCAAACTATAAATTGCGACCTAAATTCTATTAATTCTTGGAGTAAGTCACATGGCCTAGCAGTTAATCCGATCAAAACTCAAGTTATTGTGATAGGCAGCCCTTGGTATATGTCTCGAATTAACTTTGATCAACTTCCTGCGATTACGTTTGACGGGGTCCTTATTCCATACTGCGACAAGGTGAAAAATCTTGGGGTTATCTTTGACAACACTTTGTCGTGGAGACCGCAGGTTGCTGAGGTTAGCAGGAAGATTTTCGCTTCAGGAGCCTCACTTAGACGCCTACGTAATTTCTTGCCTGTCAATACTAAAATTGCGCTTGCACAATCCCTTCTGTTGCCTATTCTTGACTACGCTGATTCTTGCTACCTTGACCTGACAGTGGAGCTTCTTAATAAACTCGAAAGACTTCAGAATTATTGCATTCGTTTTATATTCGGCTTACGTAAATATGACCACGTATCCGAATTCCGTTCTCAACTTGAGTGGCTCCCTGTCCATCACCGTAGGAATATGCATGTACTATCACTACTCTATTCTATCTTATTTAACCCGTGCACTCCAATGTATCTTAAGGAACGTTTTTCCTTTCTCGCCACTACTCAGTCGCGTGAACTTCGTTCCTCTTCGACACTTCGCCTAACTATCCCTACCCATTCTTCTAACTTCTTTACTAATTCCTTCACTGTCCAAAGTATTCGTCTTTGGAACTCCTTACCTGATTCTATAAGGCGTGCTAAGTCCCGGGAAATATTTAAGCGGGATCTTAAAGCACATTTCCTGCAGACCTAACACCTTTAGCAAGTTCCCTTTTAATTTTAGTTTTTTACATTTGCTCGTATCTCTTTCGTTTCTCCTTTCCTTTATATTTATTTATTTCGTCATTCAGTTGCGTAATGTATAATAGGTTCTTTTTTTTTTATTTTACTTCTTTTTTATTTTTATGTTATTATATTCATTGTTGCACCTTACCCATTTCCATTTTTTTTTAACATCTCTGTCCTCTACCTAAAGGTTGCCTGGAAGAAATCGCTTTAAGCGATAAGGCCGCCTTACTGTACCAACATAACTATGTTCGATCTTGTTCCCTGTCATAATATTTTATGTGCAATAAAGTGTATTATTCTATTTTATATTTGAATTCAAGTCTAACAACAACACAGATACGTCAAAAACTTTAGGTTTGAGCTGGAACTCTAAAGATGATAAGTTTACTTTTAACTACGATTTTTCTAAGAACTCACATAAGTCTTCAAAGACTGAAAGCGATGAATGAAGGTGTACAAATGGGTGACTTAGTGGTAAACCATCTACTTTATGCAGATGACGCGGTTTTAATAGCGCCAACAGCCACTGATCTGCAAACACTAGTCACAGTTATGAAAGACGACTGCATGATCAATGGCTTACACTTGAATGTAAGAAAACCAAGATTATGGTTTTTGAACGGGAAGAAACCAGAACGAATGTAAGGATTGTGGTTGGTAACGATGTGCTGGAGCAAGTGAATGAGTTTGTATATCTTGGATGCGCCTTCAGTAAGGATGGGAAATACACCGCTGACATAGAGAGAAGAGTGAGTGCAGGGAACAGAGTGAATGATGCGATGGGAAAGCTACTTGGGAGCCGGTACTTGAGCCATAAGGCGCAGCTGGCCATACATAACGGAGTTCTTGTCCCAACGCTGTTATATGGTAGCGAGAGCTGGGTATGTAAGAAGGAGAATGAAAGTAGGATAAATGCGGTAGAAATGCGAGCTCTGCGGAAGATGTGCGGAGTGAAGCTGACCGACCGCACTAGCAACAGCGTAGTAAGAAAGCGAGTAGGTATGAAAGATAGTATCGGTGTAAAGATGAGAAAGGGCATGCTCCGTTCGCCGAGCTTGGGGCAGAGGTCGTCGTCGCCAAGATCCGCGAGTTGGGCCTGCAGATAGCGCCTCATAAGACCGAGGCGCTATGGTTCCATAAACTGCCTACGAGCAGGGAACCGCCCGACTCGTGGGTTCGCGTCGAAGATTCGCCAGTCAGGGTGGGGCGGTACCTAAAGTATTTGGGCCTCACCCTGGACAGTCGCTGGGGCTTCGAAGAGCATTTCGAGCGTCTTGTCCCCCGAGTCGAAAGGGTAGTGGGTGCCATGCATAGACTGCTACCCAACCTCGGGGGGCCGTCGGAGGAGGTACGCCGCCTTTACGGGGGGGTCGTGCGATCGGTGGCTCTCTATGGGGCGCCTGTATGGTCACACCGACTGTCGGGCGTCCGGCGCTGCAGGACCAAAATCTATAGCCTGCAGCGCAAGATGGCCATCCGCATCGCACGAGGATACCGGACCGTATCTTTCGAGGCGGCGACCCTCTTGGCACGCTTTCCGCCGCTCGACATCCTGGCGGACATGGACGCGAGGGTCTACGACCGAACTCGCGTCGTCCGCCAAAGCGACGAATGCGTGCCCGCGCTCGAAATCAGACGGCGGGAACGACGACGCGCTCTGGAGGAGTGGCGCGCGAGGCTCAGCCAGGAGCACATCGCGCGCAAGCGCGTCGTTCAAGCCATCCTGCCGTCCTTCGAAGCCTGGCAACAGCGGAGGAGTGGGCGAATCTCCTACAGGCTTGCTCAGATAATCACCGGTCACGGCTGTTTCGGTGATTATCTGAGCAAGATCGGACGCGAGGCGACGGCGATCTGTCACCACTGTGGTGGGGACCGGGATTCCGCAGAGCACACGCTTGTCGAGTGCCCAGCGTGGGCCTCCGAGCGGCGGATCCTGGTCGACCGGATTGGACCGGACCTCTCCTTGCCGGCAATAGTAGCGGCTATGCTGGCAGGGGATTCGGCGTGGGGGGCCGTATCCTCCTTCTGCGAGACTGTGATGTCACAGAAGGAGGAGGCCGAGCGGGATCGGGAGAGGGCCGATCCCGCTCGCCGAAGGCGAAGGCGCCGGGGCGGAGGCACAGCCCGCCCAGGCCCCCCAGCCCAATAGCCCGGGGCTCTATAATACGGGCTAACTTGTGTCCCCTGCCGCAACATCTGGTGGGGGACCCCCCCCCTGCACCAACATCCGCAGGGGGGCCTTTGGGGTTGTGGGACGCTGGGGCGGGGGCCATAAGCGTCCTTCACGCGCGACCCCAAGGAGGATGGCGGCGTGGTGTGGCCCACGCCGCCGTGAGCACCGCGACGGTGCAGGGGGGGGAAGCAAGCTACAAGTTTCCCCTCCCAAGGCGGGCTCTTCGGAGCGCAGCACAAGGGGGGCACCGGCGTGTTCCACTCGGAGATCCCGGAGCCACTCTAACACGTGCCAGTGCCGGCCACCGTGGGGTTTTAGTCGGTACGAGTCCGACATGCCCCGCCAGCTTCCCCCGAGGTTGGCGGAAGTCCATGAGGATTTCCCCACGAAAAAAAAAAAGGGCATGCTCCGTTGGTTCGGGCATATAGAAAGAATGCCAGAGGAAAGAATGACAAAACAGATATACAATGTGAAAGTGGAAGGATGCAGGTACCGGGGAAGACCTAAACTATCTTACCACGACCAAATAAACAGAGTCTTATCTGAAGGAAAAGTCATGAGTCTCCGTAACCGGCGAGCGTGTATGAGACGAACTATGAGAGACGAGGAAGCTAGAGAGGTATGTAAGGAAAGAACCTGTTGAAACTCTGTACTCTCTGCCTACCCCGCAAGGGATCTGGCGTAAGGTTATAGATAGATAGAACTCACATAAACTTACAAAACGTATCTTACTTTCCCAAATATCTAAATTATTCAACCCGCTAGGCTGGCTAACACCTCTATCGACCAAATTAAAACTTTTTTCAAAAAACTATGGAAAAACAACTTGCAATGGGACGACGTAGTATCCGATGACATCAACACAGAATGGTCCAAGTTGAGAGCGGACATCAACAAAATACAACACTGCAAAATACCGAGATGGTTACTCTGTCATGACAATGACGTCATTGAGCTGCACGGCTTCTGTGATGCATCGACGGAGGCTTATGCAGCTGTAGTTTATGTTCGCATTAAAAATCAACATACAACAACATTGCTCGCTGCTAAATCAAAACTTGTACCACACAAGAAAGCTGTAACATTGCCCCGGTTAGAACTCTGTGGTGCACATTTATTGTCTAAATTGATTAATAAAATCAAACAAAGTATATGCAAGTTTGATATATACGGATGGAGTGATTCTATGATCGTGTTAAGCTGGTTACAGAGTGAGCCAGACAGACGGAAACCTTTTGTAGCTAATAGAGTACATGCTATTACAAACATTATGCCGAACAATTGCTGGCGCTACGTAAAGTCTGCGGATAATCCTGCTGACTGCGCCAGTCGAGGAATAAACGCGACTCAATTGGTGGAACATTTGATATGGTGGCACGGACCCTCGTGGTTACCTCAATACAACCCTGAAGACGATGAAAAACAACAAAGTTATAAAACACAGGAAGAAATTAGGATTAAGAAACAAGCCGCTGTTGTACAACAAAATAAGTACAACATCATCGACAATTTATTACATAAATATAACTCTATAACAAAAATTACAAACATTCTAGCATGGGTGCTGAGGGCATTGACCCCAAAAAACAAGAGAAGTGAGTCAGAGTATTTAACATTAACAGAGCTAAGAAGAGCTAAAATTACTTTAGTAAAACATAAACAGAACAAGGAGTTTGGATTGGAGATGGAAACATTGCGACAAAACAATAAAATTTTAAGAAAGAGTACATTACTGAAATTACATCCCTTTTTGGATAAAGAAGATATCTTGCGCGTAGGGGGAAGGCTGAGAAATGCAAACATTAACGACGAAATGAGGCATCCTAAAATTATCTCACACAAGAGTCGATTAGCGGAACTATTAATTGATGAGGCGCATCAGCTGACGTTTCGCGGTGGACCTCGTCTAACCATGGCGACCTTGAGACAACAGTATTGGATAACAAGTGGCAACAGTATAACCAAAAAGCAACTAAGGAAATGTGTGATCTGCCGCAAGCGTGACTCACAAAAGGAACATCAGCTAATGGGTGATCTTCCAGCATCCAGAAGCAATCCTGCTCCCCCTTTCTTTCATACCGGCGTCGATTATACAGGCTTCGTCGATATAAAAACAAACAAAGGTAGAGGCGTTAAAACCACTAAAGGCTACGCGGCAGTTTTTGTATGTATGGTTACAAAGGCTGTCCACCTAGAGCTGGTTTCTGACCTAACCAGCTCGTCCTTTTTAGCGGCATTAAGGAGAATGTCAGCTCGCCGAGGAGCTCCATAACATTTGTATAGCGATCAAGGAACAAACTTCATCGGAGCAAATCGAATTCTCCAAGAAGAGATGGAACAAATACGAGAAACATTGAGTGATAGTTGTATTGGTGAGACAGCAGCCGAAATGAACATTGAATGGCATTTCAACGCGCCATCATGGCCGAGCGCAGGTGGCCTGTGGGAAAGAGCGGTTAGAAGTTTTAAATTCCACCTCAAAAGAGTATTAGGTGAGCAGAAATTAACATATGAGGAATTTTCAACATTATTGGCGCGACTGGAAACGTGCCTTAACTCACGGCCGTTATGTTCACTAACTGAGAACATTTACGACCTTGATTACCTGTCCCCGGCACATTTTTTAACCGGAAAATCCAGGTTAACCGTCATTGAAACAAAAGAAGACGCAAGAACTAGGCGGTATTTAACGAACAACATATTTAAAGAAGTATGGAAGAAATGGAAAAACGAATATCTCAGCCAGTTAACAGCAAGACAAAAATGGTTACGTCCAAAAGCTAACATGAAAATTGGAGATTTGGTTGTAATTCACGAAGATAACATTCCTGCAGGCAAATGGGCAATGGGCAGAGTGGTTGAATTACACCCTGGAAACGATAACCGTGTTCGGGTGGTATCGATCAAAACAAAAAATGGCATAGTTAAGACACCGATCGTTAAACTATCTAGATTACCTATAGAAAATGGTGATCAACACAATGAAGAATCAGAATCAAACGCAAAGAAACAACACGTAAATATTAAAACAACAAGGTCTACACGGAAATATAACCGAGTTCGCTTCTCGAGCATTGTCATGGCATTAATATTTTTTATCAATCTGTGTTGTAATGCAAATGCTGCCTATAAAATTACGCAATTGATGAACAACCAGTCACTATATTTTGACCCTGTATCCAAAATTAATTTAGTAAAGGACTCTTGGATACTTATCATCTATTATAATATGGCTCCATACTGGGAAGGAATGACAGCCTTCGAAAAAATATCTAAATATATAAATAAAACGTGTGAAACAGTAAATTGCAAACAGTGCAATATGATAATAATAATATAATAATAATAAAATGTTTTATTGTTCATAAATTTACATGAAATGCAGGTACACTGTTTCTAGCAACAAATCACTATATTTAATTTATTGTACTGCTAGTACTTAAAAAAGGGAAGTACCCTGAGCTATAAGTACTAGCATCCCGCAATTGTATCACTCATACTCAAAAATTAGGGTAGACACCCAATTTTGACGCAGTTATTACTCATTTTCTGTATCATAAATAAAATAAAATACCATTTCAATTATTAAAACTTTATTATCTATAGAAGACAGTTATTGTGGCAAGTGTTTTTACAATAAAGTGCATTAATTGTATACGATTTTTGGTGGAAAAACAGTAAAAAATCGTCACGGATTGTTTACTATTTTGCAGTCCTACTCGATTTCCATATAAAGTGCAATTAAAACTTAACTATCGTACCTAAATAACTACGATTACTATTTTAACTAAACTATATAAACAAAAAAGTGTGCACAGCACAAAGTGGTATTCTAGTTGTGTTATGCAACTGTTAATCCTAAAAACATTATACCGGTTATATAACCCGTTATATTTTATATACAACTAGCGCCATCTCTCGTCGGATAGCGAAACTGTATTATATAGCCAAGTGTAGTTCCTTATTGCTAAAACGGTCAACAAATGTGGGGCTTGTGGCAAATTTTCGCCGTCGTCGGAATGCATTAAGTGTGGTAAATGCTCCGGCACTTTTCACCATGCGTGCGTAGCGATAACGGCGGCTACCAATTTGAAAGTCGGGTAGCTTTGTCCGGGGTGCAAAATACAGCTACCCAGAGGGGACAACTCATCAACCCCGGTTAAAGGTAGTGAAACTACCGCCCCGGAGGATCAGAAGCTACCGCCCGGGCCTCACTCTCCAACTCCCAGTAGCTCTTATGCGCAGGTTGCTCCCACCCCACAAGAGTCAAATATACGCATAATTCAGGAAATATCGGCATTCCGCGAAGAAATGCGAGCAATGCGAGCTGAGCTTAAGGAAGAGATACGAGAGACGCGGTCGGAAATAGCTGAGTTCAGGTTGGGCCTAAAAACATGTACCGATAGGCTAGACATCTCTCTCGTCGAAGGCGTTGTTGATAATCTCCGGACACAACTTTATGAGCGTGATCAAGAGCTGCTCCTTAACGACCTTGACATCTCGGGTATGCCTGAGTGTAAGGAGAAATCCCCTCTACACCTTGTCAAAGTGTTAGCTGTAAAGCTCGGGGTAAACCTGGAGGATCATGACGTGGTACACGCGGAACGGTCGGGCCAAGTCGACGCAACCTAATCGACGGGGCGCCGCCCACCTCCCGACCGCGCAGCATCGCCGTGCGGCTGGCGCACCGAGCGACGCAAGACCAGCTGCTGCGTGCCGCGCGTGTTCGTCGCGTCATTACCGCCGCCGACCTTGAGGTGCAGGGCACGCCCCCAGGCCGCGTGTATGTTAATGAGCGTCTAACGCGTACCAACAGGCAACTTTTCTACCAGGCGCGGGAAGAGGGCCGCAACCACAATTGGAAATATGTATGGACGAGGAACGGAAAGGTACTCATTCGAAAGGACGAGGGCAAACCAGCGGAGCGCATAAGATCTGAAAAGGATATTAATAGGTTTTTCGGTGTGTGTGTGTGAATGATGTACGCTGTTGGCCGCGAGGCCTTTACAGCTTCACCGGACTTAAAGGCGAACGTGCAACCACTACGCTCTAGCCAGCCAGAAGGGCAAGAGGCGACATACTCGAGGCGCCCTCGGTTGGGACAGTCGCTGTAGGGGGACGGGTGCACTACTAAGTGCACCGGTCAACCGCCGGCTATGGGAGGGGATCTACTACTACGTCGTCGTCGTCGCCCGTATTCTGAGCGGAAAAAAGGGATGACAAAGCATCGGGGGGGTCGGTGAGAACATGTCGCGGCCGGCGGTGGCGGCAGGGGTCGGGGGGGAGATCGTAGTCGGCGGTGGCTACGATTAACGGATTCGCATGGGTAGATGCGTTCGCGAAGTGACGTGTTGACGCCTTTTTAATAAAGGCGCGAATAGGCTCGAGACCTAGATCGGAGTGGAGGTCGACGTTCCGTACGAACCAGGGGGCTCCTACGGCTTTACGGAGGAAGCGGTTTTGAACCACTTGGAGTTTATCGATGTGAGAGGGGGCCGAATGCCCGAACACAACACACGCATAAGTCATGATGGGTCGAACGCAGGGTTTTTCGGTCTAAGCAATGTTTTGGACTAAAACATATTTATACACATGTTTTGTGTCATAAAACACTAATTATTTCGTATTATTTTGTTATTTTGTATACTTTATGTTGCGTTTTTATATTTGTCGTCTGTTTCGCTGTGAGCTGGGTCGCAGAAACTAAGGCTCTAACATACCTCAGTAAATATAATATCAAAATGCCTCTTAGCAATTACCAATATTATTCAAACACTCCATCCATATCTACTTACAACAATATATCATCATTGTCACCGACTGTCTCACCTACCGCAACATTATTTTTTAAATATTATAATATAAAGTATATAACTCTTTTAACATTTCTGTATAATCTTATATTACTATATCCTTATAGTCTAGGCAACAATGTATACTTATGGGTCCCGCCAGCTATTCATTTAAGTTCTAATAACATCTTTTTTATTTTTCATTCAATTTTTCATTCAATCTATAATAATAATAAATGACGTCCAAAGGTCATCTAAAAGTTGGTCTATTTAACGCAGGATCTCTGGGAACTAACCATGACTCCTTCGTCGAAGCAATGAAAAATTTCGAAGTGGATATAATGGCTATTAACGAGACCTGGCTAAGGCCCGGCGAGGAGAGCCGCGCCCCTTTTGTCCCTGGTTATCGGTTGAGGCATATTCCGCGCCCAACGGAGGTACGCGGCGGCCGTGGGAGAGGGGTTGGTTTTTACATCAAATGTGGGGTCAACGTGCGCACATTCACGCACCCAATCGATCCTAGCTGCACAGCCGCGGAGCAGATGTGGTTAACGCTCACTGTCAATGGGAAAAAACTGGCTATCGGTACTGCATATCGCCCACCATGGCTCGATGTAGACCTTTTCTTAGACGCTTTATCGGATAGTATTAATTCTTTGTCCACTTGCGACGGCATTCTGGTGATGGGAGATTTTAATATTAACTTCCTTAACCAAAACAACGGCTGTACGAAAAAACTAATGACTCTATTGGACTGTCTCAGCTTAACTAAATTGGTATCCACGCCAACCCACTTTACAGAGACGTCTGAGTAATTAATAGACCTAATTATAACTGATTTGCAAGTGCGTCAACTCTCAGTAGAGGCTGCAGAGACACTGTGCGGGCACGCTTATGTCCTGTGCGAGCTAAACATTAAACGAGATAAAATAACCCCACAGATAATAACATATCGCCCTATTAAAAACATTGATCTTGCCTCCTTCAATGAAGATATAAATAAAATTAAATGGGATCAGATCTCAAAACTAGCTAATGTAAACGACATGGTAAGTTGCTTTAACAACCGTGTTCTTTCTGTTTTTGAACTCCACGCCCCGCTTAAAATGTGCAAAATTAAAGATCGCACCTACCCATGGTTTACAGACAATGTAAAGCTTATGCTGCGCCTTAGGAAAGAAGCTCTAGAAAGCTATAGGAAAACTAAATTAGAAGAAAAGAAACTGTACTATAAGAGTTTAAATTCTCTAGCAAATAAATCTATTTATTTCGAAAAAGTCGCTTACTTCAAGCACAATATTAACAATAAACAAAAAACCCCGAAAATCCTCTGGAAAAACCTGAAATCTATCATACTTCCTGCCAAAAAAGGTTTCGAAATACCTTCACATCTCAACGACGTAGAAAAAAATCAACGCGCATTTTCTAAAAGTACCGAGAACCTCAGAGGTTAACATCTCACTCCTCACTTTTTACGAATTCCACAACTTTTGTGACGAAATTTTTACATTAAGTATCTGACTTTATAGTCAACATTAAAATCAAATGCCGAGTAGCCTGTAGGGGTGAACAGGGGGGTTCCTTAGGGATCTATCCTGGGCCCAGTGCTGTTCACACTCTATACGGCCGATATTAAAAACTGCATAAAAAATTGCAAATACCATATATACGCTGACGATTTCCAAATCTATATATCCTTTCGACCAGGTGACCAGGAAATAGCAATAAAAAATCTAAATGAAGACCATACTGAGATAGCAGCTTGGACTGAACGAAATAACCTCTTACTTGACGGACGATTTAGCGCAGTTGTTAAGGGCTTAGCCCGCCCCGCCCACTGTGTCTAATAGTCGCGGGTTCGATTCCCGCACGGGACAAATCTTTGTGTGATCCACAATTATTTGTTCCGGTCTGGGTATTTGTGTATGTGAATTTTCATGTTTGTAAACGCACCCACGACACAGGAATTAATCCTAGTGTGGGGCAACGTTTTTTAAAATGACATGACAACTTAATCCTACTAAGTCTAAGTATATGCTTCTCGGAACCAAACAGCAACTAGCTAACCTGCGCTCTCCCATTGAAATACGACTTATGGGTCAGACTATCGAGCGCTCGTTCGAAACTCGCAATTTAGGTCTGTGTATGGACGCCGATTTGCGTTTCGAGAAACATATCACTGATTGCGCACGTAACTGTTTCTACAGATTGAATGTGCTATATAAAATTAGACCTTTCCTATCGGAAGAATTGCATACACAACTAGTTGAGACACTAGTCTTGTCCAAACATAATTATGCGGACACCGTATACGGACCAAGGCTACTTGCGCGTACGCAACGGTTGATCCAAAGGGTCCAAAACGCATGTACAAGATTTTGTTTCACTGTGCCACCGAGAAGCCATATAACCCCCTTTTTAAACCAACACTACTGCCTAAAAATGAAGTCCCGACGCAAACTACACTTGGCGTGTCTTCTTTTCGGTGTTCTTAAGTACAAAACTCCAAAATAATTGTACGAGAAGCTTACTTGGGTAGCAGCCAGAAGAAGTTGCACCCGCAGGCAGTGTTCACAACAACTTGCCATCGAACAGTACAGTTCTGCCGCGTTCCGGGGTAGTTTCAGGTACGCAGCCTCCAAGTGTTGAAATAATCTGCCGCCGCCAATCAGAAACCTGGAATCTATAAACAAATTTAAGATAAGACTTAGAAAAACATGGTCGAGGTGCAGCGAGAATACAATAATATTAATCTGGATATATCTATAATATAACACAAATTGTAATAAATAAATAATACATACCCTATTAGATAGCTAGCTAAATGTACCTGTCCACTGTTTCTGATAAGTAGCATATACACCTTCACTCAATAACTCGCCTGATTAATGGGGACCTGGAAATTTAAAAAATAAATAACTATACATATAATTTTAAATAATATTTACTAGAATATAATCTATCTATCTATCTATAACCTCACGCCAGATCCCTTGCGGGGTAGGCAGAGAGTACAGAGTTCCAACAGGTTCTTTCCTTACATACCTCTCTGGCTTCCTCGACTCTCATAGTTCGTCTTATACACGCTCGCCGGTTACGGAGACTCGTGACTTTTCCATCAGATAAGACTCGATTTATTTGGTCGTGGTAAGATAGTCTAGGTCTTCCCCGGTACCTGCATCCTTCCACTTTCACATTGTATATCTGTTTTGTCATTCTTTCCTCTGGCATTCTTTCTATATGCCCGAACCAACGGAGCATGCCCTTTCTCATCTTTACACCGATACTATCTTTCATACCTACTCGCTGTCTTACTATGCTGTTGCTAATGCGGTCGGTCAGCTTCACTCCGCACATCTTCCGCAGAGCTCGCATTTCTACCGCATTTATCCTACTTTCATTTTCCTTCTTACATACCCAGCTCTCGCTACCATATAACAGCGTTGGGACAAGAACTCCGTTATGTATGGCCAGCTGCGCCTTATGGCTTAAGTGCCGGCTCCCGAGTAGCTTTCCCATCGCACCATTCACTCTGTTCCCTGCACTCACTCTTCTCTCTATGTCAGCGGTGTATTTCCCATCCTTACTGAAGGCGCATCCAAGATATACAAACTCATTCACTTGCTCCAGCACATCGTTACCAACCACAATCCTTACATTCGTTCTGGTTTCTTCCCTTTCAAAAACCATAATCTTGGTTTTCTTCGCATTCAAGTGTAAGCCATTGATCATGCAGTCGTTTTTCATAACTGTGACTAGTGTTTGCAGATCAGTGGCTGTTGGCGCTATTAAAACCGCGTCATCTGCATAAAGTAGATGGTTTACCACTAAGTCACCCATTTGTACACCTTCATTCATCGCTTTCAGTCTTTGAAGACTTTTGTCCAGATATATTATTAACAGTCTAGCGGACAACACGCAACCCTGCTTGACGCCGATTTTAACGTCAAACCAGGGTGACCTGTTACCACCCACCCGTACACATGCCTTGCAGTCCACATAAGTGGACTGGACGGCTCGCAACAGAGTGCCATCTATACCATACTCTGGCAAAATGTCCCAAAGTCTCTTTCGCACAACTCTGTCAAATGCCTTCTCCAGATCTACAAAACCGCAGAAAACCTTCCGGCCCACTGCCAGATGCTTCTCTACGATGTTGCGGAGTGAGAAGACTTGATCCGAACATCCTCTTCCAGACCTGAAACCCCCTTGTGCCTCGCACAACATTCCATCGGACTTCACGCGCATTCTCCGTTCAATAATTTTACTAGAATATAATAATAATAATATAATAAAAACAGTATAAAATGACTTATCTCAGGGTCTGGTCCACTCACTTTTAGTCTTCATTCACCCTTCATATTTGCAGTGTATACAATATCAGGGCTGCATCTGAGAGGGGGAGCTGTAGGGACCAATGAGAAAATGATTGCATGAGATTATAAAATATATAATTTAATGACCTCTTATGTCTATTAATTCTTAGTTAAACTATTTAGTAAATTATCATAGTGGAGAGGGATACCCACAAGAGAGCGGGCGTGATGATTTAGATAAACAGACTGTAGTGCTTACCTCCTGGTTCCTTTAGTTTCTTATTCGCGGATGCATCGAGTCATGGTATTATATTATATGCACTTCACCCATAACTTATAATTATTATATTACTTATAGTATTAACACACGACTGTATTCGTCACTTACATATTTATTTGCAAATATGTAATCTGCTGGTTTATTGTTAAGTACTTAATATTATATTACGTAGTTACGCAACAGCACAGCGCGTCGTGCCCGTGAGTGGAGTGATATCAACATCATCATCATCATCATCATCATCTCAGCCTATACTTGTCCACTGCTGAACATAGGCCTCCCCAATCGCTTTCCAGCGTAACCGGTCCGATGCCACCTGCATCCAACGACTTCCTGCGATTTTCACAAGATCGTCGGTCCATCTGGCAGGTGGTCGTCCCACGCTGCGCTTGCCAATACGTGGTCTCCACTCTAGAATCTTTCTGCCCCAACGCCCGTCCGATCTTCGCGCTATGTGGCCCGCCCATTGCCACTTCAGCTTGCTTATCTTAAGGGCTATGTGGGTCACCTTGGTTCTTCTACGAATCTCCTCATTCCTGATTCGATCACGTAGAGAAACGCCGAGCATAGCTCTCTCCATAGCTCGCTGAGCAACTCTGAGCTTTTTTATGAGACCTATAGTAAGAGACCACGTCTCTGATCCATATATCATCACTGGTAAGACACATTGACTAAAAACTTTAGTCTTTAGGCACTGAGGTATTTTGGATGAGAAGATGTTGCGCAGTGTCCCGAACGCTGCCCAGCCGAGTTGAATTCGTCGATTGACCTATCTCTCAAAGTTGGACCTACCTAACCGGACTACCTGTCCCAGGTAAATGTATTCGTCGACAACTTCAAGAGTAGAGTTCCCAACGGTGAGTGCGGTGGGTACGACATGGACGTTACACATTATTTTCGTTTTGTCCATGTTCATTTTAAGACCCACTTGTTGAGATACTCTGTTGAGGTCGCCGAGCATTCGTCCTAGATCTTCCAGCGACCCCGCCATGACCACAATGTCGTCAGCAAATCGAAGGTGAGTGATGTATTCGCCATTGATGTTGATGCCAAGTCCTCGCCATTATAAGAGCTTGAAGGCGTCCTCTATGGTGGTCGTAAACAGTTTCGGAGAAATGACGTCTCCCTGTCTTACTCCTCTTTTTATGGAGATCGCCTTCGTGCACTGCCCTTGTACTCGAACTGACATGGTGGCGTTATTATACAAGCACTTCAAAACTTCGATGTACCGATACTCAATGCGGCATCGCTGGAGAGATCTAAGAACCGCCCAAGTCTCGATCGAATCGAAGGCTTTCTCATAGTCCACAAACGCCAAGCATAGTGGCCGATTATACTCCTCGGTCTTCTGTATAATCTGCCGCAGCGTATGTATGTGGTCTATGGTACTAAAGCCTTTCCGGAAACCGGCTTGTTTGGGAGGCTGGAAATCATCAAGCCTGCGTTCGAGACGATTCGTGATGACTCTCGAAAACAACTTGTAAACATGGCTCAGCAGTGTGATGGGCCTATAGTTCTTTAATAAAGTGTTATCACCTTTCTTGAAAAAGAGTACCACCACGCCCCTGTTCCATGCTTCCGGCGTTTTTCCTTCGAGCAAGACGGAATTAAACAGCCTCTGAAGGACTTTAAGTACTGGCGATCCGCCCGCTTTCAGAAGCTCTGCGGTAATTCCGTCTTCACCCGGCGCTTTGTTGTTTTTAAGTTGTTTGAGAGCCATCCTAATCTCATACAGGCTGATGTCCGGGATATCTTCAGTGTAGTGGGTTAGCTTGGCTCTCGGGTCTTTTACCAAGTCAACAACAGGTTCAGCTACTGAGGTATACAACTGCCCGTAGAACCTCTCTATCTCCCTGAGCACCTCTGACCTATTCGACGTTACGTTTCCGTCCTCCGTCTTCAGCTTCGTCAACTGGCTTTGCCCAATAGACGCGTCTCTTGCGAACACTTTGGAGCCCTTGTTCTGCTCTATGGTCTCCTCAATACATCTTGTATTGAAGGACCGTACATCGTGTCGCAAGGACTTCAATATCTGTCCATTGAGCTGCCTATAGGACTTAGCATCATCGGAGGTTTGGAGTCTCATGGTACGTCGCTCAGCCATAAGGTTTCGGGTGTAGTCAGATAGCTTTTGAGGCCTATTTTTACGGTGGGGCTTAAAATGCTTGGACCCGACCGTATGGAAAACTCTACCAACCTATTGTTGATTTCGTCCACTGATGCGCTGCTCTCTAGCAATTCGAAGCGGTTTGACAAATCGAGTTGAAAGTTCTCGGGGTTTTGGATATGTGCATTAGAAGGTCGGAGCGTAGACTTCATCAGACGCGATCTTTCCATTTTGACATTAATATTTAATGTGCCTCTGACCATTCGGTGATCACTGCCGGTTTTTACCCTGTGAATCACGGAGACGATTCTCACTCGCTCAGCGCAACATTTGCAATAGTAATTAAATAAATTTATACCCCATGCCACCTGTGGTAGCACAAGGTACTATATTTTATATTGTGACTATATAAACACGCTTTTTATCTCATAGTAAATCATAATTTTTTCTTTCATTATATATGTATACAATATTTATGTCTCTTTATTTATACATTTATATTACATAATTAGGTATTTACTGTATTTGTAATACGCAGTATACGCGATTGCGTCAGCATTAAGGGTGAAAATTTATGAACAATAAATAGTAGCTGAGGAGGCTTTGGCTGAAAACCAGCGTTGGGGGAGACTTTGTTCCCCTCCAACACATGCTGAGCCCAATGCCTTTCGGCACAGCTCACACCGAGGCAAACGTCACAAGAAGCAGTAGCAATTTATTTGTCTTTCTTCGTTTTTATTTTTTTTTGTTACCTTTCATATATTTTTTGTGTGCTGTGCTGAAAAAATATTTTTTCTTTCTTTCTTTCTTTTTCTTTCATACGAGGAATTAACGTTCTACAATCAGTTACTGATGACGCAACGTTTAATTGAGCACTCCAGACAGCGTCGGGGCCTTATCAACGGGGTCGGCTATCTTGCTAATTCACTCTTCGGCGTATTGGATGAGCGTTTCGCCGAACAGTATACCAAAGACATACAATTAGTCCGACTAAATGAAAAACATTTGATTAATCTATGGAAAAACCAAACCTCCATAGTCGAAGCGCAATACAATTTATTGAAAAGAACAGAAAAATGCTATTTTCTAGACGGCATAAAATCATTAATTAACGCTTAATACAACTGGAAACAGCAGCTCACGATGTCAAATTTATTATTGGGAACATAACCTTATTGCAAGAACTGATATTCATGGCACTGACTGCGAGTAACTTACTTAATAACTTGAAACGAACCCAAGATACCAAGCCCAATAGATAAAACCCAAGATTTGGATATTATTACAGACGTACATAATGGACAATTCAATATCCATTTATTGACTCCTAAACAAATTCAAGAAGAACTTAGTATCATATCTACACAATTACCTGATGACGTAACATTACCCATTGAGAACTCTGACTACAGAAAACTATATAAATTAATAGAAATAAAATCCAGAATAACGGAAAGATACTTTATTTTCGAATTAACATTCCCATTCATCGGTAGAGACAAATTTAATTTATACAGAATATTGACTATACCACAACAAATAGGTCAGAATATGATACAAGTGACGCCTGTATCTGAATACAAAGCCACTAATTTAAAGAAAGATACATATTTAACAATATCGTCGGAAGAACTAAAACAATGTACGAAGATGGTTGACTTATACATATGCAACTTAAAAACGCCTATCTTCCATCTTAACAACGAAAACAAATTTTGTGATATGGATTATGTTGCTAGAAAGTGCAAAGTGAAAAAAGGTCGAGATGTACTAACAAGTGGGTTCCTCTAACAAACCCGTCGCAGTATTTATACCACTGCTGTGATAACTATGTGGTCAGAATTATTTGCAGTAATCAAATATCAGTCGAGCGTTTAACTAAGGCTGGAATTATGAACATAGAGCAAGGCTGTTTATTGGAAGGCTGATCTATTATCTTCCTTCGATTCTGATCTCATTCACGCTATCCTCATCTCTGAAACATTTCTCAAGCCTGTTCTTCCTTCCATTCAATACTCTTTGCCCGGCTATAAATTAGTGCGTAATGACAGAACAGGTAAGGGGTGCGGAGGCGTAGCTATTTATCTCCGTGGAGATAATTACAAGGTCATCGATCAGTCTCCGAGTAATTATTCTAACTTTGCTGAACACTTATTTATTGAAATCGCCTCTAATCCTACAAAACTTCTTTTAGGTGACTACTATAGTCCCTCTAGTAATATTGATTATTTTTCTTCATTCGAATCTAAATTAGAATCTTTTTCTTCTATATATGACGACGTTATTATCCTTGGAGATTTCAATACTTGTTTGCTCAAGGATAATGAGCGCAGCCGTAAACTCCGATCTCTTGTCTCTTCTGTCAATATGCATATCCTTCAGCTTAACGCTACTCATCATGCTCCCCATTGCACTCCTTCTCTTTTAGATTTAATTCTAGTCGCCGACCCCAAAAAAGTAGCCGTGCATGGGCAACTCGCTGCCGCTTTCTCGTATCATGATCTCATATTCCTGTTTTATAAAATTCGCGCTCCTAAACGCAAATCCAAATTTCACTTACTTCGCAGTTTTAAGAACATTACCTTGGAACGTTTGAGGGAAGACGTGAGTTGTATTGACTGGTCGCCAATATATAGCTGCAGTGACATAGACAATAAAGTGTCTGCTTTTAACAAGATTGTAGTAGATGTGTATGATAAACACGCTCCTCTGAAGAGGGTAAAAGTAAAGCATCTACCTGCACCCTGGTTATCGGATACCATCAAAAGAGAAATGTCAAAAAGAGACAAAGTCAAGAGACGTTATAAAAAACATCCTACTAATGAGATCTGGTCTCTATACAAAAAATTGCGGAATCGTTGTAATCGTCTGTGTAGGGATGCTAAAAGACGCCACATTCATAACTCAATCCAAAACTTCAGTACGAAACAAGTATGGCAATTTCTCAAGTCTTTGGGTATTGGAAAAACGTCTAGTAATGACTCGCCCAATAACGTAGACCTTAACACTATAAATTTGCACTTCTCCAAGTTACCAGTTACCTTGGACGACGACATAAAATCCTTTACTCTCAATAATTTATCTAATCTTCCGTTGCCTAGATGTACTTCATTCTCATTTCAGCAGGTTACAGAGTGAGAAATTGAGAAATTAGTCTTATCTGTCTCCACGAAAGCGGTGGGTCATGATGGTCTTCAAATCCAAATGCTTCGTCCCATCTTAGATGATCTTATTCCTGTCATACACCACATCGTTAACTATTCTCTGCAATCTTGCACTTTTCCTTCAGCCTGGAAGAAGGCCCATGTTATACCGCTACCCAAAGTACCTAATCCTTCTTCTGTTTCCCAATTCCGTCCTATATCCATACTCCCAATTTTGTCCAAGGTCCTTGAGAGTGTTGTTCAAAATCAACTGTCTCACTATCTCTCCATTAATAATCTGCTTAGTCCCTTCCAATCAGGATTTCGCCCTGGCCATAGCACTGTAACAGCACTGGTTAAGATAACTGATGATATACGTATGGCCATGGAAAATAAGCTTCTCACTGTACTGGTTCTACTGGACTTCAGCAGCGCCTTTAATTCAGTTGATTTTGACATCCTCTTAGGAATTCTCTCCTCCCTAAATGTCTCTCCTTCTGTAACTGCTTGGTTGAACTCGTATCTTCGCGGTCGCTCGCAGTCGGTTCGTTCTGATAAAGTCTCCTCTGAGTGGTGTAATCTGGCTGCGGGGGTTCCGCAAGGTGGCGTACTCTCTCCTTTGCTTTTTTCAATTTTCATTAATGCAATCACTAATGTTATATCTTCACACTATCATCTCTATGCAGACGACTTGCAAATTTATCAGCATTTCAAAGTCGATGATTTTACCGCTGCCATCGCTGCCATCAATAATGATCTCCAAAATATTAATAACTGGGCAAAAAGCTTTGGCCTTTTGATAAACCCGGCAAAATCACAAGCGCTAATTATTGGTGGCAGATATTTTAACAACCTTTTAGATCGCCAGTCTCTTCCGCAAGTTGTATATGATGCTATACCGATCCCTTTTTCAAGTAGCGCAAGAAACTTGGGCATCTACATAGACAGCAATCTATCGTGGAATGTACACGTTTCGGAAGTAAGCAGGAAAGTTTATTGCTCATTTCAATCTCTCAAACGGCTCCAAAAGTTCCTGCCATTTCAAACCAAGGTAACTCTTGCTCAATCTCTTCTGTTGCCACTTCTTGACTATGCCGATGTCAGCTTTCTCGATGCAAGTGAGAAACTTCAGACCATGTGTCAGAATTTCGTAGGCGGTTGAAGTGGTTGCCTATTCGGCAGCGTCGGGATACTCATATTCTCTCTTTGCTTTTCTCTGTTCTTAATAATCCAAATTCCCCAGTATACCTTCGTGAACGCTTTGAGTATCTTGTCCCCAGGGGAAAACCCTGTCGCTCCACCTCTTCTCTTTTACTTAGTACACCCCGACATACCTCAAGTCGATATAATAGCTCATTTACTGTGCGTGCTGTGCGTTTATGGAACTCTCCCCCTCACTCTTTACGTGATAGCCCTACTCTACAGATTTTCAGGAGAAGAATTAGACAACATTTCCTATCTACGTAAGATGTTTGTATGTATGTCTGTATATGTCTATGTAGTATATTATTTTATGGTATTGTATAGTATGTAGTATATTTATGGATATATATCTGTAGTTTATACCTCTAATATCTTCTGTGTTGTACACTTATTACTATCCTCCTTTTGATTATTTGTTTCTCTTTCACTCAAAGGTGGAACTCGACTTTGAGTTAAGCTCGCCTTTGTACATTTACCTATTCTTTAATTTTAATTTTATAATTTGTTACTATTTGTACAATAAAGAATTAAGAATTAAGAAAGGGCATGATCTCACTTTACATTTACAAAATTATTTGACGGACCAAGTGAAAATGAACTCTAACATTTATGTGTCTAACAAGATGGATCCTCTGAATCATATAATTAATACCTCCATAACACTGGAAGACATACAAAATGGTACCGATTCTACTGAAATCGGAGACGCCTTACAAAAGCTACACAAAACAATCGACGAAATGAAAGAAAGCCAAGTAGAGCTGAACGAGAATATATCTCCTCATGATGTTCATCAGTACGTAGTAAGCTGCGTACTGGTGTTAGCGGCGGGAGCGGCGGCGGCTGGCGCGCTGGTGTGGCGTTGCCGGCGCAAGCGGCGCAAATGTGCGATTATCACCCCTGACATCAGCTCCGCTCCGTACCGAAGCAGAGTGATTTGAACATAAGTGCAAGTGCGAGTGCTAGTGGTAGTGTGGGTAAAAGGGTTGACAGAGCACGGCATCCATCTCCAAAATTTTGTGAAGTGTTCAACGTGCGTACTAAACTAAACAAATCGTGCTCGCCCATACCGACCAATAAACGCTTTTAATTAACCTAGAGACAATAAGTCGGCATATTATTTTCTTTTGACTTTATTATGTGCCTAGTTTTTAGATTTTATCTTTAATTTTTTGTCATTTATTCTTTTCGTATGTGCTATTTGTTATGCGTTTTTTTTTACTCAACATTTTTGTAACCTTTACTTAACATTTTGAATTCGATTTAGTCCTAACATTATTGTATTGTTATTTAAACAAATGTTAATTTGAAACGGACAACATGTAACATTTTATCATTATCATTTTTGGGGCCCCGGAGTATGTTCGGTCAGCAACCGAACACACGAATCGCAAACCTATGCAATTTGTTTACACAAGCAACATGAATTTGTTTTGAGGTATCATCATCATCATCATCTCAGCCTATACTTGTCCACTGCTGAACATAGGCCTCCCAAAATTGAGGTATGCCAAATTTAAATTGGCCTGGTATTTGTTTATTTATTTGTATACTATTATTTGATTTAACTTTAGTCTTAGCATTATAGTGATTATGGAAGTTTACTTCCTCTGTAACTATTCCTCAGGCTGATTCCAAATTAGAGCATTTATTTAATCTTACAATCCTTAATAGATCGGATCGGATGGGGCGGGCTTCACAGAGGTCAGCTAGGCCAGTGCTTGTCAAGTTTAGCGAAGTAGCGACTCGCAACAGAGTATGGTTTATCAAGACTAAGCTCAAGGGTAAGGGGGTCACCATCTCAGAGTTCCTCACAAAGGCCCGCCACGACCTGTTTGTGGCTGCGAGAGTTAGGTTCGGTGTCGCCAAGTGCTGGACGAGGGATGGCCAGGTGCACGTTCTTGGGCTGGACGGAGCGCGTCATTGTGTGAAGTCTCTTTCCGACTTAAACAGTATTGCACAGGGTCCTGACAAACTGACGGCAGCGAAGGTGAATACTGGGGCTGCGGGTCGATCCAAGCGAGCGGGGAATACAAAGAAATGATGTTGTGTATTAAATGTGTCCTATTTATCTTCTTCGTGTGTGTTTCACGAATTTTGCCTTCTATACCCTCTGTTGTTATCGTAAATTTTGTTTTTCAGCTCCAATGTCAAACTCAAATGTCAATGTCAGTTGCGTCTAACTTCCGTGATGAGATGTTTTCGTTCTAAAATTGTGCATTGTTACGTTTCGTTCTGAAATTGCGTTGTGTTTTGTTTCGATGATATTAATGTATGAGTTATTTGTATCTTGTTTTGTAATAAGCTTTGTTGTAATTTATATAAAAAAAAACTCTGTATGCTGTAGCACTTTCGGCAGGTGGGTTGGTTATTTATTAGTATCTTGGTTTTTAGTTAATAATTTACAATTATAGATTTTTAATCAATCAAAATCAAAATCAAAAGTTTTTTATTCATGTAGACCAAAAGGCACTTATGAATAGTCAAAAAGAGAAAATTATTAATTACTTAAGACTCTACCACCCGTTCGGAAAGTCATTCCTGTGGAGAAGAAGGGCAAGAAACTCCACGGTTACTCTTTTTTAAAAATGAGGTTTACAATTCTTTTTGTATACATTGCATTTATGGAGTATGGGAGAACAATGCAGAACGAGCTAAATAGATGTGCTTAAGTATAGATTAATCATAAGTGTACTTAGATTCATGATATTGGTCAGTGTCTACATAGTCCTCTCATTTACAAAATAGAGATGTTGTAGAGGTATATAATAAAAAGCATAATAATAATAGTAAGAGAAAGTGTTACTATAAAATATGTAAAGAGCGCGTACAAAACAACTGGTCATAGCTCCAGTGTGATGCCGAACGAGACAAAATTCAACAGCATTATGGTACACGTTCAGTCAGACAAAGAGCAGGGGACGGACCAGTCCCCACCAGCAGTACCCGTTCACGAGTATGACCTGAGAAGCAGCCATCACTCTCCTCAACCATTTTAGAGGGAAAAGAATGACCCGCTCCACAGAGCCGCCACTAGCAAAGACATTTTAGTGAGCATAACCAATCCACGACCCTGTCGACATCGTTCGAGAATAATATTTAAAATCAATGAACGCTCGCTAGGCAGGACACGCTGCACTTAACATTATATTCTTCTAGATTTCAGTTAATTTGTGTAAAGGCATTTTTATCATTTAAAAAATCATTTAGTGTATAATATCCTTTACTCATTGGTGAAGATTTAATATACTTTTTAAATCTGTCAAGTGGCAACTCTAACATGGGCTTTGGTATCTTATTGAAGCAGCGAATACCGACTCCTACGAAGGAAGTAAATACTTTTTTAAGCCTAACAATTGGTAATACCAGTTTATGTTTATTTCTAGTATTTAATTTATGAACGTCACTCACTTTATTAAATAAATGGATATTCCTACGTATGTACACTATGTTGTCGTATATATACTGTGAAGCGACCGTGAGAATGTTGATCTCTTTAAAAAGTTCTCTGAGGGAAGCCCTAGGTCCAAGATTATAAATGGCACAGATAGCTCTTTTTTGCAGTATGAATACATTTTCCACGTCAGCAGCGTTACCCCACAGTAGGATACCATAAGACATAATGCTATGGAAGTAACTAAAATAAACTAGACGTGCTGTATCCACATCCGTAAGTTGCCGTACTTTCCACACTGCATAAGCAGCGGAGCTAAGTTTACCCGCAAGTGATGAGATATGGGCCCCCCATTGGAGTTTGGAGTCTAAGGTAATGCCTAGAAAGACAGTGGAGTTCACGAGGTCCAGCTTTGTGCCATTAATAAGAATATTCATAGCATTAACTTTTACATTGGGCATAGTACATTTAATACACTTTGTCTTGAGTGAATTAAGCAATAGATTGTTATTTCGAACCAATTTGATATCCGTGAAAAAGCACATCGTCAAAATTAAGCTTAGCTCTGTCAACTTTGAAGATCAAGGAGGTATCATCTGCGAATAGTACAATGTCACAGACATCACGGACAAAGTTCGGCAGGTCATTAATATATACTAAAAAAAGATAGGGTCCTAAGATGGAACCCTGTGGAACACCAATTGAAATATTAACTTCCTGAGACTTGACCCCGTTAATCTCAACACATTGAGATCTTTCACCTAAGTATGAAGCTAATAAATTAAGGGCAGTGTTTTTAATACCGTAATGCCTTAGCTTTTTAATAAGGGTTGCATGCTCAACACAGTCGAATGCCTTAGAGAGATCACAGAATACACCAATTGCATTCTGCGATGCCTCCCAGGCACCGTAAATTTGCTGAAGCAGACCTACTCCCGCGTCTGTGGTTGAACGTCCCTTAGTAAAACCATATTGATCACCGTGTAACAGCTTATTCTCATTAAAGTGGTTAAGCAATTGATTGAGTAGGATCTTTTCATAAATTTTACTCAAGGCCGGCAAGATGGAAATCGGTCTAAAATTGGAAGGCTCGCTTTTTATCCCTGATTTAAAAATCGGTACAACTTTACTAAGTTTCATTAAGTCGGGGAACCTACCCTTCTCTACACATTTTTTAAATATCGTCGCCAGCGCAGGTGCTATAGCCATTACTATGCTATCTAGTATTTTTAATGATATACCCCAGAAGTCGACAGTGTTTTTAATGTTTAACGACTTAAAGGTTAAGATTATGTCTGTCGGGGTCACATATTTAAATTCAAACAAGACATTGCATTCTTTTACACTGATTTTTAATATTAGTTCAGCTTTTCGGGAAGAGGAGTTCAAAGAGCCAGTAGTATGAACTGGAATTTCACTAAAAAATTTATTAAAAGCCTGCGCAATATCGAAATCATCTGTTAAGATGTTATCATTAATTACAAGTTCAATAAGATCATCGCGTGGTTGAGTTCTCCCAGATACACTGTTAATTATACCCCATGTGGTTTTGATCTTATTTGATGACCTTTTGATCATATTGCTATAATATAAAGACTTTGCTGCAGTACACACCTTCCTAAAAGTCTTCGAGTAGTTTTTAACATATTCCAAGAAAGCTGGGTTTTGATTATATGTTTTCGTATCATACAGTTCATACATCTTAGCTCTACTTTTATGAATTCCTACAGTAGCCCAATCACTAAACTTTGCTTTCTTGGCCGTTGAAAATGATTTTATTTTAAATATATTATCGAATTCTGATTTCATGGTATCTAAAAGGTTTTGATATAGGTAATTGGGATCATTATGTAACCAATCCATATTAGATATGCGATTGTAAACTTTATCCCTAAAACAGTTTATACGTCGATCTGATATCGGCCTACAAGTAACTTTACATAACTTAGGTATAAGGTGGCTGGGTACTGACACCAACAAACCACTATGATCTGAGGGCAAAGCGTTTATAATTAATTTATCAAACACTTCACAGTCGCAAAACACATTATCTAAACAGGTAGCAGACGTAGCAGTGATTCTAGTCGGGTCATTAAACAAGCATACTAGATTAAAAGATTTAAAAAGATTAATTAGTCTACAGCTAATGGATGACTTTTCGATTAGATTGACATTGAAGTCACCACATATAATGCTTTGCTTTTTAATACCAGAATTTTTTTTTAACACCTCTTCCATGACGTTTTTAAATGTATTAAAATCACCTGAGGGCGGTCGGTAAACGCATGCTACAACATAACTATCCAGTTCGACACAAGATATCTCAACAATGCGTTCAATAGAAAGACCCATAATGTCCTTGCGCTCTTTACACTTGATGTCGTTGGCGACTAATATTAGAGACCCTCCGCGTATGGCTGTTTTTCTTGTGAACGCACTCAACACTGTGTACTGACTTTGATATTTGATTATTTCATGAGATTTCAGCCAATGTTCAGTAACACAGAATAAATGGACGTTGTATTTCCTAAGAAATAATTCTATCTCGAGATCTTTGCCAGCTAAACCTTGCATATTCTGATGAAAAATATTTAATTCTATTGACTTAGCTGTTGTCGCATTTACTAGTTTAAACTATGGTCACACAACCTAATGTTGCTGCCAGTATCAATCATTTTATTTTGGTTTATATTGCATATAACCGCGTCATTTCTTTGTATATTAAATGCTAACAATGTAGCCAACTGTCGTTTAGTTGTAAAGGGCAGATACATAGTATCTTCTGTCAGCCTAAACTTGCTAATGAATTTATTTATATCAAAATAAAAAATGGCGTCACTATGACGGTGTGTTATGTTGTAAATATATAAATTCATGTCATAAATGTGCCTGTTTTGCTGAATGGTTAAGTTACTGGCATATGGCAAGGCACAGAATACAAATTTACAATTTAATTTGGAATGCAGCTCTAATAATTTTTCAATACCCCTAGTCAGGTCCTTCCTCTTAACTGATAAACTATCACCATAAAATATACAAGTTGTCCTTGTCTAAATTAGCTTGACTAATATTATCAATCAAGTGATTTAAACTGGCCCCAGGTGAACAGAAATTAGTTACTTTCTGATCTAAATGCCTAGATAATAAGGAACCTAAGTCTTGGCCTATTTTATCTGAATAAACAATTACAGACTTTTGTGGATATGTAGGTTTTTTGCATGTTTTTGTGGCCGGTTGGCTAACAGGGTTATTTAGGTAAGAGCTAGCACTATTATTTACTTGCATTACATTAATAGAGCAATCAGATAATAATGTGTCCAATGAGGGGGTATCGATTGGGGTGGGTGGGATAGCACAGCTTGCTGTAAGAGATTCAAACCGCTCAAGGTTGTATGTCCCCATTTTTAGGATCTCATCAGTAGCTCTGATATGCTCTTTGATCTGCTTTTGAGCATCTTCATACCTTGAGGTCATTTTCCTAAGTTCAGACTGCAGATGAAAGATTTCAGTCTGCAATTCATTTACCTCAGTGTCATACACACAGTGACTATGAGCAAGCTCAGAGTCTAATGCCTTAAGGTTACCTAGGATATTCACTCTATCTTTTCTAAAAACATTGAGTTTTTGGCAAGAATTTTGTACCTTTAAAAGCTTTTTAGTTTTCTTTATTATATTGCTTAATTTTAAGTATTTTTTTATTTTTCTACGACTGCTCAGTTTTATATGGTTTATTTTATAATCATTTTCAGATGTCAAGTCAATAACAGTACAACTCTCACTATTGGGCTGAGTTTTAAAACCTAATAATTCATTGAAAAGACTCTGAGTGGAAAGGGCCTCGTGAGACTCTTTTAGTTGTTCTAAGTTATTTATTGATTTCTGAGCCTCACAGAGGCTACTTTCCAGCTCAGAAATGCGATTCAGAGCCCTTACATGGGTGTAGGTACATTCATTAAAACTAGAAACAACAGTTTGTAGTTGATCCCGTTGGTCAAGCACATCCATGTACTGAATATGAAGTTCAGATAGCTCGCTTTTTAATTGTGAGTTTTTGGTAACGATTTTTTGAATTTCAATTTCACTCTTGTCGCGTTCCCTTAACAGTTGATCGCAGAAGTCCTTTGACGACTTCAATTCCTCCAGAGCCATCCTCAGTTTGCTTTCAACATCTTTGGCAACAGCTCTGCGGGTCAGCATGTTGTCGGTGAAAGTTCTCTGGAAAAGTGATATAAAGTGGATAAATACAACTGTAGCAGGAAAAAAAAGGCACACAAGAGAATTAATAATGCTTTGTATTATGTAAACTAATAATAGGTAACTTCTGAAATAAGAATTTTTATCTTTTTATCAAAAAAAATTGATTCGTGGGGTAGATTAAAATAAAATAAAATTATCCAAAATTGATATGAGTAAAAATTTGATTCAATCTGTTATTTTCTGTACCTACTAGTAATTGTATTGCTATACTAGCTTTAAGTTTTACTTATATTAGTTTTAAGTTTTATTAGTATATACCTATATATTTTCCGTATTTTTACCTGTTTATATTTTAATATACAATGTGAAAGTGGAAGGATGCAGGTACCGGGGAAGACCTAGACTATCTTACCACGACCAAATAAACCGAGTCTTATCTGATGGAAAAGTCAAGAGTCTCCGTAACCGGCGAGCGTGTATGAGACGAACTATGAGAGTCGAGGAAGCCAGAGAGGTATGTAAGGAAAGAACCTGTTGGAACTCTGTACTCTCTGCCTACCCCGCAAGGGATCTGGCGTGAGGTTATAGATAGATAGATAGATAGATATATTTTAACTTGTTTATATATTACGTGAATAGCTACGCATTAAACCATGACCGAATATGATATTGAAAGTGATACGGATACATTCTTCTCTCTAGAAAGCAACGACGACAGTTTCATCAGTGTTCCGTCTCTGACGGATACCCTCACGTCAACTTTTTCTGATGTTCCTAGGAACTTTAATGTGGTCCATATTAATGCCCAAAGCATTCCGGCCCATTTTTCTGATATGCTGGCAAGCTTTGACTGTAAGGATATTCACGCAATTCTTGTTTCCGAATCTTGGTTAAAGCCGTGTCTCCCGTCTACAGTTTACTCTCTTTCTGGTTTCAATCTTATCAGAAACGACCGTTCAGTTGGTGGTGGTGGCGGTGTCGCGATATATCTCCGCTCAAATATTCCCTTTTCTGTACTTAATTTATCGCCACAACCGCCTCCATCATTCGCTGGTGAGCATCTTTTTATAGATATAGAACTTTGTCATTCTAAAATACTTCTTAGTGTATACTACTGTCCCTCATCACGCATAGATTTCTTTTCTTCTTTTGAAAGTCTCTTGGAAGATGTTGTCCCTTCTTACAGTCACAGCATTATAATGGGGGATTTTAATACTTGTCTGCAAAAAGATGATACGCGTTCCTCCAACCTTAAATCCGTTCTTGAATCTTGTAACCTATCAATTCTTCCACTTGATGCTACTCATCATTTCCCTAATTCTACTCCTTCACTTTTAGATCTCATCTTTGTTTCGTCAACTGAACATGTAGCCAAACACGGCCAGTGTTCAGCTGACGCTTTCTCCTATCATGACCTAGTTTATCTATCCTACAAAATTCGGCCACCAAAGCCTAAAGTAAAAGTTCTCCTGCAGCGTAATTTTAGTGGCATTAATATTGATACACTTCGAGAAGATGCTGCTAACATTGACTGGCAGCCTTTGTTGTTGGCGGACACACTAGATGACAAAACTAACATTTTTACATCCACGCTAATTCAGCTATATGATTTGCACGCTCCTATTCCCCTGTAAGAGTCAAACATCTTCCGGCACCTTGGTTGACTGAGGACATTAAGTTATTAATGAGTAAAAAAGTGGCAATGAAATCCAAATATAAAGCACGATCAACTGATTCTAATCGGAATAACTATATTGCTATTCGGAATCACTGCAACCAGGTGTGTAGGGATGCTCAACGCCAACACATCCATAGTTCTGTACAAAATGGTAATCCAACAAAAGTTTGGAAGTTTCTGAAATCAATGGGGGTCGGTAAATCTCGTCAAGATAAGTTTTCCAAGGATTTGGATATCAATCTCCTCAATAAGCATTTCTCAACTTCGTCTAATTTTGATAAGATTACAAAGTTAAGCACGCTTAACTATCTTTCATCTATTCCGACGCCCGATTATTCACCTTTTGTCTTAAGTCAATTTTCCGCTTGTGATGTTAAGAGGAGCATAGAATCGATCACATCCAATGCTATCGGCAGTGATTGTATTAGCCGCAAAATTATTCTTCCTATCCTTGACGAAATCCTACCCATCATTTGCCATATCTTTAACCATTCTATATCCAGCGGCGACTTTCCATCCTCTTGGAAAGAAGCCGAAATAACGCAATTGCCTAAAAAATCCAATCCTAAATCTGTCTTCGAATATCGTCCTATATCAATATTACCTTTCCTATCCAAAGTTCTTGAGCGCCTTGTCCATGATCAATTCAGCAGATTTCTCAATAATAACTCTCTCCTTAATCCTTTCCAGTCTGGCTTTCGTCCTGGCCACAGTACCGTTACTGCACTGGTGAAAATCACAGACGATATAAGAATAGGTATGGAAAATAGCAATTTGACTTTATTAGCACTGCTCGACTTCAGCAATGCTTTTAACACTGTAGATCTTGACATTTTGCTTGGAGTCCTATGCTCTATTAATATATCTCCAACGGCAATTGACTGGTTTCGTAAATACCTGTTTGGTCGCCGGCAACGCATTCGCATCGAATAAACTTACTCTTCTTGGTGTAACACTAGTGCCGGCGTACCACAGGGTAGCGTTCTATCTCCTTTACTTTTCGCTGTTTTTATTAACTCTATTCCCAATCAACTACGTTCGTCATACCACCTTTATAATAATATAATAATAATTCATTTTATACTTACTTGAACATGGACAAAACGAAAATAATGTGTAACGTCCATGTCGTACCCACCGCACTCACCGTTGGGAACTCTACTCTTGAAGTTGTCGACGAATATATTTACCTGGGACAGGTAGTCCGGTTAGGTAGGTCCAACTTTGAGAGAGAGGTCAATCGACGAATCCAACTCGGCTGGGCAGCGTTCGGGAAACTGCGCAACATCTTCTCATCCAAAATACTTCAGTGCCTTAAGACTAAAGTTTTTAGTCAGTGTGTGTTACCAGTGATGATATATGGATCAGAGACGTGGTCTCTTACTATAGGTCTCATAAAAAAGCTCAGAGTTGCTCAGCGAGCTATGGAGAGAGCTATGCTCGGCGTTTCTCTACGCGATCGAATCAGGAATGAGGAGATTCGTAGAAGAACCAAGGTCACCGACATAGCCGTTAAGATTAGCAAGCTGAAGTGGCAATGGGCGGGCCACATAGCGCGTAGATCGGACGGGCGTTGGGGCAGAAAGATTCTAGAGTGGAGACCACGTATTGGCAAGCGCAGTGTGGGACGACCGCCTGCCAGATGGACCGACGATCTTGTGAAAATCGCAGGAAGTCGTTGGATGCAGGTGGCATCGGACCGGTTACGCTGGAAAGCGATTGGGGAGGCCTATGTTCAGCAGTGGACAAGTATAGGCTAAGATGATGAATTCATTTTATTGAAGGCATCTAGGCCCAGTTGTTAGTAATTACAATTTTCTTATGCTAGTGTTAGTATTTACAGTTTTATATTCACTACAGCAGGCGAACATGTAATGCACAACAGTGTGTAACATAGGGGCAGTCATATCTGCCCGCTATCATTTCCAGCAACCTGTTGGAACTGCCTCGAACTTTGCGGATTAGCGACGTGGCTCGCTTACGCATAATTGTATGAAAGCAGTCGACACGCACGTTTGCAAACATGCCCGAAGCACTGCAATATCGTGGCAAACCCATCAGCGCCCTGAAAGCGTTATTATATTGGACTCGGAGAGCTCGATATGCTCTTTGAGTGTAATTCACCCACAGGCTGCACGTGTAAAAGGATGTACAAAATGCTCTGAAAAGTGTTATTTTTACCGGTATGGAACAACGTGCAAACCTGCGGGCTATCATATTAGCTCTGACTGATAACGCCCTCCGCTCCCTCTCAATATCTTCGTCATCTTTGAGACCCACGGTTATTAAATGTCCAAGGTACTTAAAATTGTTGACCCTGACCAACGGAATTCCATACAGTTTGATGGGTGGAACTGATACAGTACACTTAGAGTCGGTCTCAAAGACCATGAACTGACTCTTGGTAACATTATATTTAAGGTCGTGATTTGTGGCATATTCCTTACAAATATGTAAAAGCGTCCTAAGACCACTGATTGATGCACTCAGCAGCACCATGTCATCTGCGTAACTGATGTTATTGACGCAAACATCATCAATATGACAACCGACATGTTGGCTGCTGAGTTCAACAATCAGTGCGTTAATGTACAAATTAAATAATGTTGGGGAGCTCAATCCTCCCTGCCTAACCCCACACTCTAACCCGTATGGATCAGACAGTGTGCCCGCCCATCTCACATTGTTAATCTGATTTCTATACCAATATTTGAGGAGATGTGTCATATCTTTGGGAAACCCTATGTCCTCCACTTTTTTCCACAAGATGTCATAGGAAACCAGATCAAAGGCCCTCGATAGGTCAAGGAAACATGCGTATACGGGGGTATTTCTATTCGTATAATACTTGACGGTATGCTTCAGACACAGTATAGCACTTTCTGTGCGATGATCGCTGTGCTTTATGCAGATGATCTCCAACTTTACACCCAAGCACCATTGGCCAACTTCTCGGAGGCTGTGAACACAATGAACCATGATCTGTCTAAGGTATGTGAATGGAGTGGGCGCTACGGTCTTAATGTCAACCCAACTAAGACACAAGTCATTGTTGTTGGCAGTCCCAGACTCACTGCACGTCTTGATTGGTCGCAACTCCCCCAAATCATGTTTAATGGTATCACTATACCGATAAGTAACAGTGTTAAAGATTTGGGGATCTACATCGATACCGACCTCACTTGGGGACCACAGCTGCAAGAACTCAGCCGCAAGGTTTTTGCCTCCGCAGGCTCTTTAAGAAGGTTGCGCAATTTTCTCCCAACAGCCACTAAAATTGCACTCGCACAATCCCTTCTACTTCCTATTATCGATTATGCAGACGCCAGCTATCTTGACCTCACAGAGCAGCAACTTAATAAGCTTGAGCGACTTCAAAATTTTGGTATAAGGTTCATATTTGGCTTGCGCAAATATGACCATGTTTCTGAATTTCGTACAAAGCTCAAGTGGCTACCAATTCGCCTTCGCCGGAATTCTCATATATTATCGCTTCTATACAGTGTTCTGTTTAATCCGATAACTCCAGCTTACCTCAAAGATCGGTTTGAGTTTCTTCATAAGACACATTCAAGGTTCCTACGATCATCGGAGAATTTGAAGCTGAAAATGCCGATGCATTCCACAAATTTCTTCGAAAAATCCTTTACGATTCAAGCTGTTCGTTTGTGGAATGCATTGCCCATTTCAGTTAGACGTGCAAAGTCGTTGCTTTCGTTTAAAGCAATGGTTAAGCATCACTACTTATCCATAATTTAACTGTTTGCATTTTTTTTTTTTATATAATCTTTTTCAGTGTTTAGCTATAATATGTAATAGATTAAATTATAATATGTGTGTATATTTACATAATCAGGTATATAATTGTGTATGTATTTATTTTTTTTTTATTTTTTTTTTAAAACGTTGCCCCACACTAGGATTAATTCCTGTGTCGTGGGTGCGTTTACAAACATGAAAATTCACATACACAAATACCCAGACCGGAACAAATAATTGTGGATCACACAAAGATTTGTCCCGTGCGGGAATCGAACCCGCGACTATTAGACACAGTGGGCGGGGCGGGCTAAGCCCTTAACCACTGCGCTAAATCGTCCGTCTTCTTGTTATGTGTTGTATTGTTATGTGTGTATGTTTGTATATATATATATATATATATATATATGTATGTATGTATGTATTGTATATCATTAATAATGTACGCCACTAACTGCCCCTTTCTATCGTTAATGTTATTTTCCCAACGGTTGCCTGGAAGAAATTGCTTTCAGCAATAAGGCCGCCATTTGTACTTATTTACTGTTTATAAATTGTTTGTAATTTAATGTTTTGCTGGTGTACAATAAAGTGTACTATTATTATTATTATTATTAGATCTTCTGGTAAGTTAAACAAAAAGCTATTCAATGCAGAATTATTGTAAATAATCATTTTAGCGGCTTTAACGCCTTCATCGGTTAACAAATTTACTTTGGCTATAACTGAAATGTTAATGTTTTGAATTCTATGAGCTAATTCTATGTATGATTCCCCTGATTTAATTTTAATGTTTTCTAATTCTATTGCTATGCAGTCTTCTATTCTAGGATCTCCAAAATGTTCTATGAGGAGTTCCTTTAGGCTATCCCAAGAATTGATATTAGTTCTTTCACTCACTAGTTTCGCGGCTTTATCGGTTAATTTACTTGTCAGAGTGTGGTAAATATACATTTGTTGCGCGGCATTATTTTCTCCACTAAAACTTCTAATTACGTGTTCGCACTTTTGGATAAAAAAAATTAAGCAATTGTTCGTTGCCGTTGTAACGCGGAATTATATCGAGTATTTCTTTTGGAATGATCTGAATCTGATTCATTTTTAATACTTTGATTTTAACAAACTGTAAAACACAATAATAAAAAGAAATACAATAAATATTACACACAAACAAACCAATAAAAAAATACAATAAAAATTACACACAACAATAAAAAATACAATAATAAAAATTTTTACAATATTAAATTATTTTTAACCTTTATAGGCAGAACAACGTTTATTATTTCTTTTAAAATATTCACATGAACCTTGTGATCGATTCACTGAATTTAAAATTTAATATTACTTTCTCATGTGAACCTTGTGATCGACTCACTGGAAGTAATTTTATTTATTAAAAAAAAAATACGACAAAGTTTTACGTAAGTTCAGCGATGCTTGTATGATTCTTACGGCCCTAACTGGTGATCTACGGCGATGCTTGTCTAAATCCCGTGAGATGCTAATTCTAATCACAAAATAGCGATGCTTGTCTAATAATGTGATATCCTTTTATCCAAATAATTCCCGTGATTTTTGACCGGAATTACAGGCTCGGGATCTGAATGAAATTAGCGATGCTTGTCCTATTAAATTCAGAATAGACAGAAAAATAGGAACATGTGGGAAGGGTCAGAACTCACACAATGCTGCAATTTTTCATGCCGAATATCCGCTTTTTGAATATCTGCAGGCACTTCTTGACGAATTTCTTTGTTCGAAGGTAGGTCCTTTTCTAGGATTCAGCCAGGCGATTGTGGTCACTGGAATCGATGCTTGTACTCCTACACGGCGCTGAGCTTGTCAGATATGACCGCTCCAGCACTTATCGCGTCTAAAATCCTACCGTTCGGCTGCGCCAGTCAAATATAAAGGCCGGCGTGACTTTATAAAAATATATTTATTTTACAATATAACTTTATAATAGATATACAAAATACTATGCAGTCAATAGTATTGCTTAAAGTTCGTGCGAACGGTAAGAGAGCTAAGTCGATATTGAGGTACTTCGTTTGGTGATGGCTATTTATAGGCATCGCCAAACAAACATACTTTTCTAGAAGGCACCTACGCCGTATTATTTCATACTGCTTATTAATCAAAACAGTTACTGGAACTGAACTGAGACTAAACATGTAACCTGATATCTGTTTACATGATAAATACGCAGCTCTGGCAAGTTAAGCCGAATCATCAAAACAGTACTTGGAATTAATTTGCATGAGCAATAGTTTGTTATTATTGCATCATCTTTTAAAGTACTTGCACTGAGCTGTGTACTGGTCTGGTATACATAACTACATATAATTTCGAATACCTCAAACAAACAACCACAGAGAGCGACCCGGAACCGGAAGAACAGATTAAAAAAAGATTCACATTTATTATGTATACTGTTGTTATTTCCAAGTTTATTTTCATTTCCATATTTCCAATACAGATGAGGTTCGAAAACTGAATATTAGTTTTATGCTACCTTTTTACCTACATAATTTTATAACAATGAAATTCTCATTAGGTGCAATGCATATTATGTGAGTATCGTTTTGGTAGCCATTTTTTTTCAAAAACAAATCATTGTGAAGTAGGTATAGCGCTTAGGCTACTCGCGTTAACTCAGAAGAGCAAACCGCAGAAGAGTTTGAATAACAAGATTTTTTGTACACTACACTCACATACACAATATACAGAAGTGAATTGCAGGTTTCATCCGGATTATAATGTTTTTCCGGCTAAGCTAGAAGTAACAAAATAAAAAAAAACTTACAAAACTCCAGCCGATCACAATGTCAAGGCTAATCCCAGTGTCTGTGCCTTACAATTTCTTATTTTGTCTTCTTCCATATACATCTATTTTTTATTCTGAATATAGGTAATAATGTAATCGGCTGAACACATTATCTTTCCCACCATTTCGATATACCCAAAGTCACATTATATCCTTCTTAGATATGCTAATTAATTAATAACACTATGATACAAAAGCATTTAGATAGATGGATAGAATACTCTTTATTGTGCACCAAAAACATTACATAGTAGTTATTGTAAAATAACATAAGGTACAATTGGCGGTCTTATTGCTAATAGCAATTTCTTCGAGACATTGTCTGGAACAAATTGCCGAAAATCGAAAGAAATACAACAAAAAATAAAGGCCAGTAAGTGGCGTACATTTATTAAGAATAAAGTAGCTATACTTATATGAAATATGACATACATATAGAAATATATATAATAAGAAATATATTATATTTATACATAGTGAAATAAAAATAACGTAATGTACTATTAGTAAGGATAGGTAAAACAAGGTTGGAACTTATGACAGCGTTTCACTATGGACAACAGAGAGGAAGTTGTTCTGAACCATCATTTTAATAATAGCCAATGACTGTACCAGTAACTGGTCATTTTTATATTTTTCGAATTTTTAATAGACCAATTCTATCACTTACGAAATCCCTACCATGCAACCAAATTGGTTTGTTAAACACCGTCACGCCTATATTCCCCAAGCGGGGGTGTGAGATGTGTACTGAGTACACTCACTTTTCGCCGACGATGTTAGGTCCCATGTAATATGGAGCGAGCCTATTGCCGTATACCGGGCACAATTCCAGACTCCGGTCTCATACTGGGATGTTTTCGTTAGAAAAACTACATTTGTCCGACCTAGGATTTGAACCCAGGACCCTGTGATCATAAAGCGATGCGCTTTGCCACTAGACCAACGAGACAGTCTATTTATTATTAATACGCTCTAAAACATTATGTTAAGGAACTTATTCGTTCACAACTGTATTTTCTTTTCCAACGCAGTAGGCAGTTCACTCGGGGGGAGTTCGATAGACAATGTCCGAGGACTTGGACTCGATCAGTGAGGAAGAACGAAGCTTGTTCCGACCCTTCACACGAGAGTCACTGGCCGCTATCGAAGGCCGCATAGCTGAGGAGTATGCCAAGCAAAAAGAACTCGAGAAAAAACGAGCGGAAGGCGAGGTGAGTCTCCATACTAACTCCACAAGTGCGAATACTAATTTTCTTCCACGTCTGAATTGTATAAAAATAACCATAATAAAATAATATTTATCTTCGACACAAGTGATTAAACAGTATTTAGACTGCACACAATGATTTAACTGTAATTAAAAAAGGTGTGCCACAAAATTAAAAGGAAACAATAAACATTGCACAAATTTGACGGATAATTTTTAAATTATTCCAGAACGATTTGGGGCGGACGAAAAAGAAAAAAGAAGTAAGATACTTGCTTGCCCCTTTTACCTTTTTACGGCTCGTTTTTATTAGAAAAGTTTTTCAGCAAGTTATCGCTTACACATACGAAATTAATTTCAACATGAAATAAAATAAAATAAAATGAGACATTGCAAGCTCCACAAACATTGGCGCCACATTTTGATCGTGCGATAACTTGTAACTTATTTATGCATATTGACCGCATTATTTCTTGAACACATCGCTTTGTCGGCAGAGTAATTGTTAAAAATCATGTTTACAAGTTTAGCTGTTACTTTCGAAGCAACGTTACTTATTAGTATGAAGAACGTGTAACAGCTAATCTTAATGTAGTTAAAAATGAAAGCTTGTCATGTTTATTTGCATAACGACAAAGTAAGTATTTCCATTACAATCCAGTAAATTAAGATAAAAATCAGTGAACCAAATAGATTTCCAGAAAACTTGTTTTTCAGTGAAGAAAACCAAGATTATGGTTTTTGAAAGGGAAGAAACCAGAACGAATGTAAGGATTGTGGTTGGTAACGATGTGCTGGAGCAAGTGAATGAGTTTGTATATCTTGGATGCGCCTTCAGTAAGGATGGGAAATACACCGCTGACATAGAGAGAAGAGTGAGTGCAGGGAACAGAGTGAATGGTGCGATGGGAAAGCTACTCGGGAGCCGGCACTTAAGCCATAAGGCGCAGCTGGCCATACATAACGGAGTTCTTGTCCCAACGCTGTTATATGGTAGCGAGAGCTGGGTATGTAAGAAGGAGAATGAAAGTAGGATAAATGCGGTAGAAATGCGAGCTCTGCGAAAGATGTGCGGAGTGAAGCTGACCGACCGCATTAGCAACACCATAGTAAGACAGCGAGTAGGTATGAAAGATAGTATCGGTGTAAAGATGAGAAAGGGCATGCTCCGTTGGTTCGGGCATATAGAAAGAATGCCAGAGGAAAGAATGACAAAACAGATATACAATGTGAAAGTGGAAGGATGCAGGTACCGGGGAAAACCTAGACTATCTTACCACGACCAAATAAACCGAGTCTTATCTGATGGAAAAGTCAAGAGTCTCCGTAACCGGCGAGCGTGTATGAGACGAACTATGAGAGTCGAGGAAGCCAGAGAGGTATGTAAGGAAAGAACCTGTTGGAACTCTGTACTCTCTGCCTACCCCGCAAGGGATCTGGCGTGAGGTTATAGATAGATAGATAGATAGATTGTTTTTCAGTTTTCTTATCCCTTTAAATAATAACAAAGAACGTAATTCCTTTGGCAAGCCAATAGCAATGCCTCTAGTTTACCTGGATACCAATTATAGAACTGATTCGTATTTGATTTACGTAGTTAAAGACTTTCAAATCCAGAGACCTCAAAATTTTCCTTACGAAAACACTAGAAATCTGTGGAAATCCAGCGATACTGTCGTTATAAGCTAGTTTTGGAAGTACACCAGCAGATACATTCACCATTATTAAGCATTGCACAGGACTGGCTCTTGTCACATCATCGATCGCCGTCATGTAGGTCTAGCATGGCGGCATCACCTAGCTAGCGATTAGTGCATAATAGTTTTAATAAAATACTTTAATAATAAAACTCAAAACAAAATTTTGTTGGTTATGATTCGTATTTTATAAAATTTTCGGCTTGCGCTAGTCACGCCTCCTATTCTGGGACCGTTTTCGAATCGTAATTAGTTGTACGTATTAAGAGACACCGATGACAGTCGGTAGTGTCGGACATTCGGAATGGTAACATAATAGAGGGGAGAGTTTGAACAAACGCCTTGTTTTTTTTTTTAAACGTAGCCCTACACTAGGATTTATTCCTGGGTCGTGGGTGCGTTTACAAACATGAAAATTCACAAACAAAAATACCCAGACCGGAACAAATAATTGTGGATCACACAAAGATTTGTCCCGTGCGGGAATCGAACCCGCGACTATTAGACACAGTGGGCGGAGCAGCTCAAGCTCTTAACCACTGCGCTAAATCGTCCGTCAAGCCAGATACGCATCATAGTCACACAACAGCAGCACCACACTGAATAATTAATTAGCTTAATTCGCCTTCACAACATGCTGATTCCTAGCTCCGCAATAATTCTAGTCGGTGTAAAACCAATTCTATTATTACGTACACATGGTGCATATGCTCATGGAACAAAATGGGCTTGCAGTAGACTAGCTTGTTCGGAATTTTAGGAAACAAGCGTAAGTAAAACAAAAGAATGGCGGTATCGGTATATGGTTGATATAGCTTAGTACGTACCAAAACACTTGAATGTCGAACACGGACCTGTAGATTTATAATGAAAATATAATAATGTTCCCATCATCATTGTAGAAATTAAGTTTGAAATAAAACTATTTTTCGGATTTTATCGCGGTTTATTTTGTTTTTTAAGTTCCCGACGTTTCGAGTGCTTTGCAGCACCCATGGTCACGGGAAGGACTAAGGTGTTAGACGTCCAAAAGGCATAGTTGTTCCGGGGTACCCTTAAACTTCTTAATTATTTTTGTTGGTCCGATCTACGCAGAATGAGCTAACGGTGTCTTGAGGTCTTGCAGTGTTATGCTTGGTTTTGGATTTGTTTATATTAATTACCGGATCCCAAGTCGATGGAAGCACCCAGCCATCTTCTCTATTGAAATTAGGATGTTTTTTAATTTCAATAGCCTCGCGAACCATCCTTGGTAGGAATCGGTGTTCTTTTACGAGGATTTGTGGTCTATCAAATCTGATGTGTGTTTGAGTGATATACGCTGCTGGCCGTGAGGCCTTTACAGCTTCACCGGACTTAAGGGCGAGCGTGCAACCACTACGCTCGAGCTGATGTTATGGCGGGTGCGGTCAAGGACATGTTCACAGACTGCAGTCTTCTTTGAGCGACGGTGTTTTAGGTCAGCTATGTGTTCTTTAACCCGAGTTTTTACAGGTCTTTTTGTTTGTCCTATATAAGAGAGACCACATTCACAATCAAGCTTGTAAACTCCTGCATCTTGTAGAGGGATCTGACACTTGACAGATGGTAAAACTTGACTGATCTTCTTCGGCGGCTTATAAAATGTTTTAATTGAAGCACGCTTCAAGATGTAGCCAATTTTGTCCGTGAATCCTCTCATATAAGGTAGTACAGCAGGGAGACGCTCGACTGTGGCTGGTTTCACTCGGTCACTGTGACGTTGGCGTGGGACTCGAAGCTTATTGTCGTACAGGACTTGCTTGACATGTTGAAGCTCGGCAGTCAGATGTTTCTTGTCACAGATCCCTTTTGCTCTCTGAAACCGAGAGCACAAGGGATCTGTCAAGATGGCTGGGTGCTTCCATCGACTTGGGACCAGTAATTAATATAATCAAATCCAAAACCAAGCATAACACTGCAAGGCCTCAAGACACCGTGAGCTCATTTTGCGTACATCGGACCTTTGTATGCCTTTTGGACGTCTAACACCTCAGTCCTTCCCGTGACCATAGGTGCTGTAAAGCACTCGAACCGTCGGGAACTTAAAAATCAAAATAAACCGCGATAAAATCCGAAAAATAGTTTTATTTCATGTGTAATATTCGCGTAAATCTAAGAACTCAGTATGAAATTAAGTTTTTCAACGTATTCTATTTAAGAATCTATATATTAATAATAAATGTGCCCTAGTAGAGTTTCATGTGGTGTCTACTTACCTACTGTTGTTATTACTGTCCTCTAAACATATGAACTTGAATAAACGAATCAATTTAACGCAAAACCAGGTTATTAATTACATGGTGTACCAGGTTATTAAATACATAACGGACTCATAAATGCATCAAATGTGTTTTGAAGTTAGTATTGCAAACGATGAATCTGATTCCTGTAATATTCCCCTATAATTTTTTAATAATCTGTTTCAAATAATAGATTTTCCGTAGATGTAACACGCAAGGAATTTATTGTGAATCAGATGTTGTTTCAGAAATGTTTTGTAAGATTTTTTTCTTACATACTAGTTCGTTATTGTGAACCAACAAAAGTTGTTTCGAAAATATGTTTTCAGATCCGCAAGATTTTTTCTTACATACTCATACATAATACTTCCTATTATTGCTAAAAAATAGCAACCGTGTCGAACACTACACGCGCAGATTCTCTAAGGTTCCACACTTCCAGTCCGTGATCGACATCATATCACATTACGAACAAAAATTGTTAATGTTTTGTTGTTAATTGTTTGTAAATATGTGTAGGTGCGTTACGACGATGAAGACGAGGACGAAGGTCCCCAGCCGGACGCCACCCTGGAGCAGGGCCTGCCACTGCCGGTGCGGATGCAGGGCACCTTCCCCGTGGAGGTGTCATCCATACCCCTCGAGGACATCGACCCCTTCTATCATAACCAGAGAGTATGTATTGCTACTACCATTGAAGGTTCAGATCGACGTGTCCATTGTACTAAGTAGTATATGCCACTGTTTATATTTGGCATTCACGACTTTGTACAACGGAGCCTAAAGTTGTATAACTGTCAATATAAATAAAGAAGCTCAACACTAGGAATTTTCTGTGTCATGGGTGCATTCGTAAAAATAAAATTTACAAATCCAGACCGTAACAAATATTTTAGGGTCACTCAACAATTTGACCCGTACGGGGCTTAAAGCCGCGACTACTGATAGTGGGCGGAGCGGCTTAAACTCTTAACCACTGGCACCAGTTTCGGACACTGGTGATAGAAACAGCCTCAAACACAGATTAAACAGATTCTAGATCCTTCTCCCCATACTGTCCAAACCGAATTTCACGCACACGGTCATCTAATGTTGTAAAAACGCTCGAGTCGGCGCTTAAAACGCTCGCGTCTTCTACTTGTTTCAACGCTCGTAAGCGTCGACTCAGCGCTAAACGCACGACTTCAGCGCTCATTTTTACAACACTAGGTCATACACGTGTATTGACTTAGCGCAAATCTCAGTCCAGCTGGCTTCACGTGCTTTGTAACATACCGTAACTATATATTCCCGTTATACCTGTTTACAATGAAACTTCTGAAGTATTTTGTACCTCAAATCGACCATTTGCTTCGCCACTATGTTGAAATGTAGGGTCAGTTAGGGATCGTGACCCTACACGGCAGTAATGATAAAAAAATCAAAACAATGATAATTCTGTGATAATACATAATAATTTTTACATAATATCTAACACTAGAAGCGGTATGTTTACAAATCTATAATAGTGTAATGATTAGTTACAATGACATTAATATATCATTCTTATCAGGTAGTAGGCAATATAATAATATGTTTATCATTACCTAACTGTCAGTGTGCATAACTCTTGAATTTATGTCAATATCTATCACACTTCTAGGAATTTAGCCAATATTTATGTAGTTTAAAACTTCTATCCTGTCGTTAGTGTTAAGAATTCGCGAATAGGGTCAATAACATAAATTCTACTACATTGCTCTTCAGAAAATTCATGAAATTCTGACCTGCCTACGAAATTAGTAAATAAATATGAAATCCAAATATAAAATCTCCAAATTTGCACCCAAGCTCCATTGGCTACCTTCTCAGAGGCTGTGAACACAATGAACCATGATCTATCTAAGGTATGTGAATGGAGTGGGCGCCATGGTCTTAATGTCAACCCAACTAAGACACAAGTCATTGTTGTTGGTGGTCCCAGACTCACTGCACGTCTTGATTGGTCGCAACTCCCCCAAATCATGTTTAATGTTGTCACTATACCGATAAGTAAAAGTGTAAAAGATTTGGGGATCTACATTGATACCAATCTCACTTGGGGACCACAGCTGCAAGAACTCAGCCGCAAGGTTTTTGCCTCCGCAGGCTCTTTAAGAAGGTTGCGCAATTTTCTCCCGACAGCCACTAAAATTGCACTCGCACAATCCCTTCTACTCCCTATTATCGATTATGCAGACGCCAGCTATCTTGACCTCACAGAGCAGCAACTTAATAAACTTGAGTGTCTTCAAATTTTTGCATAAGGTTCATATTTGGTTTGCGCAAATATGACCATGTTTCTGAATTTCGTACAAAGCTCAAGTGGCTACCAATTCGCCTTCGCCGGAATTCTTATATATTATCGCTTCTATACAGTGTTCTGTTTAATCCGATAACTCCAGCTTACCTCAAAGATCGATGAGTTTCTTCATGAGACACATTCAAGGTTCCTAAGATCATCGGAAAATTTGAAACAGAAAATGCCGATGCACTCCACAAATTTCTACGACAAATCCTTTACGATTCAAGCTGTTCGTTTGTGGAATGCATTGCGCATGTCAGTTAGGCGTGCAAAGTCGTTGATTTCATTTAAAACAATGGTTAAGCATCACTATTCATCACTAATTTAACTGTTTATGTAATATATTAAATTATAATATGTGTGTTTGTTTATTTATTTATTTATTCTTTATGCACTTATGTACATAGGCGGACTTAATGCCAGAGGCATTTTCTGCCAGTCTACCTTGAGGTGATGTGGAAACAGCTGTAGTAGGTGCGAAAAATTATGAGTTATAAAAACGGAGAGAAAAAAAAACTAAAAACACAAAACTAGTTATATACATACAACAAAAGCAGTTGTATATAAATAACATATAATACATACAGGTATAATACATACATATACATACACATATAACTATACTATATATGAAACAGACAGTATGACATAACGACATGAAACAACTAGCGTTTGGAAGAATCCACCAACATTTTGGTCAACAGATAGTCCTGCAGTTTTTTTTAAATGAGAAACGATTGGTAGCCATCCTGAGATCCTGAGGTAATGCATTCCACAGAAGGATTAATTGGACAATGAAAGAAGAGTGGATGAAATCAGTACGGTGAGAGGGACACTGAAGAAGACAATTATTAGAAGAGCGAAGATGTTTATTATGATTGGAGCATAGGTATTGAAATCGGGAAGTAAGATAAGCAGGCGCTACAGAAGAATGAAGGATAGAAAACAATGTTGTCAGTGCCCTTAGAGCTCTGCGTTGACGAATAGGCAACCACTTTAACTGTGAACGATGCTCCGACACATGATCATATTTGCGCATATTGAATACGAATCGAATGCAGTTATTAAGTAGGCGGTCTAGTTTATCGAGTTGATCTGCATTCAGGTCGAAGTAGCACACATCACCATAGTCGATAATAGGAAAGATCAAGGACTGCACAAGCATTGCTTTGGTATTAGAAGGGAGCAAGTTTTTTAATTTATACAGGTATCGCAACGTTCCAGTGACTCTTTGACCAACCGACGTAACTTGGGTCTGCCAGCTAAGCGTAGTGTCGATGTGTAAACCGAGATCTTTGACGCTTGGACTTAGAGGAATAACTGTACCATTGAACTCAAGCGGAGGTAGAGAACCAATGTTTAGTTTGTTAATCAGTCTGAAGCTCCCCAAGAGAATTGCTTGACACTTTGCTGGATTCACTGCGACACCGAATCTGTCGGACCAATTGCCCCCAGATCGCGGTTTAATTTGTCGATCGCCCCCCCTTCCCCTCGAACCGCGAAAGCGAATAAACGTGTGCACCGTACTCAATTTTTGCATATTTTTGTTTTTCGCTATTTAATTTAATAATATTTAAAATTATTTCCGAAAATTAATTTTGTGAAGTACCAGGAGCGCATAACGCGTAGGCGACAGTGAACTAGGTGAAAGTAAAGGACAGCAATAACGGAGACAAGTGCAGCGGCCAAGCTACGCCACGTAGTCGACACAAATCCTTTCTCCTACCATTGTCAAGGACGACGTCACAGCGTTTGTCGCTTGCCTTAATTCATAAGCGACAGCGGATAGCGACGTAACATATTGTGTGGTCCAAGTGAAGACATCCGTCAGAGATCAAGGTACCTAATTATAAAATTATTTTAGATATTAAACAATAATATTACTATGCCGCTTCGACGATCTCCCCCTCCAGCGATGGCTGGAGCAACATATGATTCGGACACTCCGTCGGAACGGAGTGTCGCAAATAATGCAAGCATTCGCCCAAAACGCAAACGTGAACAAGAAGATGATATTAGCCAACTTCAGACTGAGATGAGAGATCTGTTTTCCTCCTTATTACAGACTGTCGAACAGCGTTTTAACGAGATCAAACAACAAAACTCGGAGCTACGAGCCGATTTACAATTCATGTCTGATAAGTATGATAATATTCTCGATAAGCTCAAGCAACTGGAAAAGGAAAAAGTAGATGATAAAAACCATATTCAGATATTAGAAGGAAAAGTGGAGGAATTGGAGCGCAAACACAAGTCATATGGATTGGAGATTCGCAACATACCTAAAGTTATAAAAGGCACGGAAACTAAGGAAAATATATGCGATATAGTAAAATCATTATCTAAAACTGTTCAGATTGATCTACAAGAAAATGATATTAAAGATATTTACAGAATTAACACTAGCAAGGACACCTCCAAACCAATTATAGTAGAGCTGAACAGCATCTTGAAAAAGGAAAAAATTCTGCAGGCAATTAAAAACTTCAACAAAACCAAGGCGAGGGAAGAAAAGTTAAATACTACTCATCTCAAGGTTGTTGGCCCCAGTAGACCGGTATACGTATCGGAGACATTAACCTACAAAGCAAATAAATTGTTCTCTTTAGCACGTGAATTTGCACGTGAAAATGGATACCAGTACTGCTGGACTACTAGAGGACAAGTCTACCTACGGAAAGCTGAAGGACAGAATCTACAGCGCATCGTAAACGAGTCAGATTTAGTCAAAATCAAGAACTTGTATTGACTATATTTTATGAAATTCTTGTATTTAATAACTTATGAAGCAGCTTTATTATGTAATATTCTTAATGTAAATTGCATGCATATGTTTAATACTTACCATATTATACTTAAGTTAGAAAACAGGTACACAATCCCTCATACAGATTATTTATCACGGCGTACACATTTTATTGATTTCAAAGTCCTAACGATACATATACTAAAATTGCATTTAGTCCAATATTTCCTATTATTAGATGCCTGCTCCAAGTCCAGCACTTTTATCGACATAAAATTTAGAAATCTAGTAATATTATCCGATAGAATTTATTATAATAGAGAAATGCTGCTGATCACCAATAACAATATCATTCAAATTCGATCAAATACATAACAACTTAAATAATATAGATTCTATAAATATTTCGGATTCCTACGAATGCACTCCCGAAGACTGTAGAAACCTTATTAGTAATAATGGAAAAGATCTTAAAATAATATCGCAAAATATTCGCAGCATATCGGCGAACATAAATGGTTTCCAAACTCTTTTAAGTAGAGTAGCGATTAACCTTGACGTTATTGTACTTTCTGAATGTTGGTTACCAAAAAATCCCAACATCCCCATATTGGATGGGTACGAATACTATTACTCACACAAAACTAAAAATCAGAATGATGGGGTGGTTGTATATATGAATAAATCTATTCAGAACGTAACTGTGATTGAACCTGATATTTCAGATGGCAGCTGCGTCTTAGTAAAAATTGGGAACGACTTGTGTATCTTAGCAATATACAGATCCCCGTCCGTAAAAAATATTAAATCTTTCTTGGATTCAATTGACCAGATATTAACAAATAATTCTGGGATTGCCAATATTGTTATAATCGGGGACATTAATATAGACATTTCTGATGGTAATTTAGATAATAATTCCAATGACTACCTCAATCTTATTGCCTATCATGGTCTTTTACCAGCTCATACATACCCTACTCGTAATAGCTCATCCCTTGATCACGTCATCTTAAAAACCAGGTTCAAAGCTATAACACTGGTGATTGATTCCACAGTAACTGACCATAAAGCTGTAGTACTAACTTTAAGTAAAATAAAGCTAAATCACTCTCCTAAAACCAAAACAATTGTCAACTATGATGTTCTAGAAAATGAATTGCTAAAGTTAGATTTCACAAAGATTTATAGTTATCACGAAGCAAACGCTGCAGCTGAGTATTTCGTTAATTCTATATCCAGAGCTCTGACTATGTCTTCAAAAACTTATTCTGTACCGCATCGTCTGAGAATTCTTAAGCCGTGGATTACCAGTGGAGTTTTGAGATGTATGAGAAACAGGGATAGGATGCATAAGAAAGCGAAATGCTTACCAAACGATGCAGTTCTCGTGATAACCTATAAACGGTACCGTAACTACTGCAATAATTTATTAAAAAACCTAAAACGCAACTATGAAAAAAACGAATTAACTAAAGCAAGGTCTAACCCGAAAAAAACTTGGAATATAATTAAAGAAGTTACACACACCACTAAAACCAATAAGACAGCTCATGAATTGTTAAAGATAAGTAGCTCGCCCATTCGATCGGTTAATGCAGTTAATGAATACTTTGCGAACATAGGTAAAGAGATAGCAGCTAGTGTTGTAAATTTATCAAATGGCAGCAAAGATTCAGGAATTCCATCACAATGTGGTTCATTTTACTTCGCCAACACCGATAATATGGAAGTGGAACAGGTCATCGACACACTCAAAACAGATTGTGCTGTAGGCATAGATGGTATATCTGCAAAAGTATTAAAACAATTCAAAAATATTATAGCACCTCCCTTAACACACATTATTAATGTATGCATAGATACGGGTGTATTTCCGGACCTTTTTAAGCGAGCACTTATTTACCCCATACATAAGTCTGGAGCTAGAGACTGTATCAATAATTACCGTCCTATTTCCATATTGCCTAGTATATCAAAAATTCTTGAGAAAATAATGAACAAAAGACTCAAAAATTATCTTGAAAGTAACAACTTGTTCTCTGACCGACAGTATGGTTTTCGCAATGATAGATCTACAGATAGAGCAGTACACGATCTCACGAATCATATTGTCGAAGCATTGGACAATGGAAGAAAATGTGTTGGTATATTCATTGACTTAGCTAAGGCGTTTGATACGGTCTCTATATCTAAACTACTCTCTAAACTAGAAAAACTTGGAATCCGGGATAAACAGCTCAAACTATTTCAGAGTTACCTTACCGATCGCACTCAATGTGTCAAGATCGATGACAGTAAAAGTAGTGACCTCCTGGTAAATCATGGTGTTCCACAAGGAAGTATTCTTGGTCCTACCTTGTATTTGGCATACGTGAATGATATGTGTAATTTAGAATTAGGAAAAGGAAAGTTGATTGCTTTTGCGGATGACACTGCCTTGCTTTTTACTGCGGATTCCTGGGAAAACGCATTTGATGCAGCGCAATCTGGCTTTGATAAGGTAATCAAATGGCTGTCAAGCCACTCTTTAGCTCTTAATGTCGACAAAACAAAATATCTGACGTTCACCATTAAAATAAATAGAGCACTGGATACTAGACAATTTTCATTAACTGCTCATAACCACGCTAAAAATATACATCAAATATGTAACTGTCCGAAGTTGTCAAAAGTCACTACCATCAAATATCTTGGAATAACCCTAGATGAGAAGCTAAGCTTTGCTCCGCACATTGATTTATTGACAGCCCGAGTGCGTAAACTTATATTTATTTTTAAAACTCTTAGACATATAGCTGAACCAGAATTGCTAAAAACAGTATACTTCTCACTATGTCAATCTATATTGATCTATTGCATCTCCACCTGGGGAGGTGCTCCTAAAAATCGACTAATAAAGCTTGAAAGAGCTCAGAGAGCTGTATTAAAAGTAAGCACATTTAAGCCTCTACGATTTCCTACTGAGGAACTCTACCAATATTGCAATGTCCTGACAGTACGCCAACTATTTATCCTGCATATAATTACTAAGCAACACAGTGTAGTCCATTGGTCGCCACCAGCCTCCTTTTCCCGTACTACGCGCAGATTTAGTATATCTAGACCATACGATTGTAAAACTTCATTTAGCAGGAAATTTTACTATTTTTTGGGAAGTTTCCTTTACAATAATATTAATAAGAATGTGGATATCAAGTCGACATCTAAATATCAATGCAAAAAAACATTAATAAAATGGTTATTGCAACTTAATTATGACGAAACAGAAAAACTTCTTCATCCTATACAATAAATGTAATTTTAAATTTAAATAGATTTAAATATATAACACAATACTCTAATTAATTTAATTAATAATATTATATATATACAGAAAAACTCACACATACTTACCAATTAGGGAAAGCATCTCAATTATCAATTATATTTTTTTCTATCTATCTATCTATCTATAACCTCACGCCAGATCCCTTGCGGGGTAGGCAGAGAGTACAGAGTTTCAACAGGTTCTTTCCTTGCATACCTCTCTGGCTTCCTCGACTCTCATAGTTCGTCTCATACACGCTCGCCGGTTACGGAGACTCTTGACTTTTCCATCAGATAAGACTCGATTTATATATTTTTAATTATATAAATTCCAAGTATCAAATATTAATTAATTGTATACATTAATAGGTGCCATAATGATCAAATTAAGAGTCACTGGAAGGTTGCTGGTGCTTATAGCTCAGGGTTTTCCTATTTTAAGCACCAGCAGTACATTGTAAGCCAGAATAAATGGACCTGACTAATGTATCTCAAAAATGAAAATGTATAAATTTGGACTACTAATATATTTAATAATTATGAAATTATGTACCTCTATACTCATAAATTATGTGTCATCAATTGTGCTAGAATTAAGTTTATATTGAATGCTTAATAAATAAATTATTATTATTATTATTATTATTATTATTATTATAAGGTCAGAAATTCGATCAGCACTATCTTGTGAGTATAATTGCAAGTCGTCGGCATATAGATGATACGCACGCTGAAGTTCATAGGTTATCAAGTCGATGAAAATGGAAAATAGAAGAGGAGAGAGTATACCGCCTTGGGGAACGCCAGAGTCGAGGTAACGCCATGCTGACAACGCTTCATCACTCAAAACTGACTGCTGACGTTCCCGAAGATAAGAGGAAAACCAATCCAGCGACTCTTGAGAGCACAGACGATAGGAGAGAATGGACAAAAGGATATCGTGATTAACGGTATTAAAGGCATTGGAAAAATCGACCAATACAAGCACGGTGACTTTGGTATCTTCCATGCCTGCTTGAATATCATCAATCACTTTAAGGAGGGCAGAAACGGTACTATGGCCAGGCCTAAAACCAGATTGAAGAGGATTGACTAAATTATTAGAGTAAATAAAATGAGATAATTGTTTATGAAAGAAAAGGAAGAATGGAGATTGGACGGAAGTGGCTGGGATGGCAGGGATTAGGAATTTTGGCCAGGGGGCGGACAAAAGCTTTTCGCCAGAGAGTTGGGAAAATACCGGACTCCAAGGAGAAATTAACGAGGTGGGTGATTACTGGAAGGAGATAGTTCAGAATAGTTATGATCATAAATCGACATATTTTGTCACAGCCAATAGCCCTGGATTTAATAGACATTATGATCTTCTTAACCTCACAAGAGTCGACTGGAGAAAAGTAAAAAGGATTAATGTTCGGCCGTCTAAGACCACCAAGGTAATCAAGAGTTTGCTGTACAGTTAGACGATCGACAGGAGCAACTGTGGAGAAATGGCAATTAAGATCGTCTAAATTTATTGTTCTTGGTAGGTCTTGACGTCGAGACTTGCCGATACCTAAAGTGCCTAAGAATTTCCAAATATCAGCAGGCGAAGAAGATTCAATATTGTTAAGAATATGGCGGCGTTTAGCATCACGTATCATCTTATTACACCGATTTCTTGCAATCTTAAAACTGGCCCAGTTATCTTCAGTGCGATCCTTTTTAAATCTACGAAATACGCGATTTCTACGCCTTATGGCCATACGAATTCCCGTAGTCATCCACAGAGCGGGTAATCGCTTCAACCTCACTTTTTTTACAGGGGCATGGGTATCGTAAAGCTGAATTACCATTTCGTTAAAGATGCATATTTTGTCATCCATGGTCTCGGCTTCTATTAGGGGTGTCCAGTTGAGTTTGGATGCATCTTCGGTTAATTTATCGATATCCATTCGAGCAAAGCAACATTTATGCAGAATTTTGGGACGAGGTTTGGGAGCTTTTAGGATATAGGAAAGGAAGATAAGATCATGGTGAGAAAAACCAGGGGCATCGTGCTGACCATGGGAGGAAACGAGGGAAGGATTTGAGGTGAGTATGAGGTTGAGCCAGGTATCATCACCTTTGATATTGTGGTGTATAGCGTGGAGAGGCAGAAAGTGCAAGCTGGCTGACTCAATGAGGTTAGCAGTTTACAGGAACGAGGGGAATCGTGGGCAAGGAGATTAGTATTAAAGTCGCCCATGATAATGTGATGCACATAATCAGACCCCAAGGATTCTACTACCGATTCGAATTCGGTGAAATAATCAACGGTTGGAGGACAATACACGACACCAATTACGATTTTGGCGCCTTTGACCCAAACCTCGAGGAAAAGAAATTCGGCAGAAGCGGATCGGGTGGAAGATATGGCTAGAATTTTAAAGGAAAGATCACTACGCAGGTAGATAGCAACTCCACCACCGCCTCTGTCAACCCGGTCATTCCGAATGAGAATAAAACCAGGGAGAGCGTAAGAGGTAGAGAGAAGATGAGGTTTGAGCCAACTCTCAGAAATCAGGATGGCGTGTACGTTTATGTTACTGAATGTGTCATACAACTCATCGTGATGACTGGGTATACTTTGAGCGTTTATGTGGCAAATATTCAGTAGATGGTCCACTTGTTGGTCGAATTTGTTCTGTAGAAAGTCACTAAGATTATCATTTAAAGAATTAAAACTTACATTACACGAGGAGACAGTAGACTCATTGACGGAATGAAAGGAGTCATTGTCTGATATCATAAACTATATATAAATATTATAAATAAATATAAGTCTATTAATATATATTTTACAGATTTAATAAATAATATTATATTATTGTAAGCAAGACTGGTAGCACTACGATACGTTTCTGCATCACCCGCCAGCTAACATCATCAAAACTAAAGCTAAATACACAGGTAGCATACACTTTTACATGCTCAACTCACTCCATAATAATTATAAAAAATAAGAAAATAATAACAAGATCTCCGTGATGATAACACGATTCAAAACACAAATCAAGCAACAAAAAAATGGAAAAAAAAGAAATAAATAAACCTACAAAGTCTAATAGCTACAGAAAACAATTAGTTTTTGAGCGCATCCGTTAACGTAAAAATGACATTTGATTGTCATGGCATTTGGCGACAAGAAGCTAATTTTATGGACGGTACATGGAGATAAAATAAATTAAAAAGATGGTATAACATAATTATACCTACATTAAACACTAACTAAAGGAGTGAGTAAATAAACAACAAAAGAAACTGATAAAACACAAGGTAAGTTGTTCCTATCAATTATTGAACCTATTTGAATTACCTGTATATTGTATACCCACTCATTATTTCCGTCTTTTTAGATCCCCCCCAGCTTCACCCGCGCCCCCCTTCGAAGATGATCCGCCTGGCTTCGGGTGTTGCGTCACCAAGGCGCTCAACTCGTCGGCTGAAGTGATGCGGTGCCGACTACCATCAGGGGCTTTCAGAACAATGGTGCCGTCTTGAGTCCAGCAGGATCTTACGCCAAAATGCAAACGCGCCTTACCAAAGATTGCTTGCCTGCACTTGGTCAAAAATTCCCGGACTGAAATGGGAGACCCTTTCAACCTAGTCTTCGCCCTCCAGGTCGAGTGCTTATCGTCAACACAAGCGAACCGGACAAGAATGGGCCTATGATGATCTCGCCCAGAGGCCCCAAGCAGTTGCCACAAACTGCTTACAGAGGATGCTGAGATGTTTTTGAGGCCCATCCTGTCGTGAAGTATGCCTAGGATGACATCCATACTGTTTTCTTGTTCGACTTCAGCGATCCCTAGAAAGAGTAGAGTTTTCCGCCTGTGCCTGGTCTCAAGTGTGTCCAGCTGCTTAGTGCACTCAGTGATTTGTCTCCGGAGCAGCCCAAGCATGTTAAAAATAAGTTCCCTGAAGGTCCGAATTCCTTAGCAACTTTTGCAACTGTGTCTTTAGCAGGACCTGCGTTCTGAATTTGAGCTTCAAGTTCTCCCATTCTCTTCATGAAGCTCCCTTCAAGGGTTTTCTGAGCTGACAGAACCTCATCAAGCTGTGACATGTTGAAATTAGTGATGTGTGGTGATGTGCTGGCAGGCGATGCTAATTGGTGCTAGTTTCACATAAATGTGCCACAAACGTGAGTAAATACCAATCCAATGATAACGACTATGTACAGGTGTAAATAACTCGTAAATAATTGCTTATTTATTTTAAATAAAGATAAAAACTTAAAGACAAGACTGTACTTTTTTTTAACAACTTTTTTTTAACCACCACAAAAAAAAGGTTTAATTAGGTATGTATATATATATATATACATATATATATATATATATTTTTATTTTATTTTATTTTATTTTATTTTATTTTATTGAGATATCCAACAGCGTTTAACGATAGAAAGCTTAGAGTATAACTTATACAATATAAAGAAGCCAATAACAGGATATCATAGCAACTTAAATAAATTAACGAACCGGGACTTACGTGTATAGTAAAAAAAAAGGATAACTAAAATCAATACTGTCAATCTGTGTGCGTGTTTGTGTGTGTGCGTCCATGTGTGTATGTGTATAAGTGCACGTGTGTGTGCGTGCGAGTGTGTGTGTATAGTGAATAATATACTCATTCTGATAACCTCTGTAAAATAAGGGATTTGAAATGGGGTTTAGTAGTAGAAAATATATCAGTATCGCTAAATTGCTTATTAAATATGTTGATCGCCCGCGATATAAATTCATTACTGCAGTATTTGGTTCTAGTTGATGGAGCGCGAAAAACATTGTGTATGGGATGTCTAGGTCTACGTTGGGGTATAATTAGTGAGACTAGAGAAGTTAAGTTAGAGCAATCAAGATTTGCATTTACTATGTCATGTAGAAAGGCTAGATCAAGCATAGTTCTTCTGTTTTTCAGTGTGTCAATTCCATAATGCTTACAAGCCTCTTCGTAGGTTGAGAATTTCAGTTTATTTCTGAAATTTAGATGTTTAATGAAAATTTTCTGTATACGTTCGATTTTGTCGATTGTAAAGTTATATTGGGGACTCCATACGACGCTTCCAAATTCTAAAACACTACGCACATAGGCATAATAAACCATTTTTAGGCATGCGATATCCTTGAAAGGTTTGCAAGAACGTAAGACAAAGCCAAGATTTTTATAAGCCTTGTCTGCTATAATGTCTATATGTCTGTTTAGTGCCATTTTTGCGTCTAGATTAATTCCAAGGTCGCGGATTTCAGTTACTATTTGAAGTTGTTGATTATTAATTTTATAATTAAACTTAATCGGTTTTTGTTTGCGAGAAAAGGTAATTTGGATGCATTTGTCTAAGTTAACATCGATTCTGTTATCAGTATAGTACATTGATAGACGGTTAAGGTCGGATTGAACCTTGTAACAGTCCTCGAGTGTGGAGATTTTTAAGAAGATTTTTTTGTCATCTGCATATAATAGATGATTAGAATGCTCAAAACAGTGGTTAATATCGTGTAAGTAGACATTATAGAGCAAGGGTCCTAGGTGAGATCCTTGTGGGACTCCGGAGGGTATAGGTATGTATTTAGATTTATATCCACCTAATACTACAGCCTGTGTTCTATTCGTTATATACGATTTAACCCATCGGTAAAGATCTCCATGAATCCCAAGGGCATACAGCTTTGCTAAAAGTATGACGTGGTCAACACGATCGAAAGCTTTTTCGAAGTCCGTGTAGATCACGTCCACTTGTGCATGCTGGTCCATGCAATGGAATACATAGTGTGAGAACTCGCACAGGTTGGTATTCACAGACCTACGTCGCAAAAATCCGTGTTGGGATTCGCTCATGTTTAAAATTATAGTATGGTAAATTGTATCGTAGACCATTTTCTCAAAGAGTTTGGGAATTGCATTGAGTATGGATATAGGCCTGTAATTATGAATAGTAGTCTTGGATCCCTTTTTGTGGATAGGGACGATATGTGCCTCTTTCCAAATATCTGGAAATACGCCTTCTTTGATAGAACGATTAAATATAATGGATAATGGTAAAGATATACTTTTGGCGCATTTATTTAGAAATACAGGTGGGACACTATCGCTACCCGCACTTTTATTGGGGTCTATCCTTAGTAGGTTTTTGTGAACTAATTCGCGCGTAAACGATACTGTGTGTACAAAAGCATTATCACCTCCGGGAATACCGACAGCCTCGGCCTCTGAGTAACTAGACGCAGGCGGAGTAAACATACTCTCAAAGAAGTTACTGAAACCTTTACAAATTTCGGAACCGCTTGCAAAAGTCTCATGCCCATTAGTCATTTCATGTGGGTAACCAGAACGCCCGCGGCCGCCACGCATTGTATGTATGAAATTCCATATTAGTTTCGGGTTTCGTTTAATGTTGTTTTGTGATAGCTGGATGTGATTATCGTAACATGACTTTTGCATAATTTTCTGACGAGCACGTAATAGAGAAAATTGGTCGTAATCACGGGGGTTCCCGAACTTCTTCCAGGTTGAGTGAGCTTTGGCTTTTTGTTTTATTAGTTTTATAAGAGGTTTCGTGTACCATATGGGATAATTGTGTGTATCATTGACATATGCTATTGGCACATGTAGTGTTATTATGTTATTAATTATTTCATAAAAGTTGGAGACTGAATCATCAACTGTCCCAGCCGATAAAATATCAAACCATGGTGTATTACTAATTGCATCATTAATAGTATTATAATTCGCTTTGTGAAATCGTAATTTAGGATGAATTGTTTTAGATAAGAGTGGGGTAAGAATGTCTGTAACCTCTATATCTAGTGTGACATGACAGAAGTCCTCTTTAACTAACGGATGGGTTGATATATTTATTCCTAAGTGGAAGTTTGCAAAGATTAAATCTAAAACATTATGGTGAGGATTAGCGTTAAAATTAAATTGTGTTAGCGAAAACATATTAAAATCGTTAAGAAGTTTAGTAGCAGCCGATTGTGTATCCTTGTGGCCCACAATATCCACAATACCGTGGCAATGTGTCCAAGTGACACATGGTAGGTTAAAATCTCCGGCTACCAGGATATGGTCGTTAGGAAAGGATGAGACGACGCTAGTTACGGATTCTATGACATTATGGATGTGTCCGGCCTGACTGGTATTACCTCCAACAATGTACGTGATACAGACATGAAGGTCATATGATGTATTAGCCAAAGCATTCCGGGGAACCGTGATCCATAGATATTCAGATGAATGTTGTGACCATTCGGGGCGTGGTTTGGCTGACAGAGACTTTTTAGCGCATATCATTATTCCTCCACCCTTTGTTAATGTAACTCGATCGCGTCGGAAAACTTCGTACCTGCTGTCGCACAGTTCAGTGTCCAAGATACCCGAGTGTAACCACGTTTCTGTAATTAGGATTATGTCAAAGTCCGAATTGAGTATATTTTGATAAAACTCTAGGGTTTTTGTCCTAAGTCCCCTTACGTTTTGGTAAAAAAAAGTTAACTTGGAATTAGCCATTTTTGAAGAAACAATACTTTATTGATGGACTCTTGTATCCTGACTGAATACGGGTCTTAAGTACTGTACTTTTAAAAATTAAACTTAGGGATTTGTGTACAGGGGCCTTTGTAATTGCTAGTATCGTTCGCAATGTATGCGCTGTGTATCTTAAGTGGTGCCAGACGAATTTTTTTAAACTGAGATCTCTGTGTTTACGTGATGGATACGATTTAGTTTTTAAGGTAAGTTTAAGTGTTTCATTTGCGTCCAAATCCTCAATAGGTGTTTTGAGTAGTAAAACAGTATTTATATTATATATACTGATTTGTTTTAGATCAAAGGTAACTCCTGGGTTAAAGTACTGTCTCGCATCATAATACGTAGATGTTGTAACTTGTAATACTATGTACAACTGATAGTTGTATATAATATGTATGCGATAATATATAGACAATGAATTACTGTAGAATATAATTGTAAATGTCCATCTAAAAATCGTATTAATAAGCAGGCAAATGTTTTCATAGTGGAATATTATATGTAGTTTATTTATTAATGGTAGGTAAGTACCCATTTTGTGAAATAAAAGGTTATAAATTAGATCAGCATATTGTTCCATTACCTGTCTATAGGTTATCTTTGTGAAATGTTGAGTTCTATGTAACTGAGTGGCAAGATAGGTATGTGTCAACAGTATCGTTGGTATGAGTATATTAAGAGATAATACGTGGGGTAAGTGTTGTAACAAAAATAATGACAAATGCAAATTACAAAAGAGCGAACAGATGAGTGAAAAAACATCACTGGTCAAATTTCTTGAGAAAGTCCTTGTCCTTCACTCGAATAGCGTTAGTACCGATGTCCTTGCGTAAGTAAATCTGACCGTTCTTAATCCATACAAACTTGTAGTAATGTTCTTTGGCGAATTGTCTTGTAGCATGATATAAGTATTTAGCATCCGGTGACAGATGCTCTGTAATATAAATTCTGCGTGGTTCTCCTTCCATATATATATATATATATATATATATATATATATATATATATATATGTATATATATGTGTGTGTATCGTATATCATTAATAATGTACGCCACGAACTGCCCCTTTCTATCGTTATTTGTTATTTTCCCAACGGTTGTCTAGGAGAAATTGCTATCAGCAATATTGTTTTGCTGGTGTACAATAAAGTGTACTATTATATATATAATAATAATAAATAAAATAATAAAAACGTTTATTTGCAACGCACAATACAGAGAAAAGATTAAATATTACATGGTGCACGTATATATTTATATTATTATTATAAAATATAATGGTACTATATGCCGAATACAAATAATATTCTTTTGTTTCAGACCTTCGTAGTCATAAGCAAGGGTAAAGATATCTTCAGATTTTCGGCAACCAACGCGTTATGGATATTAGACCCGTTCAATCCCATAAGGAGAGTGGCGATATACATTCTAGTACACCCTTTATTCTCGTTGTTTATCATAACGACGATACTCGTCAACTGCATTCTTATGATTATGCCCACCACGCCTACTGTTGAAAGTACTGAGTAAGTATTCATTGCTTTTCATGTTTTTGAACATTTAAGTTAGATTTCTTACTTCGATTATGATTCAATTTGCAATTTTGAAATACCACCGGATGACAAAACATACCCTTTTTTAGGTTCTAGAACATTTGTAGAGTGCACGCTAGTTTCAAAATTGTTAGTTTTCGGCTAGTTTTCCAATTGATATTATCTATATTTAGATAAACGAAAGTAAATTATACTATTAGAAATTATATAGCAAGTTATTTATATGGAAAATATTTTAATATAAACATATTTAAAATTATTTAGATGTCCTGAATCGCTTTAGACAGGTGTATATAGAAATGATCGATTTATTCCTGGCTGTGATGATCGAAGTACACTCATAACTCGTATGTCTACTTAAATTGATCAAAATGGTAAAAATATTTAACGTTATAAATAATCGCTGTAGAAAATTATAAAATAGATAGATACCATAATTTCCATTTCAATAAAAAAAAAATCATAAAAGTGAAAATTGACTGTTGGATCCAATGTCAGACTTAGACTAATCATATTGTTATAAGTAATTATCATTATGTACTTAGCTATACTATCCTCATATCTTTATGTTATGATCTCCGAACGATTGAGATGCTGGTTTCATATTGTATTGACTTTTCATAGATGTGTATGTTACTATATCTTATTGCGAGTAGCGTTCCTCAGTGGAGGTGAATTTTTCCAGAGTTATCTTTACCGGAATCTACACGTTTGAATCAGCGGTGAAAGTAATGGCCAGGGGTTTCATACTACAGCCATTCACATACCTTAGAGATGCATGGAATTGGCTTGACTTCGTAGTTATAGCTTTAGCGTGAGTAGTAGAAAATTTTATTGAATTATTGTAGAAAGTTAAAATTGTTGAATCGTAGAAATATCTTATCGTTATATTTGATGTCATTTAAATAGTTAAATATATAGGATTATATTAATGTTTAGATGAGATAGTATTGAAGGAAATATTAAAAGAAATTTGAATAGATTTGAGTTTTGTTTTTAAATGTTCAACGAAAGAAGTTTATGCAAAAGGAATTAAAATATATTAGATTTTGTTTTGTGTAGTGTTGTAGCTATGTATATTAATGTAGTTTTTGTTGTTGTGGGTGTTTGTTTCCAGTTATGTGACGATGGGCATAGACCTCGGCAACTTAGCCGCTCTCAGAACGTTCAGGGTGCTACGAGCGCTCAAAACTGTCGCCATCGTACCGGGTAAACTATACAATACTTATTAGTTCATACTATGGTATATACAATGTAGTAAATTGTGGTAATTTATCAGGAATCAAAATCAAAAGATTTTTATTCATGTAGACCAGAGGTTCCCAGACTTTTTTTCTCATAGACCACTTTCAAAATTGAGTTGGTTCCGGTGGACCCCCAGCAGCTACATTTCTACCATATTCCTAAAACTCGATATGGAAATTTGCGTTGCGGCTGAGTTCCAACCACGAATTAATAGTTTTCGAAAAGAAAGTGAGTATTGATTGGTTAATTAATTTATTGATTGGATGGAATCACTTTTTTGATTGGCCAACTTTACTTTTTTGACATCTACTCACAGCACAAGGAACCAATCAATTCTCACTTACTTCATTTAGAAAACTCCCCATTCGGAGTGGTAAAAAAAAAAGTATATTTTTTGCGTTGTATTTATTCAAATATGTAATTATTACACTATTAATTATTATTGTTATCATATATATAGAATGTATTCTAATATGATAACAGTCGTAATACAATTAAAATTAAACATTAATAACGTAACGTAACTTCTACAATGACAATCACAAAATAGTCATAATTTTAATGGGAGGGATGTACTTGATGGATTGACAGCAAATAATTAATATTTGGCTTTAGTTTTGTTAGGAATAACCGCAAATCTCCCCGTTCCGTGATATTCAATCCGCTCCTTTTTTTTGTTAAAATGTTTGTAACGACACTAAAACTTTTTTCGACAAGATATGACGAGGGAAACGCTATCAAAAGCTTTGTCGCAATTCCCCACAGTCCAGGATATTTTTCGGGTATTTCTGCCTGCAGCCAAAATGTTTAATACCCTCTTTTAAATTTCACCTTCAGCTCCTCATTAGTGCTAAGCTTGAGTAGCTCCTCTTGTAATATCACATTCTCCACTTCCGTTTCATCAAATGGATTTATGATCCATGGTGGTATTTCCATCGTCAGAATATCTTCAAATCTGATTTTGAAGTCATCATGCAGGGCAATTAAATGTTGAACGTATATCTGAATATACTCATCAAGGCATTCTACCTGTGACAAGTTTGACAACTGGGAAAATTCGCGCCGACTAATATTTTGCTTAATAAATTTCAATTTTCCAAGAAAAGCTGAAATTACACCCTTTGTTTTTATTAAATTGAGGCTGTCCCCTTGTAATTGTAAGTTTATGTTATTAAATTTTTTGAACAAATCTGTCAAATACGCGATGCTTTCAAATTGATCAGGTTTTCTTTTAAATCTGGATCTTTACTTTCCGGAAACTCTAAAACTAATTCAAAAAGTGAGTAAAATCTTGTTAAACATGCACCTTTCGACAACCAGCGTACTTCAGTATATAAGAACAATCGTTGGAAGTCTTCATCATTTTCATCGCATAACTGTGCAAATAAACGCGTATTCAACGCATTGCTTCTTATTTTGTTAACTGCATTAATTACAAATTCAAGCGATTGGTGCAATCTATCACTCAAATTTTTCGCTACTATGTGTTGTCGGTGGATGACAGTGAATTGCAGTTACCTCTGGTATAATTCTTTTAAGATGGCTTATAAACCCACAATATCGCCCGACCATGGCAGGAACTCCATCTGTTGCCACCGAAATAAACTTTTGTGAATGGAATGGATTTTTCCTTAAAAAAATCACTCAGGACATTAAATATTGATTCATCTTTAGTGTCCGTCTCCAAAGTTTTCGCGAATGGTAGCTCTTCATGAATTTCTTCGTCCATAACAAATCGAACATACGCCAATAATAATGCTTCATTACCAGGTAAAGTTGTTTCATCCAGTTGAATAGAAAAATGAGTTGTATGCAGATAATTACACAAGAAACTTTCAATATCAGAGCTCATTTCATCAATACGTCTTTGTACAGTTTGTCTTTACTCAAAGGAATTCTTTTGAGTATGTCAAATGGAGATTTGTGCAGAACAGTTTTTAAAACCTCTTCAACAGCGGGTAAAATTAACTGTTCTCCAATGGTGTGCGGTTTTCCAGATTTTGCTATAAGTAATGAGATATTGTAAGATGCCCGCAAGCCATCATCATTACTTTCAGATGTTAAAACGAACATACTGTGCACGGTGGGTCTCTTTTTTTATATTTTTCCTTCAATGCTCAAAAATATTCCTAATTTTTACCTATTTTATCAGGATGACACCTTCTTAGATGATCTTCGAGCTTCGATGGTTTCATACAGTCATTGGTCAAAACTTTGTTGCATAAAAGGCATATGGGCAATCGCTTGTCTACCTTTGATGGAAGAAAACCAAATTTTAAATAATCAACACTATACTGACGACATTTCTTCTTAAATTCAGCCATGTTTCGTATCAGTTACCTACCTGTACATAAAAAAAAACTTTGTTTTAGTAATCATAAGGTGGTCTTACTCAACAAGATATGGCTATTTTAACAAAATAGGATTACCTAATTATTCATTGCAATATTAAAAGCAATAAATCGCTTCATAAAACTCTATTATGGATCTTAATCCATAATATAGTTTTATGAATACGGCTGAAACGATTTTATTGTAATGTAAAACGTTTTTTCATAAATATATTTTGATATATTTCTGTAAATTCGATAGAAAATACTTTTAAATAATATTTTGATATGAAAACTCCGCGATTTTAATTCATCATCATCATCATCTCAGCCTATACTTGTCCACTGCTGAACATAGGCCTCCCCAATCGCTTTCCAGCGTAACCGGTCCGATGCCACCTGCATCCAACGACTTCCTGCGATTTTCACAAGATCGTCGGTCCATCTGGCAGGCGGTCGTCCCACACTGCGCTTGCCAATACGTGGTCTCCACTCTAGAATCTTTCTGCCCCAACGCCCGTCCGATCTACGCGCTATGTGGCCCGCCCATTGCCACTTCAGCTTGCTAATCTTAACGGCTATGTCGGTGACCTTGGTTCTTCTACGAATCTCCTCATTCCTGATTCGATCGCGTAGAGAAACGCCGAGCATAGCTCTCTCCATAGCTCGCTGAGCAACTCTGAGCTTTTTTATGAGACCTATAGTAAGAGACCACGTCTCTGATCCATTTATCATCACTGGTAACACACACTGACTAAAAACTTTAGTCTTAAGGCACTGAGGTATTTTGGATGAGAAGATGTTGCGCAGTTTCCCGAACGCTGCCCAGCCGAGTTGGATTCGTCGATTGACCTCTCTCTCAAAGTTGGACCTACCTAACCGGACTACCTGTCCCAGGTAAATGTATTCGTCGACAACTTCAAGAGTAGAGTTCCCAACGGTGAGTGCGGTGGGTACGACATGGACGTTACACATTATTTTCGTTTTGTCCATGTTCATTTTAAGACCCACTTGTTGAGATACTCTGTTGAGGTCACCGAGCATTCGTCCTAGATCTTCCAGCGACTCCGCCACGACCACAATGTCGTCGGCAAATCGAAGGTGAGTGATGTATTCGCCATTGATGTTGATGCCAAGTCCTTGCCATTCCAAGAGCTTGAAGGCGTCCTCTAAGGTGGCCGTAAACAGTTTCGGAGAAATGACGTCTCCCTGCCTTACTCCTCTTTTTATGGGGATCGCCTTCGTGCAATGCCCCTGTACTCGGACTGACATGGTGGCGTTATTATACAAGCACTTCAACACTTCGATGTACCGATAGTCAATGCGGCATCGCTGGAGAGATCTAAGAACCGCCCAAGTCTCGATCGAATCGAAGGCTTTCTCATAGTCCACAAACGCCAAGCATAGTGGCCGATTATACTCCTCGGTCTTCTGTATAATCTGCCGCAGCGTATGTATGTGGTCTATGGTACTAAAGCCTTTCCGGAAACCGGCTTGTTCGGGAGGCTGGAAGTCATCAAGCCTGCGTTCGAGACGATTCGTGATGACTCTCGAAAACAACTTATAAACATGGCTCAGCAGTGTGATGGGCCTATAATTCTTCAGTAAAGTGTTATCACCTTTCTTGAAAAACAGTACCACCACTCCCCTGTTCCATGCTTCCGGCGTTTTCTCTTCGAGCAAGACGGAATTAAACAGCCTCTGAAGGACTTTAAGTACCGGCGTTCCGCCCGCTTTCAGAAGCTCTGCGGTAATTCCGTCTTCGCCTGGTGCTTTATTATTTTTGAGTTGTTTGAGAGCCATCGTAATCTCGTACAGGCTGATGTCCGGGATATCTTCAGTGTAGTGTCGGGTTAGCTTGACTCTTGGGTCTTTTACCAAGTCAACAACAGGTTCAGCTACTGAGGTGTACAACTGCCCATAGAACCTCTCTATCTCCCTGAGCACCTCTGACCTATTCGACGTTACGTTTCCGTCCTCCGTCTTCAGCTTCGTCAACTGGCTTTGCCCAATAGACGCGTCTCTTGCGAACACTTTGGAGCCCTTGTTCTGTGCTATGGTCTCCTCAATACGCCTTGTATTGAAGGACCGTAAATCGTGACGCAAGGACTTCAGTATCTGTCCATTGAGCTGCCTATAGGACTTAGCATCATCGGAGGTTTGGAGCGTCATGGAACGTCGCTCAGCCATGAGATTTCGGGTGGAGTTAGATAGTTTTTGAGGTCTATTTTTACGGTGGGGCTTATAATACTTGGACCCGACCGTATGGACAGTCTCTACCAGCCTGTTGTTGATTTCGTCCACTGATGCGCTGCTGTCTAGCAATTCGAAGCGGTTTGCCAATTCGAGTTGAAAGTTCTCGGGGTTTTGGATGTGTGCATAAGAAGGTCGGAGCGTAGACTTCATCAGACGCGATCTTTCCATTTTGACATTAATATTTAATGTGCCTCTGACCATTCGGTGATCACTGCCGGTTTTTACCCTGTGAATCACGGAGACATCATTAAATATTTGTCGCTTGGTGCTCATGATGAAGTCTATCTCATTTTTTGTGGAACCATCAGGGCTCATCCAGGTCCATTATCTATGAGGCGGCTTCCGGAAGAAAGAGTTCATCATAAAGAGTCCCTCCTTCTCCAGATATTCGGCCAGCCTCTGACCCCTGGGGTTGCGCTGCCCATATCCAAATTGCCCCACTCTCAACTCATCATCGCCCCGTTTGCCCAGCCGCGCATTGAAGTCACCCATAACCACTGTAAAGTGTGCTTTGGAAGTATGTATGGCTCTACTAATGTCCTCATACATTACTTCGACGTCATCATCTGAGTATGCCGAGGTCGGTGCGTAGACCTATATGACCTTCAGCGAATATCTTTTGGATATTCTGAGTATCAGGTACGCTACCCTGCTCGACACACTAGTGATGGACACAATGTTGTCTATGAGTGACTTGTGGACGATAAATCCGACACCACCTTGGGACTGCTGTTCACCCTCCCGGTAGTAAAACAAGTTGCCGGATTTTAAGGTTATCGTGTCCTCGCCCTTTCTTCGGACCTCCGATAAACCAACAATATTCCACCGCAACTTGTTTATCTCTTCTTCCAGCTCAACAAGCTTCTCATCTGTCCATAACGTGCGTGCATTGTATGTCACCAGGGCCAATTTTCGATGTTGGTGGTAGCCGAATCTCTGCCGGAGATTCTTAGCACCCCTTGTCCTGTCGTTACCATAGCTGCTACCGTGGCCAGGACGAACAGGACCGCCGGGGACTAGGGGCCTGGTTTTATTCTTATCTTCCATTTTAATAAATTGGGGGTGTTTGCCATACTCGCCACGCTTGGCAGGCGGGTTGGCGAGCGCAGTTTTTGATGGTAGAAGTGTTAAGGGAACGCTGCTGCCCATTCCCTAGTTTTCCCTTAGTCGCCTTGTACGACACCCGATGGGATGAGATGGGTTGGTCCTATTCTAAGCCGGGAACCACGTGGCGATTTTAATTATTTATTTATTACTTTGAGGCACGTTACGGGTGCGTAAAGACGCGTACAATTTATAAACATATATTTAATTAAGTAAATGCATTAGGAACCTGAAATATTTACAATCATGCAGGTCAATCATAGTATATCTCTTCTTTAGTGAGCCACCACGCAGTCGGGTAAGAAAAAAATACTAATAAAGTAGGGACAAAAAGTTCAAACTTTCTCGGCTTTCTATTCTTTTATGGAAGTATCTAATAATGACTCTGTTCAGTATTTAATTTTTAATACGTACTTACCACATGCAAACATTACAAATATACTTATTACAACATAAAATAAAAGTATGTATAACAAATAGGCAGGTAAATACTTACTTTTTCTGACACTGGCAAACACTAACATCGATTCACTTTACTTTACTTTTCTTTTCCAAATTTCGGAAACAAATGAGTAAAGTTTATCCTTGGTATTCATATTTATATTAGTGAAGAATCAAATAAGTTCCTGCAAGATTGCAAGCGCACACACCACAAGTCGTATTTCGTTTCTTTGCACGTCTGAACAAGCGTTGCGAACGGCGGCGGCGGCAGCGGCGGCGCTTTAATAATAATAATAATAATAATTTATTTAAAAAGTATCAAAGACTCACAAAATCAATAAAATAAAATAAAGTCAAATCAGCAGTCACATTAAACATTCAAAAAATTATAAAAAATTAAAATCATTGCCATAAAATTGAAATAATGTCACATAAGATGAATTGGTCCCAATGTCGTCACTCCCTGTGTGCAACGTGAAGCTTACAACAGTGGGTAATGTAGGGACAATCGAGCCTGTCCGCGAGCGTGGCCAGCATGCTGTTGGAGCTCCCCCGCACCCGCCGTACGAGCGAAGTGCCTCTCTTGCGCATAGTTGTGTTGAAGCAATCTACGCGCGCTTCCGCGAACATTGTCGATGCACTGCAAAAGCGAGGGAGCCCCAGCATCATCCTGAACGCGTTGTTAAATTGTACTCGAAGAGCGCTGTACGATTTTTGCGTGTAGTCTGTCCACAAGCTGCATGTGTAAAAAGTAGTGCAATAGGCTCGAAAAAGAGTTATTTTTACGTCAATCGAGCACCGTGCAAACCTCCGGATTACCATGTTCGCTCTAACCGACAGCGCTCTTCGCTCTCGTTCAATGTCTGCATCGTCTTTCAGGGTAGGTGTTACTAAATGGCCAAGATACTTAAAAGTATCTACCCTTTCTAGAGGTGAGCCATTCAGTCGAATAGGTGGCATTTCTGTTACTTTTCTTAGTCCACCCTGAAAGACCATACACTGGCTCTTATTTACATTATAAAGGAGCCCGTGATCCGTTGCATAGCCCTCACAGATACTGAGCAGCTATCTAAGTCCACAGACCGAGGCGCTCAGCAGAACCATATCGTCCGCGTAGCTTATGTTATTGAAACAGACGCCGTCTATGTGACAACCAATATGTTGCTCGCTGAGCGCCTCGACAAGTCCATTAATGTACAGGTTAAAAATGGAGGGAGAGCTCAACCCCCCCTGCCGCACCCCACATTCCAACCTATACGAATCCGACAAGGTGCCTGCCCACTTTACGTTGTTAACCTGATTCTTGTACCAATACTTAAATATGTTTATAAGTTCATTCGGTATATGGGATGATCTCATTTTATTCCACAATATGTCATATGATACCAGGTCAAAAGCTTTGGAAAGGTCAAGAAAGCAAGCATAGACAGATGTTTCCCTTACAGTATAATATTTGACAGTACTCTTGAGACACAATATTGCAGTTTCTGTAGACAGCCCCGGCCTAAAGCCGAACTGGTTATCGTGCAACTTAAGGTGTTTGTTTAATTGTGTATTCAGAATGCTGTCAAACACTTTTGCAACTATCGTTGCCAAGGAAATAGGTCTATAATTAGATACATCTGACAAATCTCCCGCTTTGTTTTTTACTACCGGCACAACAATAGTTCTCATCATGTCAGGAGGTAGGTAAGAGTGAGATATGCAAAAACTATACAACATAGCTAATACTCTGCACATGTGAGGGCCAGCGTTTTGGACATGTTCAACACTTAATCCGTCATGTCCAAGCGATTTGCCTTTTGAAATAGACTTAACGGCGTTTAATACATCTCCGGCCGTAATTCTGGTATTAACGTGTTCGCCACTAACCCTATGACTACTCTGTGACAATGACGGTCCTAACGGAGACCTGACAAGGAACTTATTTTTAAATTTATCAGCGATGCATTTTAAATCATTTGTGCCATCTACATTCACAGGAATACCAGGCCGTCCCTTCAAACGATTGGTATTTTTCCAGAAACCACTAAAATCTTTTTTACTGTGCTTAGTTGCAAGTATATCCATTTTCAATTGATCTTGATGCTTCTGACACCATTTTAAACGTGATTTAAATATTTTTTTACTCTCGCACATCTTTGAATAGATAATACCAGTGGTGGGACTACCGCACGACAACCATTCCTGAAAGATCGCCCTGGCCGCCCTGTAGCTGTCACTAACATGTTTATTCCATCCAACAATTGTTTTGCGCCGCAACTTACTCTGTTCATTCTGTCCACGCTCGCCTACCTGACCCTTTCGCGCCGCCTGGGATAATGCAAGCACAATATCGGAATAAAGTTTATCAATAAGTAAGCTGTGTGTAGGATCATTACAATACCGATCACAACAGTTTCGAAACTCATCAGGAAAATCAATAAGTCTGAGACGTATATGACATTCAGTTCGATATTGTTTAATACCATCGACTGATCTCTCACCCCACACGATATTACTAGCGACATTTGGCATAGTTCTTACAAGGGTCAAACAATCTAAATTACACTCGCATATAACTGGATAGTGATCTGACCAGCACACATCGTATTCAACGTAAACATTGCACACAGACACCGCAGCTGATTGCGATACAACACAATGATCTAACCAACGCTTAGATCCACAAGCTTGATCTATGTATGTAAAAGTTCCAGAGGTCAATCCTAACATATTTATATCAATTGGGACCCATTTAAACTCATTACATATACCATTTAATTCATTAAAAAATAATTCACCGGGATGAGCATTAAAATCTCCTAAAACAAAAATAGGTTCGTTTTCATAATCATTACTAATAGCACTTACAGTTCCCATGCAGTCAGTAAAAGTAGCCAGGTTTTCCGATTTGTTTGTAGGCATATAAACACACACCACAATCAATGGACTAGAAGCTGTATTTATGCGAATAGCACTCACTCGCGGATTATCGCAATTTATAACAGTAACACAATGAAACACACTAGTCTTCCACAGCAGCGCGGTACCGCCGTGCGGCCTGCCACGCAGTAACCCTGCCGTCGTGTCCACAGCTGATGTCCCCGTGCAATTAAATCTACTATCGATGCTATTCAGATACGCCAACTCTTCCGGTAGCAGCCAAGTTTCTTGTAGTGCTATCAGCACGCATTCGTCACATAAACGTCGAATATCGCTCACAGCGCTCTTCACGCTTTTACAATTATAGCTGGCAAATTTGTAGGTCGTACTATCCATAGTTAGAGATCAACGGACCGGATGTCGCGGACTCATCATCCGCTCTTCGATTTTTAAAGTGTACGAAGCGTCTAAAGATAATTCCTTCAGGCCATATTTTTTCGTCTAAGAATTTGGACACTTTAGACTCGGACACAAAGATTTTGTAGGCTTTGTGATCTAACACTTTCTTCGTGTTTATCTTTTCCAAAAATATCCTTTCTTGTGTTTGAGTATTTATATAATTAATGATGTCAGACTCCTTTGCAAGTCTCGACACGTTGTACTGAATATGGAATATGCAAGTTTTTACAAGTAACAGTCGCTGAGCTTCTTAAAATATTATCTGCCTACATTGATAGGTGTAGTCAAGCCAACATTTTAGTTCTTCACTATCGAAAGCAAATAATTTTTCGTGGACCCCCGCTTACGAATTGTGAACCCCCATTTTTTGTCACGCCAACGTAGACCCCCGTCGCGTCTCCCGTGGATCTCTGGGGTCCACCTGGACCACTTTGGGAACTAAGGGTTTAGAGTAACCGCGAAAATATTCGCCCTTAGGTATATTATACGCATTCAGTATAGCCACATATGAATAGGCCTGTGTGACACTGTGTAAAGAAAACAGTTTACCTATGCGTTTTTTAACGCGATTCCCTCCCAAGCATTGTCATATCATCTATCTATCTATCTATAACCTCACGCCAGATCCCTTGCGGGGTAGGCAGAGAGTACAGAGTTCCAACAGGTTCTTTCCTTACATACCTCTCTGGCTTCCTCGACTCTCATAGTTCGTCTCATACACGCTCGCCGGTTACGGAGACTCTTGACTTTTCCATCAGATAAGACTCGGTTTATTTGGTCGTGGTAAGATAGTCTAGGTCTTCCCCGGTACCTGCATCATTCCACTTTCACATTGTATATCTGTTTTGTCATTCTTTCCTCTGGCATTCTTTCTATATGCCCGAACCAACGGAGCATGCCCTTTCTCATCTTTACACCGATACTATCTTTCATACCTACTCGCTGTCTTACTATGGTGTTGCTAATGCGGTCGGTCAGCTTCACTCCGCACATCTTCCGCAGAGCTCGCATTTCTACCGCATTTATCCTACTTTCATTCTCCTTCTTACATACCCAGCTCTCGCTACCATATAACAGCGTTGAGACAAGAACTCCGTTATGTATGGCCAGCTGCGCCTTATGGCTTAAGTGCCGGCTCCCGAGTAGCTTTCCCATCGCACCATTCACTCTGTTCCCTGCACTCACTCTTCTCTCTATTGTCATATCATAATGTTACAAATGTGGCGCTACCCTTATTTATTTATCAGTTTGTGCAAAACAATAACATATACGCTAGGGTGAATACTCCAGTAAATGACTACACTTAAGTGTGCAATGGACAAAACGCAGTTTTTTTTCGACCACATCTCAGTGCCATAGCATATTATCATATACACACTGATTAAAGAGTTGTCTAGAGACACTGCGATTAATGTTTTAACTCTTTTTCGAAATTGGGTCTACCAAATTGGACTTGAGTGTACACAATCGTCCACAACTTTGAGAGAAGAGTCTTTAACCTCTACAGGACTGGGTATGACATAGATGTTTGACATTTTGACATGATCTTCATATTCTCTCATTTGTGCCCATGCTCATTTTCAGACCAATTAGTTGAGAAACTCTACTGAAGTCATATAGCATAATGCTGAGGTCTTGCATAATCTCAGCCATAAACACAATAGCACTGGCAATCCGAAGGTGACGGCTTCCACTGCAGCGTAGAACAGTTTCAGAGATATTACATCAGCATCTTACCCTGTCACATACCTTGCTTTAATTGGATGAGTTTCGAGGCCTTATTCTGAAGACAGACGGATGAGGTGGCAAGGATCATTGATGGAAATTCATAATATTATACGTGATTAAAAGAATTATATGTATTAATAACATTAGGAACTGATGACTCTGATTTTACCTGCTAACTGCATCTCTCTGTATTAAAATAGCATTTTTTTGATTTAGACTTGGCGTTTGAATGTTAAAACCGTTTCCTTAATTAATACTAATTTCTAATGAGCTGGTTTAGAGCCATAAATGTACTTGAAAGTATTTTAACTATTACACCTTTTATTTAATCGAAAATAACTTTTGTTTCAATTTTTTATTTTTCGCTGGTTTATAATGTTGTTGTGTAGTTAATTTTCAAAGGTTTATTTATTTTATAATAACCATTTTCAGCTTGTTGCATTATGTTAATTTACTGGGGGTTTTGGGGTCATTTTGGATTTAAAAACAAACATTTATTTTTGCTACATACACAATGCAGACATGAAAAAAAAAGAAAATCGAGAAGAGAAAAAAAAAGTGAAACGATCTTCAACTTAACTTGCTGTTGTACGTGTAGAAGCAAGGCAACCAGCAGTGTACGCCCCAAAGAGAATATAATCACCACGTGTATACGCCGTGCTTGACGCACATCACTGATTTTCAGCTGGTCCCCGCCATCGTCAAAGTACAACAAAATTAAGAAGCAGACAGACAAATAGACAATTCAATACACCAAACAACCAAGCCTAAAATAGACAATACAGTTGAAGACTAAGGGAAATAACACAAATGTCGAAATGTAGGTATTTCCACACGAAGCAGAACTGAGGACATACATACATTACACAAAATACCATTATGAACGGGTTTACACCAACATGGATAAGTAAATAACAAAAAATGAAAACCAAGAAATAAATATAACGCAAAACCAAAAAAATAATAAGGTACAAAAAAAATTACAAGAGCACAAACAAGGGTACAAAAATGGCTCCACAAGTACCTATGCAGAAATGTTTCATAGTACTGTTTGAGCGTTTAACAGCTCCCTGTGAATATATATTTTTAGAGTCGATGAGATATGTTTTCGCGCAATGGTGGGGATAGGTCATTCCAGATCTTAGATGCTGCATACTTGAAACTACCCTTATAATTTACAGTTTTATGTTGTGGAATTACTCTTGAATTACTACACAATTTTCCCCTCTACTACGCGTTTCTTTTTTCGTGGACATCTTTCATCCATATAAATTTATCATACAGGTATTTAGGCCCTTTTTGAAGTACAATTTTCTGGACTAGGCATGTCATGTGTAATTTTAAACCGTCCATATTTAGAATACCTTTAGGTACGGGGTGTGTAGATTCTTCTACCGTACACCTTGGGCTGATGTTTGATTGATACACTTATAGATTGATGATAAGTGTTTATTGATAATAATTGTTATGACAAATGACGTATGAGTTCACGCTATGAATGATAATTGCAAACTGATTGTGTATGATGAAATGCCGCGCGTCGCAGGTAAAGTGCTGACGTATCAAAATGTACTTGCTTGCATTGTACATGCTCCGGGGCACGAGATGATGAGAATGAGATGAATGATATACAAAAGTAGAAAATGTAAAAAACATATTAAAAATAGCAAAATTAAACAGAAAGAAATTGTTTTCGTATCACTGGTGACGTCGCCCGGTCCACTCCGCTCGGTGCGATGCGATGATCGCGACGAGTAGAGATGGTGAGTCTTTCTGATGCTGTTGCGTACTGTACGCAAGGGTCGACTCTCTGCCGCGCTGCTGGCTGTGGCAGTCCGTAGACCAGGGGGTTGACACGCGCCCGCATCTGACGCCACAGGTAGATGATTATGGCTAGGGCAATGCCTGCCACCAGTGCGTGAATAGCCACGTAGTGATGAATATCGTGGTACGTGACTCCACTCGCTAGGATGCTTGGCTCATTTTCCTTGATCTTCTTGATAGCCGTACTGATCTCATCTAGACCTTTTCTACGGTCTTTTTCGTCTGTGTCATCCAAATTAATAAGCGGAAAAGACATTAATTACATTATTAATCGGCGGAATCTCTACATTCACCAAACTTGCTTTTGTTTTCATGGTATTCGATAACATTTTGTGTGAGTAAATTGTAAATGTATCGCCTCTTATGATGCAACCGTCACTCATTATCATTACGCCGGCCTTGCTGAGTCGCTCGGACGTAATACTATCCCCACATATGATCCGTACGGTGCATTGTCCGCAGCAAAAGTAATAATATGAATTTATTTTGTTTAATTCCACCCAGTTATCGGTGCATGTTCTTACTTCTGTTTGACAATGATTGGATAGATTCTCTTGTGCACAATCTTACGTCAAATGTCATTTGATGAACGGGTTGTTGCAGTCGACATATGTATTCTTCATTGTCATAGGGAACACATTTTTGAAGGTCGTCTTCTGACACGGGTATGTAGGAGTCTTTTTGTTTATTGATAGCCACAATGCTTGCAAGAGGCACGATGCTGATCATGTTTGCTCCAAGTTGATGAGGAATCCTTATGAGTTTGTAAAGCTCATAATATTCTCGACTCACTAAAGGGACTCTCACCTCAAAAATGAGGTATCGTTCAGTGCTTCTCGCTCTAACTTTCAAAAGATGAAATATTTTTGTTAGGTCCGTCTGAATATTGTTTATAGGGATCGCTAAGTCATTTGATATTTGACCAGAGATAATATTGAGTTCATTTCTCAGCTGGTCAGGCGTTAAAAGGTGAAAATTGAACTTCGCGTAGTGGATATTTGTTAATATGTCCACCACTGTGTCTTGGATATTTTTCAGATTGGTTAAAATATTGTTAGCGATCACAGCTGATAAGGTGACGCTATTTTTCTGATCTGTTTTCTTAATTTGCAAGGCCCAATCGCTTAATGCGTTCTCCACGCTTATTATGTGCTGATGAATCAGTTTATGCTGTTTGTCCATAGAGTTTTCCACCCTTTTAATTATATTGAGCTCTGCCTCCACAATAGAAATCTGATTTCTCCACAATAAGGCGAGATGATTTTGATTGCTTCTGATCAGGTCAATGTCCTTTTGATATTCTTGAACAAAATTATCATCCAAGATTCCAAACAGACTGTGAGCGACATAGCCAACGCCATTGATAAGACCTCTTCGTCGCCGTACTCCAAGTTTATTTTGCTGACCAAGTATAATGTTATTGTTATGCTCGAGTTCATTGAGCCCGTGACGTAGTTGTAACATCGCTACGTCGCATTGTGATATTTGATTCGCCGCACATATGTTTTCTAAATGGTCAATATATTTCCGGAACATTTCCGTTCCACACCAATATGGATTCATATCACAATAAACAATCAGTTTCCATTCCTCTCGTTCTAATCGCATGTTAACTGTCTCGTCAAAATAGAGGCTCTGGCTATCATAAAATTGGTGACTTTGTATTCGCACGTTACTGGGGAAAACAGCAACATGAGTAACATCATTGTTGTAAACAAGAAATTACATTTTCTTGACGTATTGTTTACTTGCTTGTTTCGTACCTCTTCAGACTTTCTTTCTGTAACGTTTTCTTCTGCTCGAGTCTCATTGATAGGTAATAGTGATAATTTTGTAATGGGTCTTTTCATTTTTCCATTCTTCGATTGTAGAGTTACCACGCGTACGTAACCGTCCTTGCCGGGGTGAAGGTCAGTCACTCGTCCCATGGCCCATTTTCCCGCCGGAAGACTTAATAATAATAATAATAATACACTTTATTGTACACCAAAAAAACAATACAAGACACAATTTAAATACAAAAACAGTACAAATGGCGGTCTTATCGCTTAAAGCAATTTCTTCCAGACAACCGTTGGAAGGAAAAAAAATAAGAATAAAAAGGGCAGTTGGTGGTGTACACTATTGATAATAATTTACAATACACATATATATAATATAAACCTAGTCATATATATACAGACATTACAATATACACTATTACATACCACACACATATTATAGCTACATACCACACACATATTATAGCTAACAGATAAAGATAAATAGCAAATAATCATATTATTGACAGATAGTGACTCTTAACCATGTTTTTGAACGAAACCAACGACTTTGCACGTCTAACTGACACTGGCAATGCATTCCACAGACGGACGGCTTGAATGGTAAAGGATTTATCGAAAAAATTTGTGGAATGCATCGGCATTTTCAGTTTTAAATTTTCCGATGATCTCAGGAACTTCGAGTGTGGCTCATGAAGAAACTCAAATCGATCTTTGAGGTAAGAGGGAGTTATCGGATTATACAGGACACTGTACAGAAGCGATAGTATATGAGCATTCCGGCGAAGGCGAATTGGCAGCCACTTGAGCTTTGTACGAAATTCAGAGACATGGTCATATTTACGCAGGCCAAATATGAACCTTATACAAAAGTTTTGAAGTCGCTCGAGTTTATTAAGTTGCTGCTCTGTGAGGTCAAGATAGCTGGCGTCTGCATAATCTATTATAGGGAGTAGAAGAGATTGTGCGAGTGCAATTTTTGTGGCAGTTGGAAGAAAATTGCGCAACCTTCTTAATGAACCTGCAGAAGCAAAAACCTTTCGGCTGAGCTCCTGCAGCTGTGGACCCCAAGTGAGATTGGTATCGATGTAGATCCCCAAATCTTTTACGCTTTTACTTACTGGTATAGTGATACCATTAAAAATAATTTGGGGAAGTTGCGACCAATTGATACGTGAAGTAAGTCTGGAACTACCAATAACTATCACTTGTGTCTTAGTTGGATTAACATTGAGGCCGTAGCACCCACTCCATTCACATATCTTAGATAAGTCATGATTCATAGTATTCACAGCTTCCGACAGCCTGGCTAATGGTGCCTGTGTGTATATTTGGAGATCATCTGCGTAAAGGTGGTATGACGAACGTAATTGATTGGGAATGGAGTTAATAAAAACAGCGAAAAGTAAAGGAGATAGAACGCCACCCTGCGGTACACCGGCACTAGTGTTACACCAAGAAGAGTAAGTTTCATCGATGCGAATGCGTTGCCGGCGACCAGACAGGTAGTTACGAAACCAGTCAATTGCCGTTGGAGATATGTTAATAGAGCATAGGACTCCAAGCAAAATATCAAAATCCACAGTGTTAAAAGCATTGCTGAAGTCGAGTAGTGTTAGTATAGTCAAATTGCTATTTTCCATACCTAATCTTATGTCGTCTGTGATGTTCACCAAAGCAGTAACGGTGCTGTGACCAGGACGAAATCCTGACTGGAATGGATTAAGAAGGGAGTTCGTATTGAGGAATCTGCTGAATTGGTCGTGAACAAGACGCTCAAGAACTTTGGATAGGAAAGGTAATATGGATATTGGACGATATTCGGAGACAGATTTAGGATTGGATTTTTTAGGCAAGGGCGTTATTTGGGCTTCTTTCCAAGAGGATGGGAAATCTCCGCTAGATAGAGAGTAGTTAAAGATATGGCAAATGATGGGAAGGATTTCGTCAAGGATAGGGAGGATCATTTTGCGGCTGATACAATCATTACCGACTGCATTTGATGTGATCGATTCTATGCTCTTTTTAACACCACAAGCAGTAAATTGACTAAAATCAAAAGGTAAATAATCGGGTGTCGGAATGGATGAAAGATAGTTAAGCGTACTTAATTTCGTAGTCTTATCAAAGTTAGACGAAGTCGAGAAATGCTGATTGAGGAGGTTAATATCTAAATCTTTAGGGAAGTTATCTTGACGAGATTTACCGACCCCCATTGATTTAAGAAACTTCCAAACCTTTGTTGGATTACCATTTTGAACCGAACTATGGATGTGTTGGCGTTGAGCATCTCTACACACCTTGTTGCAGTGATTCCGGATGGCAATGTAGTTGATCCAATTAGAATCGGTGGATCTAGCTTTATACTTGGATTTCATTGCCACTTTTTTGTTCATCAATAACTTAATGTCTTTAGTTAACCAGGGTGCTGGAAGATGTTTAACTCTGACAGGGTGAATAGGAGCATGCAAATCATACAGCTGAATTAGCGTAGACGTGAAGATATTAATTTTGTCATCTAGTGTGTCTGCTAACAACAAAGGTTGCCAATTAATGCTAGCGGCATCTTGTCGAAGCCTGTCAAGATTAATGCCACTAAAATTACGCTGCAGAAGAATTTTAACTTTGGGCTTAGGTGGCCGAATTTTGTAAGAAATAAAAACTAAATCATGATAAGAGAAGGCGTCAGCTGAACACTGGCCATGCTTGGCTACATGTGCAGCTGAGGAAACAAATATAAGATCTAAAAGTGATGGAGTAGAATTAGGGAAATGATGAGTAGCATCAAGAGGAAGAATTGATAGATTACAGGATTCAAGAACTGATTTAAGGTTGGAAGAACGAATATCGTTTTTCTGCAGACATGTATTAAAATCGCCCATTATAATGCTATGACTGTAAGAAGGGACAGCATTTTCCAAAAGACTCTCAAAGGAGGAAAAGAAATCAATACGTGATGAGGGACAGTAGTATACACCGAGAAGTATTTTAGAATGGCAGAGCTCAATGTCTATAAAAAGATGCTCACCAGCGTTTGATGGAGGTGGTTGTGGCGATAAATCAACTAGAGAAAAAGGAATATTTGAACGGAGATATATTGCAACACCGCCACCACCTCCAACTGAACGGTCGTTTCTGATTAGATTAAAGCCAGGAAGAGAGTATAGCGTAGACGGAAGGCACGGTTTCAGCCAAGATTCTGAAACAAGGATTGCATGAATATCCTTACAGTCAAAGCTTACCAGCATATCGGAAAAATGGGCCGGGATGCTTTGGGCATTAATATGAACCACATTAAAGCTCCTAGTAACATCAGAAAAGGTAGACGTGAGGGTATCAGTAAGAGATGGAACACTAATGAAACTGTCATCGTTGCTTTCTAAAGAGAAGAATGTATCGGTATCACTTTCACTCTCATGTTCTGTCATATAAATTTAATAAATAATCAAATAATATATTAATATATAGATGCGTTTAAACAATTAAAATACAAATTATATACCTAATAATAAAGTCTAACCAATTAAAATAAATGAAAGATAATGCAAATATAATAATACTAATAAATAAATATACCTGTAAATTATTCAGTAGTAAATAACCAACCCACCTGCCAAAAGTGCTATAGCAAACAGAGCTGTTTTATATTAATTATTACAAATTATATAAAAATGGACAATATACATACAACAAATAACTCAAACATAAATGTCATCGAACCAATAAAAAAAAAAAAAAAAAAAAAAAAAAGGACAATTTTAGAACGAAACAGAACGTAGCGATGTACGATTTTTGAACGAAAACAAATGACGAAATTTAGACGCAACTGACATTGACATTTAGGTTTGACATACTGAGAAACATTACTTTTAAAAACAAATTATAACTAGAAAAGAGGGTACAAAAACAAGGAAAAATGCGCGGAATACACAAAAAGGACAGAAATACTACACCTAATCCTTCATTTTTTTGCATTCACCCCTCGCTTGGGTCGTGCTGCAGCCCCAGTGTTCGTCTTCGATGTCGTTGGGTTAACAGGATCCTGTGCAATACTGTTAATATCGGAAAGAGACTTTACACAATGTCGCGTCCCGTCCAGCCCAAGGACATGCACCTGGCCATCTCTTGTCCAGCACTTGGCGACACCGAACCTAGCTCTCGCAGCCATGAAGAAGTCGTGGCGGGTCTTTGTGAGGAACTCGGAGATGGTGACCCCCGTGCCCTTGAGCTTAGTCTTGACGAACCAGACTTTGTTGCGGGCCGCTACATCGTTAAATTTAACCAGAACTGGCCTAGCTGACTTCTTTGAAGCACGTCCCATCCTGTGACACCGGCGTATGTCAACTGTTTGAAAATCGCTCAAACCCAAACAGTCCCTAGCAAGCTTGGCGATAACCTGTGTTGTATCCTCATTGGCCTCTTCTGCGACACCGTGAACCAGCAGGATCTTTTTTCTGCCTCTCATTTCAATATTGTCGACAGTTTTAGCCAACATCTCTATCTGCAGTTGGAGGGCATTAAGTGTTTGCATAATGAAGGCACGAAATGATGTAAACTCTGCAGCCAGGACAGCAGTGGTTGATGTAGGAGTGGCAGAGGACTTCTGGAGCTCGCTTTCAAAGTCAGACATCTTCTTGTGAAACATTTCCGTCAGTTGAGACATTGAGTTCTGTAGTGATTCCATGGTGATAGTGTGTAATAGTGTTTCACAGTAAATATAGGAAATAACACTTGTAAGGCAAGTTATTAAGGTTAGTTATCAATTATATTCATTAATACTGTTTAAAATATGAGTGTATACAATTAATTTTAAATTAAATACAGAGCCAAATAGAAAACGTTGTGCTCGTTTAACTACCCGAAAAAAAAAAAAAAAAAAAAGACTTACATCATGGATGATGACAATATTATTGATTTTCATATTCTGCCGAGGCTGACGCCATTTGCTGCGTGATGAAAGTTGACACAGGTACTCGGCTCGCCATCTTTTCCATGTATCTTCAAAAATTTTTTGTGTAAGTTGCCATCTCGTACGTAAGTCTCTTTCTGTTTCAATAACCGTGAGGGTTTGTCCACTTGCTAGGAAATGTGACGGAATGAGACAGTCCAAGTCCTCGGGATCTTCACTGAGGGCACACAATGGTCTGCTGTTCAGACATGCTTCCAGTTGAGCTAGTAACTTGGAGTACTCCTCATAGGTGAGTTTTTGCTCACCGATGACCCTTTTGAGGTGATACTTTAAACTCTTAACGGCGGCTTCCCAGAGACCTCCAGCACTCGGCCAAGGAGGGGCCTTGAAATGCCAAGTTATCTCCATGTCTGTTATTGCCGTTAAAAAGTTATTGTCTAGAGTTTTCTGAAGATTGATAAATTGGTCGTAAAATGCACGCAAGTACACGGGTCGCTCTATTAAAACTGCTATATTTGTTTAATAAGTTTTGAGCTATGTCATTGTTATCTTGTATCAGTGTAGCAGTTGTTTTTGATATTTTCTTCATTTCTTCCGTCGTACCGTAAATTTTCTGTTTTTCTTGATTTATATCCGAATTAAAAAATGACAGCCATTCGGGTCCGTGCCACCATAAGGAATGATTTTTCAACTGATCTACTGATAACCCTCTACTTGCACAGTCAGGTGAATTTTCTGATGATTTCACGTAGTGCCAGTTGTTCATTGGTATTATTTCTGTTACTTGTTTCACCCTGTTAGCCACGAAAGGCTTCCATCGGTTAGGGTCTCCTTGAAGCCAACCAAGGACAGCCGTTGAGTCGGACCATCCATAGACCTTGATATTATTGCTTGACAAACAACTCTGAACAACTGTCATTAGCTTTGACAGCAAGTGTGCACCCATCAATTCCAATCTTGGTAGTGATACAGTCTTGTTGACAGGAATCAGTTTTGATTTTCCGGCCACAATGGTAACAGGTAATGAGCGCTCATCGTGATCTTGTTTGCTGATCTTGCAATATATGACACAAGCATAGGCCTTTGGTGTCGCGTCACAAAAGCCATGTAATTCTATGTTTTCATTTTTGTGGGTCTTGAGCCATCTTTGCACTTTTATTTGGTTAATATTTGGCAACTCTTCCTTTATCTTCAACCAGGTATTGTTAATGCTTTCTGGTACGTGATCATCCCATTTAAGATCCATCGACCAAACCGTTTGAAATAGTGATTTGAGTTTGGTAGAAATTGGAGACAACCAGCCAAGAGGGTCAAAAATGTTTGATATGTCTGATAATAATGACCTCTTTGTCACTGGTTTTATGGATAGATTAATCTTGATTTGATATGTGAACTGATCATCATAGGGTTGCCATTGTAGTCCTAATGTTTTGGTTGATTCTTGATGTCTGAATTCGAATGCTTGTTGTTGGTTTGTAGTGACGTCATCTAATATTTCTGATTTATTAGAAGACCACTTGCGTAAGTTAAATCCTCCAGTTTTCAATAAATTTATCAGGTCTCTTTTTAGCTGAATAGCATCTTCCAGGCTGTAATGTCCGGTCAGGAGGTCATCCATATAAAAATCTTGTTCTAAGACCTTGGATGCTGCTGGATAGCTTGACCTTTCATCTTCTGCAAGGCGTTTTAGAGTCATCATAGCGAGAAACGGTGCCGCCTTCGTACCGTACGTAACCGTTGTTAGCTCGTACTCTCGCAAGATGTCATTTGGGGACTCCCGCCATACGATTTTCTGGTATTGTTGGTCTTTCTCATTACAGAGAACTTGCCGAAACATCTTCTCTATATCAGCTGTTAATACGTACTCATATTGCCTCCATCTCAAAATTATCTTCAGCAAATCTTGTTGTAAATTCGGTCCAGTGTACATTAAATCATTCAAACTAAGGCCTGTCGATGTTTTCGCTGACGCATTGAACACAACACGTAATGACGTGGTAACAGAATCGGCTCGTAATACACAATGGTGCGGTAAAATGCAGTCAGGCAAATTTTTATGTAAACACTCGCGCATGTGTCCCAATTTAATGTATTCATTGATAAAGGCCTTGTAATCTGTAGCAATTTGTTGGTTTCTTACGAATCTCTTCTCTAATTGATAAAATTGCGACACAGCTTTTTGTTTCGAATTCCCGAGCTTGTGATCAATTTCTGGTTTCAGCGGTAATGCGACCACATATCTCCCGTCATATCTTCGGAATGTTTCTGTATTGTATTGCTGAATGCACAGCTGATCTTCTTTGGACATAGTGACGTCATTGTCTGTGATGTCTTCGATTGCCCAAAATCGTTGTATGTCTTCTACATTGTTCAATAAAATACTACGTTGCATTGATAAGATTTGATATTCCCGCATAAAATCCAGCCAAGTTGTGTTTGCTGTACTACTGGCTGTAATTCATTTTCTTTGATAATGCCGGCCATTATGATTTCGGAATAGACTTCTGCGCCGAGTAATAAATCGACAGGTCGGCTTGTATTGAAATCTGGATCTGCGAGCTGGACAGTTTGCAGATATGGCCATGATGGCTTTGCGAATGTCTGATTCGGTAGGTTATTGATTAAGCTCTTCATAATAAAAACTTCCGTTTGGAATGTAAAATCGGAATGCAATGAGGATGCTGTGATATTGATCACCCCTTTGCAGCTTATGTGATTGGAACCAACGCCAGATATGACGCCTTTGCACGCTCTTCGTGTAATACCAAGTAATTGAGCTCCATTTTCCGAAATTAGGGATACTTGGGAGCCCTGATCGATTAGTGCTCTCAATATTACATTTTTTGATTTATCTGCGCCCTTAACTTGAACGAGGGCAGTTGCTAGGAGAATTTCTGTGATATTTTGATTAGCCACATGCGTCACATGGCTTCGTTGTTCATGGGAAATTGTCGGCATTGACGCTTCTACGTTACTTGACGCCGCTGTTGCCGGGCAAGTGTCATGTAGCAAAGTGTTGTGCCGACCCTTGCAGACGCGACATGTTGCTCGAGAAAAACATGCCTTATCTTTATAATCATAAAGGCAGTTTATGCATAAGTTAAATTTCTTGATGGTATTAAGTTTAATATCTGGTTTCGCGTTTAAAAATGTTTTGCAGTGGAACAATCCGTGGCTATCTTTGCAAAGTGGGCAATTCTGTGTCTTTGTTGCAAAACATTTCCATGTTGTATTACGAATAATTGGCATGTTAGTTTTATGTGTGTTTAAATTATGCTTATTTTCGTTATAATATTGTCTCTTGCTTGGAGCATTCTTGAAAACTTCTTTTTCCTTGTTCGTTATAGGTTTTTCTATGCATTGCTTACGTCGCGATGATTCCAGTGACGTATACTTGTTCTCTAAAACTTTAAAAAATCTGCTAACGTCGGCAACTCTCTTGGGTTTTGTAATGATTCAATGTATTCACCGTGTGTCTGAATGTCTAATTTTTGTGATAATAAGTGGACAATCAGCGGATCCCATGTTGATATATTGACACCGAGATTTTTGATGGCGTTAAGACACTCGTTGGTAGTGTCAAATATATTTTTGATTTGATTGTCTGATTGTTGCTGCATCGTATTTATTGATAAAAGTATGTTAACATGCGAGCTAAAGATCAGTTTCTTATTATTATATCGATGGTTTCAGATGTCCCAACATACTTGATAATTGTCGGAACTGATATTTAAATGCTGAATGATTCTTTCAGCCTCCCCATGTAGCTTGCCTTTAAGGTACTGCATTTTCTGTGCGCTGGAGATTGATCTATTGTTATGGACTGTTTCGGTAAACAAATCCTTGAACGAAGTCCACCTATGGTAATTGCCTCCAAAGCTGGGGATTTCTATTTTCGGTGTACAGTTCTTGCGGTGAGAAGCTGACCACATCTTAGTATTGATAGATTTTTTCATACCGTTATATAACTTCTCGTACTTGCTGTATTTTCGTATTCTTGATCTTCCTCGTACAATTCACTATCGATCTCCCAGTGTAAATAGTCGATAGCAGTCCATCTGCTCTCAATTGACGGACGATTTAGCGCAGTGGTTAAGAGCTTAAGCCGCTCTGCCCACTGCGTCTAATAGTCGCGGGTTCGAGTCCCGCACGGGACAAATCTTTGTGTGATCCACAATTATTTGTTTCGGTCTGGGTATTTGTGTATGTGATTTTCATGTTTGTAAACGCACCCACGACACAGGAATAAATCCTAGTGTGGGGCTACGTTTTTAAAAAAGAAGAAAAAGAAAGAAGAATTGTCCTGAGCACATCTTGAAATTCCCATTTTTCGGAAATATTTTCCAAATCGACACTCATGATTGCACGAGATAATGCTTTAAAATTACTTTTTTGTTTACGAAACATTTCTTCTAACTTGCTTGCATTCCCTTGAGACATCATTTTGCTAAAGCTTGACGTACCTGCAGCAGGGCTGCGGTTCACTTGCTCTGGGTCACCTGATAATTTATCTTTAGATGTGTCTTGATTTTGAAAGTCTGACAAGCGAATTGAAGGGATCATCGGTGACTGATCCCTCTTCTTAGTATCGCCGTCGGTAACTTGGTACTGCTGTAGTTTTTTTTTGACTTCTTGATAATATGTCATGGTTTTATGATAGACGTTTTCCGTAAAATAAGTGTCACTACGGTCGTCCAAGTCACATAATTTCATATGATTTATTTGGAACTCTCCCCAGTAAGTTTCTAGAGTTTCCAAACGTTTCTTGATGTAGACAGGCGTCTTACGATCACTTGAATCTTTTTTGAAATTGATATAAAGACGCTCTATAGCTTCCGTCAGTTGCGATTGGGTAGCTAGAATGTCCTCCATGGTGCTCATGATGAATTTGTTCTTGATTTGCTTGATTGGTGTTGTTATTCAAAAGTTTGTATATTTTGCAATCCCTTTACGATATGTGCGCCTTCTCAATTCAGTTGGGGAGACCCGCTTCTGGGAGACCAACCGAACCTTTGTGTGTGTGTGAATGATGTACGCTGTTGGCCGCGAGGCCTTTACAGCTTCACCGGACTTAAAGGCGAGCGTGCAACCACTACGCTCTAGCCAGCCAGAAGGGCAAGAGGCGACATACTCTTCGAGGCGCCCTCGGTTGGGACAGTCGCTGTAGGGGCACGGGTGCACTACTAAGTGCACCGGTCAACCGCCGGCTATGGGAGGGGATCTACTATTACGTCGTCTTCGTCCCCGTATTCTGAGCGGAAAGAAGGGATGACAAAGCATCGGGGGGGTCGGTGAGAACATGTCGCGGCCGGCGGTGGCGGCAGGGGTCGGGGGGGAGATCGTAGTCGGCGGTGGCTACGATTAACGGATTCGCATGGTTGACCTCTTTGACCCAGGGAATGGGTCGGTCGAACATGGTCACTTGGACCGAGATTACTTCTAGGGTGGCGCAGGGAGTGGCGTGGGGTGGCACCTCTGGAGAAGAACACCGCAGCGCTCTTGTCCGGGTTCACCTCAATACGCCACTTCCTGAACCAATTCCCTAGGGAATTGGCGGATGCCTGAAGGTTTCTGGTAATGAAACCCTAATTCCTATGCGAGACGTAGAGAGCGGTATCATCCGCGAATAGGGCTAGATGCGCCTTACTCGAACGAGGAATGTCGTTCGTGTAAAGGCTAAACAGGAGCGGAGAGAGAACTGAGCCCTGTGGGCTGCACTGATGGAGTGGGAAGTGGAGCGCGTCATTTCGACGCGATAACGGAAGGCGCGATTCGACAAGAAGTCTCGTATGATGAGCACGAGTCTGTCCGGCACACCCAATTGGTAGAGCTTGTAGATCAAGCCGTTGTGCCAGACTTTGTCGAATGCCTTCGCGACATCTAGGAAGAGGGCGCCCGTGTAGATGGGTTTGGGTCTATTGAGACCGGAGAGGATGTGCTCCGTGATGCGGTGCACTTGGTGGACGCAAGAGTGTTTGGCTCGAAAGCCGAACTGCTCGTCGATAAGGATACCCCCTGGACGTGACGAAGTCTTTGAGCCTCGCCAGAAGTAGGCGCTCGCCAGGGAGTTGAGGAGACTGATAGGGCGGTAGCTCGCGGGTTTGCCGGGCTTGGGAATGCCTATGACGTCCGCCTCCTTCCACTTAGCGGGGAAGTTGCAGTTCGTCATGGCGGCGTTCAATATGGCCACTAAGAGGCAGATGAGTTGGGCGGGCAGGCATTTCAGAATGCGATTCGAAATGCCATCAGAGCCGGGGGCTTTTTTAGATTTGAGACCCATAATCAGATCTTCGACCTCTGTTTGCGTGATAGGAGGCAAGGAATCGACGGGGGGGGAGGGATGCCCTGCGCTCGACTTCCCTGTCGACCGCGTCGACGTGGGACTGGTCGACGGACTGAGAGCTGGGGGTGCACTGGCTCTCGAGGGAGTCGGCGAGAAGCTCGGCCTTTTCGTCGTCGTCGAAGGCTGGGGGTGCGCCTGAAGGGCGGGACAGCGGGGGCATGTCAGTCGTGGAGTCGGATTTGAAGCTACGCGCCAGCTGCCAGTAGGCCAGATGCGATGGCGCGATGCCCTCTAGGAAGTCACCCCACCGTTCCTCCCGGACCTCCGCGACACGACGCTTAACCTCTCGTTGTAAAGTGCGCATCCGGGCCCGATTGGCTTTGGTGGGGTAGGAGTCGTACGCTCGGATAGAAGTATTCTTGGAACGAATGAGATCCCTAACATCGTCCGGCAGTCGAAAGCGGTTGAGGTAGAGATCTTCCGCCTCGACTTGCTTGGACGATCGACTGACAGCCGATCGGATGTGTTCGGTGAAGGCATCTACGGCCTGATCGGTGTCCTGAGGGGACGGGATGGAGTCCGAGCTGAGAGGGAGGGGGGGAGGGTCGGCATCCGCCAAGGCCGTGCTTAGCGCATGCCAATCCACCACCGTCTTTTTGGGTCGCTGAGGGGCGGAAGGGAGGGAACCGAGTCTCATGACTACAGGTCGATGGTCAGAGTCGAGTTCCTGGACTACTTCCAAGGAGTGCAGCCGTAGGGTGACACCCTTCAGAAGCGCCATGTCCAGAACGTCGGGTCAGTGGTTGGGATTGATAGAATAGTGGGTAGGGTGCATAGGTGCGATGACGTCAAAGTCGAGAACGTCGACCAGGGCGTCAAGGCTCCTACCGTTAGGGGAAGTGGTGAGACCGTTCCAGGCCACGTGCTTACTGTTGAAGTCGCCCGCCAGAATGACGGCGCTTCCCAGATTAAGGAGTGCTTCAAAGTCACTCCTGAGAACGGATTTAGTGGGGGAAAGGTATACGGAGGCGATCACGATGGGCTGGTGCCCCGTGAGAGAGACGCGACAGACCGAGGCTTCGATGTTGGTGAGCGCGGGGGGATCGAGAGGGATGCAGTGAAGGGACCTCCTGTAGTAAATGAGAGTACCGCGGGAGCCGATTCTGTCATTACGCACGAGGTTATAGTTCGCGATCCTAGGATCGCGTTGTGCGGGCTTGAGGAAGGTTTCCTGCACAAGGAGGATATCAAGTTGGTGATCTCGGAGGAAATCAGCAACCTGATCTCGCTGGGAGCGAAGGCCATCGGCGTTAAAGAACGCCAGGGATAGGTTGTGGGGCTTATAGCGGGGAGGTCGTAAATCCATTATTGGGTGCGGGGGGGGTTGGGTTCTGAGGGACGCCAGGACGTTATAGACGTCCCTGTATTCCGCGGCCAGGAGAACCTGGTCCGCCAAGTTGGTGGCGGCGCGGAGTTGGAGGGCGAGTTCACGGACTCTGGGGAATAGTGCGGGGCTTATCACCGCCGGTCTCTGTGTTTTTCTTGCGAAATTAAATATAAAAAAACGCGAAGTTATAGTGAAACTGCTATCAAAAGAACTTTAGTGTGCATTACTTAAGAACAAAGTTAAAATAGCAACAATAGTCTACTAAACGGAGCAAAAAACAGTGCTTGCATAATTTACGTACCCAGTGACTTTTCTTGACTAAACAATAAAAATAGGGAAGTTTAGACAACTTTGCGCATCGTAAAACTATTAGTGGCTGTGAAATAATTAATCGTTGTCAAGAAAAATTATGCACAGTGATTTAGTGAAAATTCTACAAAACATAACCTAAAAAACAACAAAAAAAAAAAAACAAATATAATAAAATCTCCGAAGTCACGTTCACTAACACCATCTCTTGACGAGTAGCGGTATCTGTCAAACTAGACTAAATCAACCTACGTATAAAGTTTCGGCAATTGGCAAAAGAGGTGGCTACCAAAAGATTTATTAACCGATATTTTCTTTCTACTAAGTTCCGAAGAGCATCAATAGGGGTCACTACCTGTGTGGTAAACAAATCACCAATACTTTTGAAATTTATTTTTCATCACAATGGAGCAGGTAATGGCCGCACTCCTTTCTATTCAAAAAGAACTCAATGAACAGAAAAATCTTATTCACAAAAAAGGGGAAGAAGTGACGGAGAAGGTAACATTAAATATAAATAGAATGTTAGAAGAAAAATTAAAAATGTTAGAAGAAAAACATGAAAACCTCGAGGCGAGGGTGGAAAATCAAGAGCAAAGATTATACTATATCGAGAGACAATCAAGACAACGCAATCTAGTCTTCTTTGGGATGGAGGAATACGAAAAATCCTACACAAACTTAGAAAATATTATAATAGACTTTGTACATAAATACTTCCCAATACAAATAGACCATAGAGACTTACAAGCGATCAGAAGAATAGGGAAGAAGACTGAAAAGCCACGACCGATAGTTATTACGTTCACAACACTTGGTAAGAAGATCGACATCTTAGAAGGCAAAGGAGCTCTAAAAGGAACACCGTATTATATAAAAGAAGACTACCCCCAATCAGTCCTACAAAAAAGAAGAGAGCTACAGCAACAAGTAAAAGCTGAAAGAGAGAAGGGTAATACAGCCATCATTAAATATGACAAGCTTATTATACTAAAAAAATCACCCAAAGAACCGAAAAACAATAAAAGAAACCTATCAAAATCTCCAGAGAATAACACAAACAACAATGCCGAGCAGATATCTCAAGCAAACAAAAAGAACAAAACCTTGGCCACCCACACAGTACAAAGGTCTTTAAGCTTTTCCGAAGGCGTAGCAAAACCGAGCATACTGAACTATCTATCAAACAAAAATAATAATAACAAAACAAACACACAAGCCAACAGCACAAATATATAGCAACGAATCGGCCAGCCTCTCCCAGAAAACACCAAGCAAACTGAAAAAGCTACATCAACGCATACCACACATCTTCCAAGCCGGCTGGTCCCCGTGGAAGAGTACGACCACAACCCTCCAGAAACACCACAAGAACAAAAAACCACTAAACTGGACAATAACTCTAAGAATTATATAAAAATTGGAACTTATAATGTCAGGTCTCTGTCATCAATACACCGATATTTAGAACTCAATAATGCACTGAAAGATATAAACTGCGACATACTAGGACTCTCAGAAACAAGAAAAATGGGTTGCCACATAGAAGAGTATTCAGACTATGTTTTCTGCTATATAGGAGAAACAAAGGGATTGTATGGAGTCGGGTTTCTAATAAAAAAGGCATGGAAAAATAATATAACCAACTTTAATGGCATTTCGGAGCGAGTAGCGTTATTACAAATGAAATTTGACAGACTAAATATTTCTATAATTCAGGCATACGCACCCACGGAAAGATCAGACGATACAGAAATACAAAAATTCTACAATGATCTGAAAAAAGCTCACACACTAGCCGATGAGAAAATCATAATATTAGGAGACTTCAATGCAAAAATAGGGCAACCCAAAAAAGAAGAAAAACTCGTCATGGGACAGTATGGGCTAGGCCAAAGAAACGAAAGAGGCGAAAGACTGCTAGAATATGCATTTGAATATAGACTAGCAATAATCAACACTTATTTCAAAAAAAGACCCAGCAGAAGATGGACTTGGAAATCACCAGACGAAACTGTTAAAAACGAAATCGACTACATCATGACAAATGTCCCAAAAATAGTTCAAAATTATGAAGTTCTCAATAACGTAAAGTTCCGCACAGACCATAGACTACTTAGAGCAACAGTTCTATTAAGCCAATCGAAAAAAAGTAGAAAAGGCTTTAAACCACCACCAAAAATTCCGAAAACTGAAGAGGAAACAAGACCCTACATAGACAGCCTAAAATTGAACATCGAAAACAAACTAGTAGATACCAGAAACGTACAATCTTACTATGATGCGCTAGAAGTAACTATAACAAAAAGTTTAACTAGTCAAAACAATCCTAAAAAAGAAAAACGACACAAAATATTTAGCGAACAAACAATAGCCTTAATCAACAAACGTAGTGAACTAACTATAAGAAAGAATAAAGATGCTAATACAAAGAAAGAACTAAGCAAATTATATAAGGAAACTAGCAAAGCGATCAAAAGAGACTACAGTTACCACAGACAAAGGATAATAACAGAAAATCTAAACAAATTCAGAAGCACAAAGAAAGCATTTAAAGAATTAAACCTAAGAAAAACTTGGATACAAAAATTAGAAGGTCAACATAAAGAAACTAAAACAAGACAAGAAATCATACAGCAGGCAACTACTTTCTACCAAGAACTATACAAAAACAAAGATAAAACCATCGAGGAAGCCAACGAATCACACTATTGTTATAACACGGAAACAATTAGACCGATAGAAGAAAAAGATATATACACCCAGCTGAAACAACTAAAATCAGATAAAAGTCCTGGTCCCGATGGAATAACCAATGAAGCTCTAAAAATAGGTGCACCAGTGTTACTTAGACCTCTCACAGAATTATTCAATCTCATACTAGAAGCTGAAATCGTACCAATCCAATGGTGCACGTCAGACATCATACTACTATATAAAAAAGGGAACCCTCTCGATATCAACAACTATAGACCAATTAGCTTACTGGCAAGCATATACAAAATCTTCTCATCTATAATTCTTAAACGCATAACACAAGAGATTGAAAATGCACAACCAATAGAACAAGCTGGCTTTCGCTCTGGGTTTAGCACACTAGACCATATACAGGCACTGGAACAAGTTATAGAAAAATACGAAGAGTTTAATAAGCCACTCTATCTAGGTTTTATCGACTACAGCAAGGCATTTGACAGCATAAGCCACAACTCTATATGGAAATCACTAAAAAATTTAAACATAAATTCGAAATATATAAATATTATAAAATACATATACAACAACAGCACAAGTAATGTCATGCTAGAATCTAGAGGTGATGCAATTAATATCGAAAGAGGAGTCAGACAGGGGGACCCCCTGTCACCTAAATTGTTTATTGCGGTTTTAGAAGATGTATTTCGAAACACAGACTGGAGAACTAGAGGCATAAAAATAAACAACAGCTATCTAAGCCATCTCAGATTCGCGGATGACATAGTTATATTGTCTGAAACAGCAAATGAATTACAAGATATGCTCCGCTCTCTTGCTCAAGCAAGCTCAAAAGTAGGATTAGAGATGAATGCTACAAAAACCAAAATCATGACAAACAGCATAGAACGGCCCATCAATGTAAAAGAAAAATCTATAGAATATGTCCCCAGTTACATCTACCTAGGCAAACAAATATCATTTTTGAAAACGCACAATGAAGATGAAATTGAAAGAAGAACAAACATAGCCTGGAAGAAATTTTGGTCACTCAAAGAAATTCTAAAAGGAGACTACTCGATAAACCTCAAGAAAACGGTATTTGATACCTGTATACTGCCTTGTCTACTGTATGGCTGCCAAACTTGGATATACACAACAAAAGCAAAACAAAGGATCACAACAACACAAAGAGCTATGGAGAGAAGTATCCTAAACATAAGAAAAATACAAAAAGTCAGGAGCAAAGTAATCAGACAGAAAACAAAAATAACAGATGCCCTAACACAAGCTCTAAAATTGAAGTGGCAGTGGGCAGGTCACGTATCGAGATACACAGACAGCAGGTGGACAATCAATACTACAAGGTGGAAAGGGCCAATCGGCAAAAGAAGGGTAGGGAGACCGAAAAGACGATGGGCTGACGATATAACCGAAATAATAGGAAACAACTGGCAAACTATCGGCAAGGACAGAGATGGGTGGAAAGGACTGGAGGAGGCCTTCACCCGAGGAGGGGTCCATATCCAAGAGCAAAAACTAACTCTTACTAACAATTAAACAACAAGCAAAACATTATGTAACTAATTAAACACTAACAAACAAATATCAACATTTGAAATGGAAACCAAGGATAAGGAAATACAGGCTTTTTTATTTATTTATTTATTATTATCACCGCCGAGACGTTCATGATCAGTTTGACGTCCTGACTGACGTTAGTGGGCGGAGGGGGACAAGCCGCCACCGGCGGGATCGCCGGCGCGCGCTTCGGGGGGCGGGCAGGGCCCACTGACGGGTGGGAGGCCGCGGTGTAGGGCAGCGGCTTCATCCACGCGTTGGCGCCAAGGGACGGCCTGAGCGGCGGGGGAGGGGGGGTCAGCTTCAGTGACGCGGGAGCGCGGGGAGCTGTGGTCGCTGGCGCAGAAGGCACCGGACGAGGGTGCGCTGAGGGCGCGGGGGGGTGTTGCGCTGAGGGCGCAGGGGGGGGGCAACCGCGCGGGGGCGGCGGCGGCCGCCGCGCCTCGCCCGGCCGCGCTTCCCCTTCGGGGTCTTGGGGCAACCGCGATAGTTCGCGGTGTGCCCCTTGGTACCGCAGAGGACGCAGCTGGGGGGCTCGGCCGCCGTCTCCTTCGAACGGGCGCACTGGGACGTCGCGTGGTCCCCGATGCACTTCACGCATCGAGGGCACGCGTGACAATTACGGGCAGAGTGCCCGTATAGCTGGCAGTTGTGGCACTGCCCGGGCGTGCCACGTTTGTGTCACGGGCGTGCTATGACGGCGGTGTCCAGCTCCCTAGGGATACCGCGGATTACTAGCCTGAGCTCCCTTTCCTCCTCCAGGGTGTAAGTGTGATATGCGATCTTGTTCGATCGCAGGAAAGCGGATAGCCGTCGGTGGTCGTCCGAAGACGCCACCTTGACGGCTATGCCTTGCGCGGTGGAACGCGCGTGCGTGTAATTTATTTGGTGATTGTAAATCGCCTTAGAGATGCGCTCCCAGGCGCTCTTGTCCTGAATGACAAGCGGCGGGGGAGTGATGTTCGGATGTGTGGGGCGCGCAAGGGGGGAGGCCCTCGCGGCCGCGTTGGGAGACGGAGACGGCCGGGGGCCGGAGGGGCCGGGAGAAACGGAGACGTTCCCGGCCTTCTGAATCTTGGGAGGCGGCGAGTCGCGCGGTTTACGCGCCCGCTTCCCATTCGAAATGGGAATGAAGTCGTCCTCCGACGAGAACGACGGGGACGGGGACCGGGCGGGGGCGGCGCGTCTCGCGGACGCGTGCTCGACCTCCATATCCGAGTCCGAGAGAGGCTCGGACCCGCATGGCGAGACGGGGCGGTCGGCGGGGGTCTGGGGCGGCGCAACTAAATCCGTTCTCGGCGCGGCGAACTGAGTCGCGGGGTGCGCAGAAGGCGCGGGGTGCGCGGGGGCGGAGGCCGACGTGCGCGCGGGCGACGCGTCGGGCGAGGCGGGCGAGTACGTCGCCCTGAATTCCCGGACTATGTCCGGGCAACGCAGCACGATGTACCTCGTTAGGTCCCGGACAAAATCGGGAGAGAAGTCGTCAGCCATTTCCAGAGGGGAAATGGCAGGGCGCGTGGACTAAAATAGGGCCCTAAGACCCGGGCGTGAACGATGCCCAGATCCCCCCACCGGGTGGCGGCGGGGTGGGTGGCACTACCGGGGAGACGCGGTGTGCCCCTTCGCCTTAAGGGCGAACGGGCGGCACCAAAACCCTAACTGCTCCGGGGCGAAAAAAAACCGCCGCACGGAGAATAGGATAGCGGGATGGGTAAGGGTAGGGTCCTGGGGAAATCAAGAGCCCTGACTAGGGAAGCCCCCAAGGCCAGAGCTCAAGCCCTTCCGAGATGGCCGCCCTCTGAAGGAGGGAGGCGAGCGCTCGGGTCCCGCTCAAGCCCGGCTTACGACACCGCTCGGCGTCCACCGGACTTACCACGAACGGACAAAAGACGTGGATTTACAATACAACACTATTAGGTAATCGAAATTAAAAACCGTTATGAAAATAACTGTTAAGAAAAAACCGCGGGGGGCCGGCCGCGCCGTTAACCGACGCGGCTGCCTAGCAACCCACGTAATTGGTCGCACCGGACGATACGCGAACCGTACCTACACGAGACGCAAAAGCATACGCGCAGCGAATGCAATTACGTAAACACGCAAGCACAAAACACGTCACCACAGCCGCGACAAACCACGTAGGTCTCGGAAAACGACCGTTGCAAAAAACGCGGGAAGGCCGACCGCCGTCAGAACGGCGCGTCTACCTATCGGCTCGCCTAGTTGCTACGCGCGAGCCAGACGCGGAGAACTAATATCGCAAGCACGTATATATGTACGTATACACGTATATCGAGCCAACGAAATCACCACTCCACGCAAGCGCAGGCGTTACCAACAGAGCAAGTCAATTATGAAATATGTACGTGTGAAAATACGAAAATAGCGAGCGGGCGGGCTGCGCAGTGACACGACCGAACGCGCGCGAGGCACAGCCAGAACTGCTAACCGAACCGATTCGCTACCGCAAAAAGAAACACAAAACACTTTCCTCGATGATGGAGCTGTAGATGCAGGTACTGAGGTATGCACCCACAGGGCTGATCGTCCAGTGCGTAGGAACCTGCTCGCGGCTCTTAGATAACCACACGCGAATTGGTCCCGCTCACGCGGAAGCTCGAAGGACCATTAAGATGTAGAGTCTTCTACCGTACACTTTGGGCTGATGTTTGATTGATACACTTATAGATTGATGATAAGTGTTTATTCATAATAATAGTTATGACAAATGACGTATGAGTTCACGCTATGAATGATAATTGCAAACTGATTGTGTATGATGAAATGCCGCGCGTCGCAGGTAAAGTGCTGACGTATCAAAATGTACTTGCTTGCACTGTACAGGGTGATATGGGTACACTTTGGAATGTTGTAGCAGAAACGCGTACACGCTTCTTCGAACACGCTGAACGCCTTGTTTGGTGTATTTGTGAGGTCGGGGTCCATACAACTGTGTATTGCATGTATCGCAGTAATTGAATTGTGATAAAACAATAGGTATTCTTCTGACATATTCTGAAAGATATTTTCTGATATTATAAAGAATTTTTATTATAAAGTTCATTATAACGAAGCTCACTGCCCACTAACAATCCTAAGTTTGTAGCACTGCACTCTTTTTAGTTCTTCACCAGCAATTTTGATACAAGGGGACTGAGTTGCAATTATTTACCCTGTGATTTCCCGCGAGGGAGCTGGCGTTATGATATAGAAAGATAGATAGATTTGCTACCCAATACCATATATTTTGACTTTAGTGCTTCCAGAACTTTTTTTTTTTTTTTTTTTTTTTTTTTTTTTTTTTTTTTTTTTTTTTTTAAAAACGTAGCCCCACACTAGGATTTATTCCTGTGTCGTGGGTGCGTTTACAAACATGAAAATTCACAAACAAATACCCAGACCGGAACAAATAATTGTGGATCACACAAAGATTTGTCCCGTGCGGGAATCGAACCCGCGACTATTCGACACAGTGGGCGGAGCAGCTCAAGCTCTTAACCACTGCGCTAAATCGTCCGTCAAACTAGTGTGTTTCTATTAGCCCACTCTGCAACTAGGTTAAGATCCTCGTTGATCATTTCTACTGCAGCTTTTGTGTTAGCAGGATTAAACGAAAAATAAACTTGGGAATCATCTGCATAGAACGCATGCATTTAACGCTGAATAATTAAAACATATACGTAATTTGTCTTAAAATTACTAAATTCTTAATCTTAAACGTATTCCTAATATTAAAATAAAAATAGACTTCTATACATATAATAAAACTGTAACCGAGCCAAATTGTACATTGAATATTTTTTGAAAATTTTAATTGGGGTACATTTCCTTATTGATATTGATATAGAAGCCGGAACATATTTTTGGAATTATTGTGTGTCTGTCTGTCTCTTTGTGTTTCAATCACGCAGAAACTACCTAACCGATTTCAATAAAATTTGGTATGGTAATAACTTATACCCTAACTTAAAATAATAAATGCTTTTTATCCCGGAAACAAGAACCAATCCGGGATAGTTGCGGGATAAACCATAACACTTTATTATTTTTATTATAATTGTTAGTCTCGAGCAGCAATGTTACGATAAAATGTGTGATTTTGCCTACACATAAATTCCTCCATAAACTGATATTGGATTCAGATTCGTTACCTCACGAGAAACTCTTCGGTGATTAAAAGCACTTACCTAAAATTGCGCATACACGTTTGAATTAAACCCTCAAACATGATTTCGTGCATGACCGGTGATGCATTCAAGATTGTCACACAATTATTTTGTTAACCTGTGATTTACAAATAAATATTTTATTTGAGTAGATTCTCTTCTGGAAAGAACTCTTTAACGATAAATGGCCTGGACACGAAACTTTGTATTTATATAAGAATGTCTAAGCATGATTTTGATCATGAAAATGATCTGTATATTCTTGCGAGAAGATTGACATGAAATGTACTGACAAAACTTTGTTACATACTTAGCTCGCAATGTACCTTTTTTAAATATTATTACGCCAGATTACGATCGATAACGAACCTGTTCTCACTGCCTACCCCGCAAGGAATCAGGCGTGATGATATAGAGAGAATAATACCTTGGTTTCACATTTGTAAAAATATTTTCACACACATTGTACAAATTATATGATTTAAAAAAAATGTCCTCCATAAATTACTCAAAATCATCATAAGGAGAAGATGGGGGCATATATATGCACACAAGAATGAGGTGTTGAGACTAAATACAAGCAACTTCAATATTTCTTTTAACAGTGAGGTTCACAATATCCTTACGTTCTTTAAATTTGATGTTATTATTTATTTATGTTATTATTTATTGACTGCCTTGTTAGTCTAGTGGCAAAGCGCATCGCTTTGTGATCACTAGGTCCTGGGTTCAAATCCTAGGTTGGACAAATATAGTTTTTCTAACGAAAACTTCCCAGTACGAGTCCGGAGTCTGGAATTGTGCCCGGTATATGGCAATAGGCTCGCCCCCTATTACATGGGACCTAGCATCGTCGGCGAAACGTGGGTGTACTCAGTACACCTCTGCTACCCCCGCTTGGGGAATACAGGCGTGACGGTGTGAATTATTTATAATTATTAAAGAACCACCGTGTATCAAATTGTCTGCTGAAAGAGCTAGCAACCAAATAGAACATTGTGTGTGTGAATGATGTACGCTGTTGGCAGCGAGGCCTTTACAGCTTCACCGGTCTTAAAGGCGAGCGTGCAACCACTACGCTCTAGCCAGCCAGAAGGGCAAGAGGCGACATACTCGAGACTTGGTTGGGACAGTCGCTGTAGGGGGACGGGTGCACTACTAAGTGCACCGGTTAACCGCCGGCTATGGGAGGGGATCTACTACTACGTCGTCGTCGTCGCCCGTATTCTGAGCGGAAAGAAGGGATGACAAAGCATCGGGGGGGTCGGTGAGAACATGTCGCGGCCAGCGGTGGCGGCAGGGGTCGGGGGGGAGATCGTAGTCGGCGGTGGCTACGATTAACGGATTCGCATGGGTAGATGCGTTCGCGAAGTGACGTGTTGACGCCTTTTTAATAAAGGCGCGAATAGGTTCGAGACCTAGATCGGATTGGAGGTCGACGTTCCGTACGAACCAGGGGGCTCCTACGGCTTTACGGAGGAAGCGGTTTTGAACCACTTGGAGTTTATCGATGTGAGAGGGGGCCGAATGCCCGAACACAACACACGCATAAGTCATGATGGGTCGAACGCAAGTTTTGTAAAGTGTCACCTTATTTCTAAGGGACATTTTACTCCGCTTGCAGATCCAAATAGAACATGATTTGGTTACTTTTAAGCCAATGTTCAGTAATACATAGAATATCTATCTTGCAACCATTCTTGAATGATTCAATTTCCATATCTTTGCTCGTTATACATTGAATATTTTGATGGACCAGGTTATTTAAACTTTATTTATTATTTAATATTTCATTAATATTAACGCAAGAGGATGTCCCTAGTGCCCCTAAATGTAATTTAAATTATATGAAATGCCAAGATTTTGATTAATAAATACTACCGATGTCAGAATATAAATTACACATTTCCATATCACATTGCTTAATAGAAGCTACTTTGTTATTAGCCAAGTTCTTGGCTAAAGTATAAAACAAATATGATAGCCAACTAGTTATCTGTCTTTTATAATATAAAAATTATCTTTTGTCAAATCATATGTCTTGTTAACATAACTATTATTATCTATGACATGCATTTTGTCACTATGTTTTTAACAAGTTATTTGCTCACCGTCCTTGACCAATTTTAGGTAGCACCCACGTCTACTTATATACAGGGCCCTTATTCGATATGAACAATTAAATACGTTACGCGGCATGTAACAATAACTTCGTGAAATGATCACATAATGATTTTCCAGCTGAATACGAAATACCGTTACATGATCATTTCACGACGTTATTGTAACGCGCCGCGTTTGTTCATACCGAATAAGGACCCAAATATTAATAAAAATAAGGCGTTTTTTTCAATTGTTTATTATATAGGTAAATTAAAAGTTTACGAAATTTCCTACATTCACTCTATACGACTGGGCTCAACTTCTAAATTCTTCACAGAATGTTCTGAGAGCTCTAATCGGTACTGGGATAACAGACGCAACACACACAGCCGCGTTTGAAGCTGCCCGAATCGCATTCCTGAAAAGAGAAATATAATTTCTTGTGTGTGCTAAGAATCATGATCACTGTATATTGAGGGATAATGCAAGTAAAAAAAATGCCATTGCTGCACTGTAAAAATCTGTCAGTCAGGACCTTCACCTCTGCGTGTATGCAGGACCCTCGGTTTTAGCTTGCTTACTCATTATCAGTTAGTAGGTTGATTATTTCTTCGAAATAGAAACCTATTGAATGTTTCTCGCAAGTTACACATACTCTAACAATCCAATTATGCTATTAGAATATGAGTATCCGTCATGCCTATATTCCCCAGAGGGGGTGGCAGAGGTGTACTGAGTACACCCACGTTTCGCCGACGATGTTAGGTCCCATGTAATAGGGGGCGAGCCTATTGCCATATACCGGGCACAATTCCAGACTCCGGACTCATACTGGGAATTTTTCGTTAGAAAAACTACATTTGTCCGACCTAGGATTTGAACCCAGGACCTCGTGATCACAAAGCGATGCGCTTTGCCACCAGACCAACGAGGCAGTCATATGAGTATGTTTATACAAATAATTACCGATACAATTCCTCGGCCCTGTTCCAAACGATAGAAATGCACACGGATGTCTGTTGCCCGCTTCCTCTGGAGCAAACCTCTCAGGGTCGAACACATCGGGGTTCGAATAATATTTTTCATCATTTATTTATTTATTCAGGTTTGCCAACAGTTGTTACAGTGATGTATGGTAATTTTATAACGATCACGTATATAATAGCAATACTGCACAACCAATTATAGGCAAACACTACTTGCGCAGTATTAACCTTTACAAACGGACAAGATATAAAAAAAAAATAACTACAAGCTAATACACAACAAATTATACACACATGGACAATTTAACAAAACAAATACAATTTGGAAAAAAATATAGAATATAGTAATCCCATCTATAACACACAGTGTGGCATCAGTACTTTGAGAAAGTAGCTAAGCTGTCTGCATGAATATCGCTCAGGTCGCTGCGCTTGTTTACTAGCCAGCATAGACGTGGAATCGGGGAATTGGCGCCAAATTTTGTGCGTCGAAGTGGTGGAACCAACGGTGTGATAGGGTTTCGTGGAGGTTTACGAGGGACTCTCAGGTTAAACTTATTTAGAAGGTGGGGACAATCAATTTTATTTGAAAATAATTTGTGAATAAATTTTAGATCTAAAATTTCCTTATGTTCATCAAGACTGGTCATTTTGAAGAACGCCAGTTTGGACACATACGATAAATTTTTTGTCGTTCATTCCAGCCGAATACGCTAGATGGTTCAAAAATCTCTTCTGGACACGCTCAATTCTGAGTGAATGTACGGCATAATGGGGTCTCCAAGCGACACTACAGTATTCTAGAACACTTCGGACTAAACTATAATAAAGCATTATTTTTGTGTGAGGTTTATGAAATTTTTGGCTATTGCGGATAACGAATCCCAAGGTACGCAAAGCCTTTTTAGTGATATTATCAACATGTGGTATGAAAGTGAGCTTATTGTCAAGTATGACACCCAAGTCCCGGATATTATTTGCTTCGGTTAGGGGGGTCCCATTTATATTGTACGAACTATTTATGTTGTGAAGCTTACGACTAAACTTAATGTGAGTGCACTTCTCAGAATTTAACTGAATGCAGTTTAGTAAGCACCACTCAGACAACCTATCAATGTCCTGTTGCATGAGCATGGCATCGCGATCAGAAGTTATCGTTCTTGCAATTTTGACGTCATCTGCAAAAAGGAAAGGTGTGGTGTTTTGGAAACAAGCCGCAACATCGTTTATATAAATATTATAATAGGTCCTAGGTGTGAACCTTGTGGAACACCTGACAAAATTCTGATGCGAGTAGATTGGTACCCATTTATTACAACATAAAATTCTCTATCACTTAAATAGGACTGGAACCAGTCCAAAAGAGAGCCAGAAACACCGTACGATTCCAGTTTCTTTAGAAGTAGTCCATGACAGACCCTGTCGAATGCCTTACTGAAATCCGTATATACAGCGTCAATATTATCATAATTGATACCTCTCGGTGAAACAAACACGATCGTCCCTTTCTTAATGACCACATCTGTACCGGGTATCTTGTAATCTTCATTAGCTTGTCGCTGCAGTGGTTCCACTATCGAGTGCATGCGGAGAGTTTCATTTAACACTTTATCTAAATACTTCATATCCTTCAAAGCATCGTAAGTTATCTAATTATCATTAGCATTAAGCATCTCATCAATCTCTGCGATTCTTGTACATCAGGGTTCATCGCCAACCGGTGCAACATATAAACAAGGATGACCGCGCTGGTTTCGTTGCCCGCTACATAGAATACTAAAGCTTGTGCCCCTATCATACCGTCTGTGACATCTATTAAAGTATTTTCATCTCCGAATTTGGAAGTTGGAACTTTTCCTATTTGCCTTAAATTCAACATTACATCCACAAAATTCTGTCTACTTGTTGCCATACCGTTTCTTTGATTTATAACAGTTTTCATAGGATTCTTAAAGAAAGTGTTCACTGGTCTGGGAAATAGCTACAAGCCAATTTTCGGTAATATTCCTGGAAATAATATGTCCAGTTCGGTGCAATAGGTAGGTGTTAAAATTGAGTCATCAATTTTCTTGAAATACTCCCAATCGTCACTATAGCTATCGATGTCCGAGCCGAAGGCGCAGGCTGTAATAGAGGCGACGGCATATCTTTGAATCAGAGCGCGCATTTCTTGCTCTGGTTTCAGACGTACTTTCTTGTCGACCATCTCTATAAAGTTATCAGTACACTCGTTCATTAAATAAAACATATCCCTAAGTTTCTTCGATGAGAACAGAGGGCTGAATCGGTTCCTCAAGGCTCGCCAAGTGACTGCGTCGGCATGGAACAGATTAGTTCCCAATCCTTTCTTGCTGTAGTGTATTCCACGGACCATACATTTGTTTGAATCTTTGATCATGATGTGCTTTATTATATCCAGGTCTCTGATAAGTAGGGCTGGGGTTGTCATTCGATATATGCCAACTATTTTCTCGTTAGGGTACATATTGTAAATATCTTGAAATACTACTCCAGCATTCTTCTGTCGTAAAATTGTTTCTTTAAAGTTTCCATAAAATGTACGTGGCTCTGGTCCACGTACATTCATTTCCTTCCAATAGTTCTTCTACAATAGTGGTATAGGAAAAAATAAACTGGTGCTATTATTACGAGTATAATGACTATATAATAAAGCTCCATAATGTTAGAACCAGTGTCAGAACGTTGAACTATAGACTTGCAATGACACTGACATGTGTCCCACTATTGATTATATTCTCTTTGATGCAGGTATGTTTATAATTATCTAACTTTAATAGTAAAGTTTGGTACAGATTGGTGATTGTTGCTACTACGATGACAACGTGACGATTGAAATCGAAAACAGCTAAGAGTGGTATTTTATTCGATTAATATCTTAATCCAACGTAGGTATATTTGATCAATAAAGTTTGAGAAGTTGGACGATTTCATGAACCGACAGATAGTTGACAGATCATTGGATAATTCAAGATTCAGAGGTTGATAATTTATTGTATGCAAATCATGCAATTCCTAAAACATTTTTGATAACAATTGAAATTTGACAAATGTAAGTCGGTACAATGGGTCTTTACCCGATATTGGACATATGGAATAACATCCTATTACGGGCGGCATTCGTGTCATTGAGTAACCGTGAAAATATTTCCCTTTAGGTATACGATACGCATTCAGTATGACCACAAGTACAGTTCATACACCGAAATGTTGAAGAACATTTTAAGAGTTAACGAAAACCAGATAGGCCTGTGTGACACTAGGTGGTCTTTCGCAAAAAAAGTGTAAATATGCCAAAAAAGTATGAATTTCCGATTTTTGTTAAGTAAGCTTTACTAATTGATAGAGAACCATCTCCTAATGGATAATTTGTGGAAGGGAAGGTACACTCTAGATAAAAAATTTTGAAAAAATTAATGCAGAAAAAAGAGGTGACCAGGTTAATGAGAAAAGGCTATCAGGTAAATTAGACACTTACAGGTTGGTGAGGAAAAATATGTAAACATGGGTTATTTATTTAAAAAAATAAAAAAAAACATTAGGTATTTTCAAAAAAATCTTGTGTTAATAAAAAAAATATTTGTAAAATAAGGGACAAAACGTATTACAATCACAATGGCACAATAACTTTTAATAATGAAAGCACAACATAAATGTAACTCTAAAAAAATAATCTTAACGAAATCAGGACCAGGAAACAATTTAACACTTAGTAGATCACCTAGTATTTAATCAGTACAACGGTTAGCCATGTCATATAAAAAGTGGATAAACAAAAACGCAAAATAACAACTTAATGACAGCTAATTAAGACTAATTCAATAAAGTTAAATCTCTCTAAAAAACTTAGGAACTTTTGACAGTAAATATCACAGCAAATTTCCCGAATAACTCCAGTGTCATCATTTGTTGTAATTATTTTGCTTGTATGTAAGCTGTTACAAGTAGTGGAAAATTTTCATGAAAAATGCGAAGACATGATTCAATTGTTTTTTTTCTGGCGGGAAATATCCAGAAAGGTCGAAATCGACAAAATGTTGCGTAACTAATTCTAGTGCCATTAGATTGTAGAAACTTCTTATGTAGGTTATAAAGTGAATCATATCGTTGAGTGTCCATCTTCTTTACATACTCTTTTATTCCAACAGCTACACAACTGTTTTTAGTGCTTTTAAGAACTTTTTTACTTCTTCCTTATTTTTTTTATGGTATTAATCTTGTGTCCTTTTTCGAAATATAACGCGTAATGGCCCCATAGTTCTTTTAGCTTTTAACAGTTGGACGTGTTCTTTAAGTGTATCTGATAAGCTGTTTTAGCGGAATAAGTCTTCAGATCCTTAAAACTCTTTACCAGGCCTTCACTCAATTCTTGTTCTCTTTTCTGTATCTCAATATCACTTTTTGATTTATTTATCGAGCATTTTAGCTGTGTGATTTGTTTTTTATATATTTCGTTCATTTTACTGTGACTTTCTTACTAAGTTTTAAGAAATTCTATTTGTTTGTCTTTCCTATATCTTAACTTTCTTAGACGAGTTTCAGTATTTCTTCCATTAGAACAAGGAGTGGATGTTAATGAAGTGGATGGAGTGGATGTTATTGAGGTTGAGGCAACAGCTTTTTCAGAAGATGACATAATTATGTGATCTCCTTGATGAGCCCCTTTCTTCAACCAATACGTTTACGTCTTGAAATGAATTTTCTGAATCACTTTGGGGTAGAATATTGCATTCCATAAAAGAATTTATTTTTTTCTTCTTTTTTCTGTCATAATACCTTTTGAAACTTAACCTCCATTTTTTCTTTTGTATTCTTTGCTGTCGTCATTTTATTTATAGGAAGCTCTTTTTTCTCTTCTATTCTCTTTCGGTATTTATTTTTATTTCTCTCTTTATACTGAACATATAGAACAGGATCATTCTTCATTTTTTGGTACCTTTTCTTTTCATGCAGCCTTTTCTTTTGAAGCTTTTCTTTGCGACTTAATTTTGATGATTTTGGCCGGCCCATTTTACCTGATACAATAATTTGAGTATGAATTTTACATAAAAGAATAGTGATTGCCTTGCAAATTAACGTGTCTGCACCTGTCGTGTTATGGTAAGTTGGAAAAAAATAATTAAACCGAGATAAATTATATTTTCTATTTATATCGTGCAATAATAAAAAAACTTAATTATTAGGTATTTGACAAACGGTAATCTTAATGTAACTATATGTTTTGCATTAACTCTTACGGGCAATTAATTCTAAGGGATTTTAAGAGGGATTAAACCTATTCGTATTTTTTATTGCAATCTACGTTTAAATATTCTTAATAAGAAATATAAACTTTATATGTATATAAGTGAAAATCTCAACAAATCTCAACAACCTGCACACTAACTCATTCACCTGATTGTTTTATCCAGGTCAATTATGATCAGGTTACTTAGTTTTTGGTATTAACATTTCAATTTAAATAAAACTTACAGATTCCAGTTAATTTTATCGACACACATTGAAATAGGACATATATACACACAACATATATTAAACAGAAAAATATTAAACCTTTTAATTAGGAGGAAACATGACTAGAACAAACAGAACTTACTTCTTACAATTTCGTTTGGTTCCGATAAATTCACACTCAAAAACTTTTTACATGTGTATCTCACACCATCGTTGGAAGCACACTGACTGCGATCATATTGAAGGGTGTGGAGTAAGGGCAGCTGGAATTGTCTATACTGTGATGTGTTTTAATTTGTGTCAGGTTAATTAGGAAGTCTCCCGACAAAAAGTTAAAGCCATTTATTTGAAAAATTAGTACGTTTAAATATAAAAATACACGGTAAATAGCATCCTTAGACTATACAGAGTTTAACATGTATTATTAATGCACACTTTTATAAGAACTTAGGTACTAAGTCGAGCAAAAACTTCAGTACTCGATCAAGATCGTCGCAGGTTTATGAGATTAACGGTGCATTTCATATAAAATCAGAATAAATACTAAATCAATACTATAATAAATACTTGGCCTGTGTAGAAGAAATACTTATAAAATGTTATAGTATAAGAGTCGAGGCTTATATATTATACCTCACCTTCAAATTCGCAAAACGTTTACGCCAGGTGAAATCACACTTTTTTTGAGAAAAATCCAGGTAAAGAAAACAGTTACCATGCGTTTTAGTACAACTCATAAGCCATACCATGGCATGATTTTACTAATGTGGAGCCACGCTTACTTGTCATTTACTTATCAGTGCGTATAACAAAACATATAATAAAACTGTATTATATAATAAAACCGATCAGAATCAGTCCATCGAATATTTTTAGAAAATGTTAATAAGGGTACATTTTCTCATAAACTTTCTCTACACAGGTGAAACAATTTTTTCGAAAATATTTACTGTCGATCTGCCTGTCTCTTTGTGTTTCAATCACGCAATAACTACCGCACGAATTTCAATGAAATTTGGTATGGTAATAACGTATACCCCAAATTTTAAATTTAGCATACTTTTTATTCCGAAAAAATTCAGCTATCCGGAATTATAGCAGGATAAACCATAAAACTTTATTCATTTTTATTATAGTTAGTCGCAAGGTGCAATGTTACGTTAAATGTGTGATTTTGTCTACACATGAATTCCTCCATCAACTGATATTCTGTTCGTCTCCTCACGAAGAAACACTTTAGTGATTAATAGCACGCGCCCTAAATTGTTTATACATATTTGATTGAGTTACTCATATCATTTCTTGCATGAACCGATGATGCAGTCAGGATTGTCTCTTTGGAAGTAAACTCATCAACGATGAATGACTCGGACACAAAACTTTGCATATCGTTTGTTAAAAATACCTAAACATATTTTTTATCATAAACATGAACTGTGTACTCTTACAAGAAGACTGACACGAAATATACTGAAAGAACTTCGTTACATACTTCGTTCTTATATGTACAAATAAAACTGAACTCATTGGTGCTCGTTACTGACTCGCACTGTACCTATTTCAAATATTAGTTCGCCAGATTTTTGGCAAAGTAGGTAGAAAAGGTTTTAATCAGAGCCATTTCTTCAAAAAATTATGATTAATAAATTAATATACTGGTAATCCTTCTCAGAATGAAAATATCTAGGAATTGTGTATAAAGTACCTTTTGTCTTTCCGTGAGATTTTCGTAAGAGTTAGCTTTGAAAAGACCACGATATAGTTCAGTTGATATTTTACTAATACCTGTACGGGCTAAGACGGAACCAGTTGATAGTGCAATGATAGTCTGTTGGACGGTCGTGATACTTAGATCGTGAAATAATACAAGACACTTTGTTTACACACTAGATCATGCCAATACTACCCGTATAAGTATATGTAAAATGAAACCAATATACCTATGTCAAATTACAAAATAAACGCGTGCGTAGCCGCGGGTAACAGCTAGTAAATATAAATATTGCGACAAGGATCTTTCCATGGATGACATTGACAGAGTGGCGTTGATGTGAAATTAGGGTTAACATTTAGTAAAATTTTTCAACTTCCAAGGAGATATTTTAACAGGTGGATCTGCGCGGTTACCTACTAATTAAAAAAAGAACTTAGGTAAATTTCATAGCAAACTTGTACGACTGTACAGTCCGACAAGGATCTTTAGGCTCGAGGCTAAAATGGGAACTAACGCTGTCATCTATTAAAATGACACCTCATGACAGTCGCAGAGTTGCAGTTTGCTACGAAATTTACATAATTTTTTTTTTAAATTTGTAACCGTGCGTACTGTTGTCAATGTCACCCATGAGCCAAAAGATCTCTTAGTCGCGCTCGCGCAAACTAGCATTTAATATCCAAATAATTGAACGCATTCAAGGTTACTACCAGGGATATAATCTGTGACTATCACTAGCATTTATGCAACAAAACGATTCCGATCTGTTTTCAATATTGATCAAAATTTCTATGTTCGCAAGTTTTCCTATTTTTTTGACTAATTTTGTGCGGCGGTTACGCTGCACAAAATTAGTCGTACCTGTTTACGTAAACTTTTGTGTAACTTTAAATAAACAGATTTCACATTGATCTTAAGGCTATCATTATTTATATTAAAATTCGATTAAGAACTCAATTTTAAGCCGAGATGCATACTTTTACAGTACTTCGTTAGCTAAATTATTTTTCACATAGGATGAGTAGTGACAGTTCTAATTGCCAAAGAAAATTAATATTTAATTCAATGGTGTTAAGGCATAAAACCATAAGTATAAATACGGGTCATGCCTCTTATTGCCATTGAGTAAAGTATAATTTTTCTTTGACACTTACAACTGTCACAGTACCCACCTTACATGAAAAATACTATAAGTATGTATTTGATACAATGTGGACGGCTTTGTTTAGTACTATTATCTAATTATAAAAAAATATGATGTAGGCATGCTTGCATATTTTAGCTTGCTTGTGGAAGCTATGATCTTCAAATTATAAGTATTAAACTATTGTATGTAAATAATATTGAAATCAATTGAAACGGATTTATGTGATTTTACTCGACAATCCTACAATACAAAATTTGAAAAGTCAATTGTCTATTCGTTATTGATCACAATACAAGCGTTATTTTTGTTTAAATACAAACTGACTTACAATAAGTATGTTGATCGAATTCTTAATCTAATTTTCATCTTCTTAGTATAATATTTAGGTGCACTCCACCCTTGGTTCCATCAGGAAACCGGCTCAGTCTCAAGCTGCTTCAAAGAGTTTTTCGATGGCTCTACGCGGTACGTGGAAAGTAGATGTGCTATACATAGCCGGGACTGAACCAGACCGAATCGCATTCCTCAAACAAAAATATATTATCATGATAATACCATGTCACCACTTGTCTTACATGCTATGTACTCACAGAGTACTATATATAAACTGGTATGTATTTATGTACCAAGATTGATTTTTATTTTTATTCTTCGAATGTAAAAAAAGAAGATCTCTCAGATATGATATGGATATGATGCTTTCCTTGCAATTTCACTTCATTTTTAACAATCGTACTAATTTCATGAGGCACTGAAATGTGAGTTGGGGTTTAAATTTAAACCTCGAATTTATTTCAAGTAGGGATGTGTTAACAGGGATAAAAAATCGATTTTTTAACAATCGATGTTTTTTTGTTTGGCTACAAATAGATTTTAGTATAATTGATTATTTTAAAAAAAATAATCGATTTTATTAAAAATCGATTTTTTTGCTTCTTGTAGAAATAAATTAGGAAGTAGATAGGATGTCTCTTTGCTGATATATATACTCTTAATCGGTTTAAAAATATATCGATTTTATTAAAAATAGTTTTTTTAGGTGCTACTTACTTACCTACTTTATTTAATCACCAAAAGTTATTATGCAATACATACTAGAGAAGCCACTTCAAATAAATTTTTGTAGCAAAAGTTGAAGTGCATACACCCTAGTTCCCTTTATTGCAGGTGATTCCCATAATGTGACACCTGCGGTTGCTGAGTTTTATTTTAAAAATATTTCTTCATGTCCACTGAAATACTGTTTTAATAACGACACAGACAAAAGAATTTCTTTTCAATGAAAATACAAACATCCTCGCAAACTCCGAGGTTATCAAGTTACACTAAACGCCATTTTTTTATTTGATATAGCTTTTTCTGTCTAGAAGTCTGTCCAAGAATGTGCTCGTCGCGACCCCTGCCAGTCATTATGGCTGCAATCTTGGACCAAAGACGTACCGCAGTGCGGGCTAGGGCGTCCCCCCGAGGCGACGCGTACCGGCCCGCCCCCGTCGGTACGAATATAGGTAGAAGCGGCGATGGGGGCCGCCACCCATCACGCCGGGCCCGAACTGGCGAGTCGTGGGGTGCAGAGTGCCGAATAGGCACTTGAAATGTAAGGGGTGATATGGAAGATATGATGCATGAGGTGATTGATGTGATGAAATAGAGACGCCTGGATGCTCTGTGTGTAACAGAGACTAAGCGGAGGGGAAGTGAAACCTGTGATCTTCCTGATGGAACGATGGCTCTGTGGTCTGGGGTACTGCAGAGCAGTCGTGCCAGCATGGGGGTGGGTATCTTGCTGTCCCGTCGCCTGGCCTCTGGAGTGAGAGATTATGGCCTGTGCGATGCGAGACTTCTCTGGGTCCGTTTAAAACTGGGTGTCACTAAAGTACTTTTGGTCGCAGCATATGCTCCCGTAAGCTCGTCGACACCCCAGGACCTTGAGAAGTTTTGGGATAATGTCAGGGAAGGTCTAGATCTGGCTGAGGCTAACGAAAAGGTGATTTTATGTGGCGATCTGAACGGATGGGTAGGAACCAGGCGGCAAACTTGCGACGCTGCTCTGGGTCCTTATGGTGATAAGAGAGTGAATGTACGGGGTTTGGTGACCGTACAGAGATTTATGAATGGTTCATAAATAAAAGATAAGATAAGCGATATTATGGTATATTCACTTAACTTAATCTAAAATGGTATGGTTATGAGCACATGCGAACCGATTGGTGATTAAACGTGTACTAAATGACGAAATGGTCGAAATGGCGCGTGCCGGCGTAAATGCTGACAACGCGTAACGCGATGTACGGTGCTAGCATCGTACATGCTCCCGCAGAGAGAAAATAGAAAATGATGATGATGAATGGTTGTGAATGATGATGAGACAAGGTGATAAACAATTGGTCATAATCAATAATTAATCTAGTATGCCTAGGGTTTACAACTGATTTCGTCACTAAAAACATGTTTACAAAACATAGGTGACGTGGATTCATCAACGCGGACACTAGCCACTGGTTTAATATCGCGGACACTAGGCACTGGTTTCACATCACTGTGCTCTGCTTTATCACTCACACTCACACACTCGTCACTAACGTTATACGCGGCATTGGTGAGGCCGCGCAGAGCGAGGTGCGCTCCCGCAGCCGCTGGAGACGACCCGGCGGGCGGCGGCGCGGCGGCGGCCGGGCGGCGGCGCACGCGCCACTGCCGCACGCTGTACGCTGCTACTGCAGCGCCTGCCGCTCTCACCAGCAAATAGATCACGACGTAATGGTCTACGTCGTGGTATGAAACTTCGTTAATTAAACCCGTTTCTGATTTCAACTGCCTAATTTTAGCGCCTATCTATCTTTTAATTCCTGTCCGTGACCACTGATTATAGGTTCGGATTCCATGATCGGTATCGAAAAGTTCTGGTTAAAAATATGATTTATAAATGGTATTTCTATCCTCGCTACATCTGCCTTTATGGTTATGTCATTGGATTGTTGTTTCTGTGCTACAATGGTAATATCCTTTCCTTTAATGACGCAGTCGGGACCTAGCATCATTAGACCGTTATTGCTGAGACGGTCGGAGGAGACTTCATCTTCGCATATAATTCTTACTGAACGAGGGTTGCAGTAAAAGAACAGGTAAGTGTTAATAATGTTTAACTGCACCCACGAGTCTTGACAGGTTACAGATTTAGTCTCGCAGAGCTGCGTTTCTTGGTTCTTGAAACACAAGCTTTCATCAGCCTTTATGTAAAAAATTGGTTTCTGTAATGGACATAGTTGTGTTGCCAAGTCAAAATGAACACAGTCTCTAAGATCTGCCTCTGTTAATGGTATATAAGAGTCTTTACGCAAATTAATCGCTATGTAATCCGAAACTGGGACTAGGGTGACCATTTTGTTGCCGACTCTCTTTGGTACTGAAAGTATTTTGTATGCCCCATAAGTATCTCGACTCACAAGAGGTATTTTCATTTCAAAAATAAGGTAGCCTTTAGTCATTCTCGCCCTTACTTTCAACAAATGGTATATCTTTGGTAGTTCCGAAGCGATGTTATCTATTGGTAAGCTCAACTCATTCGAAAGTTTTCCTGAAATTGTATTCAATTCTTTTAACAGCTGGTCCGGTTTCAAAAGATGTATATTGAATCTTCCGTAAGTAACCTCAGATATGGTGTCTAGTAATATATCTTGAATACCCTTTAGATTCGTTAATACACTGTTAGCTGCAATGGAAGATAGTAAGAACTCGTTGATCGTTTCTGTATTTTGGATTCTACTCCTCACGGCGTTGGTATCATTTTGCAATTGGTTGAGATACTTCCAATACTACTGAGATTCCTTACTGGGCTGGAAGCGAAAGAAAAACTTAGAATGCCCCAGTAGCCATACTTTTGCTTGGCTGGTGGTAAGAGTCCACCAAAGGTAGTAACGTCATCCGATCAACGACCAGATAAGGAAAATTTGAAACAAACCCTATACCAACCCGTCTGGCCAGCGTGGTATAGTAGGCCAAAAACCTCTTAATATGTTAAGACACCAAACGCAAAGGCCCCCAGTTCCCGGTAGTCCCGCTGTCCGCTGCCACGGTAGCGGTCGCGGTAACAGCGGGGCAGGGGGTGCGAAGAATCTCCGGGCTACGACACAAGGCTACCAAAAACACCTGACCCTGGCTACATACAATGGACGCTCTCTACGGCTGGACCAACACTTCGCTGAACTCGAAGTAGAACTAGGTCGCATAAACTGGCACATATTGGGGTTATCCGAAGTCCGAAGACAGGGCGAGGACACGATAACCCTTGAGTCAGGCCACCTGTTTTACTTTCGGGAAGGTGATCGGCCCTCTCAGGGCGGTGTCGGTTTCCTGGTCAACAAAGCTCTCACTAACAACGTTGTGGAAGTCAGCAGTGTGTCGACACGGGTAGCGTACCTCATAATTAAAATCACCAACAGGTACACCCTGAAGGTGGTACAGGTATATGCGCCGACCTCGACATACTGCGACGACATAGCCGAAGCCATGTATGAAGACATAGCCAAGGCATTACATGGCACCACCAAGGCTCACTACAACGTTGTTATGGGGGACTTCAATGCCAAAGTGGGAGTACAAGAACGCGGCGAAACGATAATCGGACCCCACGGCGTGGGGCGCCGAAACCACAGGGGGCAGATGCTGGTCAACTTTCTGGAGTCGCAGGGGCTCTTCTTGATGAATTCGTTCTTTAAGAAGAAGCCTCATAGAAAGTGGACATGGCGAAGCCCCGACACTGTGACGAGGAACGAGATAGACTTCATCATGACTGACAGGAAGTCTATATTTGGAGACGTCTCCGTGATCAACAGGCTTAATACCGGCAGCGATCACCGACTTGTCCGAGGCGCTCTAAATATAGACTTCAAGGCCGAAAGACGTCGCATGATGAGGTCTACTCTCAGACCTACTGCGCCTCAAATAGCTTTAGGGTCCGAAAAGTTCCAACTGGAGCTTCAAAATCGTTTCGACCTGCTGGAAACCGAAGGCAATGTTGACGAGAAAACCGACACAGTGGTCAAAACGCTACAGGATGTGTCTCGAAGGGTGTTTCCCGGCAAAAGCGGTAACAGAGAGTCTAAACTCTCGCTCGAGACTCTCGAACTTATGAGGCAGAGACGGGAAATGTCATCCACGCAGGCGTCTTCGCCGGATGGGAGGAACCTCAACCGGAAGATCCGGAAGCGGGTGCGACGTGACCTCCGATGTTCCAACACCCGCGCCATCGCGGCTGCGATTGAACAGAACAGAGGCACCAAAGTCTTCGCTCGCCAGCTAGGTAGATCCCATCTGACGAAACTTAATACAGCGGATGGCAAAACCGTGACCTCCAAGTTCGAGATACTCGAGGAAATTGAGAGTTTCTACAAAGACCTGTACGCATCACGGATGGCTAAACCCTCGAGACCCAGCGCTGACGACCACAGAGCGCCACTAGCACGCCACGATACGGAAGACATCCCTGATGTCAACCAGGACGAGGTCAGAGTGGCTCTCGAGCAGCTCAAAAACAACAAGTCGCCAGGCGATGACGGAATCACCACTGAGCTCCTAAAAGCAGGCGGGACTCCAATCCTGAAAAAGCTAGCGAGTCTCTTTAATTCCGTCATCCACCAGGGCTTAACACCTCAAGCGTGGAGCGGGAGTGCGGTGGTTCTGTTCTTCAAAAAAGGTGACAAAACCTTGCTGAAGAACTACAGACCCATCTCACTCCTGAGCCACGTCTACAAGTTGTTCTCGAGAGTACTCACAAACCGCCTCGCCAGAAGACTTGACGAGTTCCAGCCACCGGAACAAGCCGGGTTTCGAAAAGGCTACAGCACCGTAGACCACATCCATACTGTTCGGCAGATTGTACAGAAGACCGAAGAGTACAATCAGCCGCTGTGTATGGCTTTCGTGGACTACGAGAAAGCCTTCGACTCCATCGAAACCTGGGCGGTTTTGGATGCTCTGCAGCGATGTGGCATCGATTGGCGCTATATCGAGGTGTTGAGATGTCTGTATGATACCGCCACAATGACCGTCCAGCTCCAGGACCAAAAGACCAACCCGATCGAGCTGCATCGAGGGGTAAGACAGGGGGATGTAATATCCCCCAAGCTCTTCACCAATGCACTCGAAGACGTCTTCAAGACGCTGGACTGGACTGGGCGGGGCATTAACATCAACGGCGAATACATCTCACACCTTCGGTTTGCCGATGATATCGTCATCGTGGCAGAGTCACTGGAACAGTTGAGCGGAATGCTGCATAGCCTAAATGGAGCCTCTCGAGGTGTCGGTCTCGGCATGAACTTGGATAAAACCAAGATCATGTTTAATGAGCATGTCACGCCGGGACCGATCTACGTCGATGGTTCGATGCTCGAAGTTGTTCGGGAGTATGTCTACCTTGGACAAGTTGTCCAATTTGGTAGGAACAACTTCGAGAAAGAAATCAACCGCAGGATCCAATTGGGTTGGGCAGCATTTGGCAAACTACGTCACGTTTTCGCTTCGCCTATACCGCAATGCCTGAAGACTAAAGTCTTCAACCAATGCGTTCTACCTGTTATGACTTACGGGGCCGAGACGTGGACACTCACAGTGGGACTAGTCCACAAACTCAAAGTCGCACAGCGGGCTATGGAGCGAGCTATGATCGGCGTTTCTTTGAAGGATAAAATTCGTAACGAGGTAATCCGACAAAGAACCAAAGTTACCGACATAGCTCGCAGACTCAGTAAGCTAAAGTGGCAATGGGCTGGTCACATCTGCAGAAGGACCGACGGCCGATGGAGCAAGCGTGTCCTAGAGTGGAGACCGCGACTTGGTAAGCGTAAGGTAGGACGGCCCCCAGCTAGATGGACCGACGACCTCAAGAAGGTCGCTGGGACGGACTGGATGCGGAAGGCGGGGGACCGTGTGCAATGGCGCGTGTTAGGAGAGGCCTATGTCCAGCAGTGGACTACGATAGGCTGATTGATTGATTGATTGATTGAGATACTGGTTAAACATTTTGTGTTGTTTATCAATGGAATGACTCATTCTGTGTAATACATTATATTCGGCCTCCACCACGGAAGTCTGGTTTTTCCACAACGCTGCTTAGTGGTCTTGGTTAGTTCTTATGAGATCGATGTCCCGTTAATATTGTTTAGCGAATTGGTCATCGAGTACACCGAACATAGTATTTGCAATATTACTCACTGCATTGATAAGGCCGCGGCGTCGACGCCGCGCGTGTCCGCCTGGGAACTGCTGATTCGACAGAATATTATTGTAACGATCCAATTCATTGTAGCTGTGACGTAATTGTAATAAAACTGACTCACAGTGGACCTTTACATCTGATTTGGAGCAGATGTTATCTAAGTGGTTTATATACTTCAGTAACAGCTTTGTTCCTGGCCAATACGGCTCCACATCGTAGTATACTACTAGCTTCCATTCATCTCGAACAAGGTGCATGGTAGATATTTTCTCAAAATATAAACTCTGGCTGTCGTTTAAATTTACGACCTTGTGAGTACACGCAATTGGTGATATGAAGAATGTAAAGATCATAAATATCATGGTCATCAAATGGTAAATGCCTTTTTTGTGGCTACGTCTTGGTTTGGTCTTTGGTTTTGGTGATTCTTCATTTGAATCCTGGGTCTCACCTGCCAGAGTTTCTTCGTGGTTATTATGGTTTTTATTATCATTTAATGGTAATAAAGATAATGTTAGGACTGGTCTTTTTATAGTTCCGTTTTTGGTTTTGACGGATGCTACTCTAACACGTCCATCGTTTCCAGGATGGAGCTCCACGACTTTGCCCAGAGCCCACTTTCCCGGAGGTAAATTGACATCGTGTATTATGACAATGTCGCCAATATTCAAGTTTGGTCGGGAACGCTGCCACTTGGACCGAGCGTTTAGCTGAGTCAAATATTCTGTTCGCCACCTCTTCCAGATATCTTGGTAAATCTTTTGAGTGAGCTGCCATCTGGTGCGTAAATCCGTTTCAGTTACGACGATTGTTAAAGTTGGTCCACCTGACAGAAAATGCGCTGGTGTAAGAAAATTTAGATCTTCTGGATTTTCGCTCAACGGGCATAGAGGCCTCGAGTTGAGACAGCCTTCCAATTGAGCCAGTAACGTAGAAAATTCTTCGAAAGTTAATCTCTGTTCGCCTTAGGTGGTATTTAAGACTCTTTACTGCTGCCTTCCACAGGCCGCCCGCACTGGGTCATGAGGGAGCGTTGAAGTGCCATTCGATCTGCATTTCTGTTAATTCCTTATAGAACTGGTCGTCTAATATTGAGCTCAGGTTAACTATCTCTTCCTGCAACACCCTATTTGCTTTTACGAAATTGGTCCCGTTGTCACTGTAAATATGACTGGGAGCTCCCCGCCTCGCTGCGAATCTACGAAGAGCTGCCATAAATGCTGTGGCAGAAAGGTCGGATACAAGTTCTAGATGAGTGGCCTTGGTTGCCATACAAACAAAAACTGCTATGTATCCTTTGGTACACCTTATTCCTCGCCCTTTGGCTGACTTAACATCCACAAAGCCTGTTAAATCGACCCCTGTATGGTAGAAGGGTCGACTTATATTGGTTCTGGCTGCAGGTAAGTCGCCCATTAGCTGGTCGTGTTTGGAGGGATTGTATTTTCTGCAAACAATACATTTATGGAGTCTTTTCTTAACAGCACTATTTCCACCTATTATCCAATACTGCTAACGCAACCATGCCAGCGTCAAGCGTGCACCTCCGTGAAAAGTCATTTTATGTGCTTGCTCAATAAGCAAATCTTTAAGATGATGATTACGTGGTAAAATTGATGGATGTTTCATATTATTCTGCATTTGCCATTCGTCCACCGACTTTCAAAATTCCTTGGTCATCAATAAATGGATTTAATTTTAATAAAATACCTTTAGGATAAGGTTGGTTATGTTTCTTAATATAATCGATATCATCCCCAAACGCCAACTGTGCATGTCTAATTAATATATTGTTCGCCTTTCTTAATTCTGGTCCACTTAAATAAGAAGGTTTCTTGCGTAATCGTGACATCATTCGTAGCGTCCAGGCAAGCACTCGCGACGCTCGCGAAATATCGCTGTGTCTGCTTAATATCGAGTCAATGACTTCATTATCAGCTTTTAATGTTGAAACATTTATCAAAACTGATTTCTTCACCTCTTCATTTGTATGGTGAGTGACTTTCTTAATGGTTTTCTCATCGAAAGATGGTAGCCATGCTGGTCCATGCCACCAAATCGGATCTTTGGTTAGTTGTTCCGCAGTGATGCCTCGGCTCGCACAGTCCGCAGGGTTGTCTTTTGACTGGACGTAACGCCAACATGTTGGTGGTATCACTTCTATAACTTGATTGACTCTGTTCGCGACAAATGGCTTCCAACGGCTGGGGTCTCCATTAAGCCAACCAAGCACTGCTGTAGAATCTGACCAACCAAACATTTTGATATTAAAGTTAGACAAGCATTGACATGTGGTTTTCATCAACTTTGCTAACAAAACAGCGGCACACAACTCTAGCCGTGGTACGGTAATAACTTTTGTTGCTGGAACAAGGCGTGATTTAGACGCTATGATAATTACTGATGGTTCAGTCTGCTGACCTTTATTGAGCTTGCAATAGATAATACAAGCATAGGCCTTTTCGGATGCATCACAAAAGCCATGTAACTTGACTTGACAAACCTTGACTGCATCTAAGCCATCTCTGGATCTTGATGCTATTGATGTTTTTTATATCTTCTTTCATGGTGTTCCATTTAGAGACGATGGTATCTGGTAAAACATCGTCCCATTGTAGGTTAAGTAGCCATATATCTTGGAATAACAATTTAAGTTTGGTTGTAACTGGTGACAGCCATCCAAGAGGATCAAAGATCTTGGATATACTGGAAAGATGAGTTCTCTTGGTAAGCTGGGTTGGCGATTCAATCTTCAACTCGAACATGAAATGGTCTTCACGTGGTTGCCATTGTAATCCCAAATCCTTTGTTGACTCTTGGTGTTTAAAAATGTAAGTCTGGTTATTAATATCTGGCGAATTGTGTTCTTCCAATATTTCTGGTTTATTGAATGACCACTTTCTAAGATTAAATCCACCGGAGCCTAAAAGTGCTATTAGATCAGATTTGAGTTTTTTGGCGGATTCAATGTCATGGTGTCAATGCAGAAGATCGTCCATGTAAAAACTGGTATCAACGACTTCTGCTGCTACTGGAAATTGGTGAGCTTCATCCTTGGCCAGCTGTTTTAGCGTCATCATCGCTAAAAATGGTGCAGCCTTGGTGCCGTATGTAACGGTGGCCAATTTATATTCCCGTAGTGGTTGTTTGGGATGGTCCCGCCATACAATTTTCTGCAGGGCTTGATCGTCTTTGTGAACAAGTATCTGCCAAAACATTTTCTCAATGTCAGCAGTAAAGGCTATGTGGTATTGTCTCCAACTTATGATAAGTGTCAGCAAATCCTTTTGTAGATTTGGTCCGCTATACATGAGGTCATTCAACGAATATGCCGTCAATGTTTTTGCTGACGCGTTAAAAACGACGCGCGTGGCAGTGTTCATTGACTCCGCGCGCAATACGCTATGGTGAGGTAAATATGACTCCAGTGTCTCGTTACTGGTGCATTCAATCATATGTTTCAAATGTATGTACTCATGAATGGAAATGGCTCTTCCCCTCGGACCGCCTCAAGGTGTGAACGCTTCTTGACCGTATTTCATTGATTATTAAATTAAATATTGCAAATTAAGTTAATTTAAATCAAGAACAAAAATAGGAGTGCATAAACAAAGAAGAACGCAGACATACTAGAAACAGGATCACAATCAACCTCCACCGAGCTCCTATACTCCTGGTAGTCGCACAACGTCAAACCAATCATAAGGTACTGTAAGCCCTTTGTTTGCAATTCAACAAATTAGAGTGTGCGCTTGAGAACCTAATTAGTAAGCTCCGCCCACTAATTAGCAAAGAAATCGACTTCACTCACTTTGACACAATTGGCGCTGCAACGCAGGGGCCCACCCACAGGCGTGTACGCAACTTTGCTTACTTATTTTTAAAGTTCAAACTACTTAATTTTATAAACTCCTGGTACAAGAATGGAAGAAATGAGTTCCAAATGTTTGTCGGAAACAAATATTTTCGATCAAACTGAACGAACTCCTCCAAATTATGTGTCCCTAAGAAATAAAAGGGCAAGAGAACACGAATATGACTCGGATCTCAACACCTTTAAAGAGGAAATGAAATATTTAATTTCTTCGTTAATTACTGCTCAAAATGTAGACATAAAGAAAATCAATAAAACATTAATAGAAATAAAAAACACAAACAATAATATTGAAAAAAGTATGGCGTTTTTGGCAGCCCAAAATGAAGAGCTAAAACAAAAAATTGAGCAGCTTGACTTTTTAAAATCATAAGTATTGTAAACCTGGCAGTATTAAATCATATTACCTATGGTATCTGGATGTGCATGCTTGCACAAATAGACCTGCTATCTTTTTGTAAAATTTTTCGGGTTCTACCTCAAGTAATCAATATATACACAATTCTATATACACAAACACAAACAATACAACTACAAACTACTAAACGTACATATTACATGAAAACAACCAAACTCCAAACTAGCTACACCCACTATATACTCTATAATAAAATACCATACACAAATCTACACATACAAACACATGTCACATCACAACATTTATACAAGGACGCACAAAGATACTTAACTAATTACTTAAGTTATATTCTAAAAACTACACTTAAATACGTAACTTATAAATATTATATATCGGTGACACCACTATCATCAATCGCAATCACACGGACTAATATTCACACCTTTACTACTTATTACACATATAATATAATGATTAAATTATTCACAAATCTCCCACTACTAAAAATGGATGTTCCAATTGAAACTTATAAAGAATTAGACTGCTTAGAAATTGCTAAGTCAAGTGAATGTCAACCCCAAAATTTCATACAAAAACACATTATACACAATAACGATATTACTATTATTACACAAAATATTCGAAGCATTTATAAAAATATTGACGATTTCAACCTCACTCTTGCGCAACTGTGTATTCTACCTGACTTCATAATATTTAGCGAATGTAGATTACATTCTAACAAACCAATACCGTTATTAAACAATTATACATCCTATTTTACGACAAATCACATAAATCAGTGTGATGGAATAACGGCATATATAAAATCTACTCACTCTGTTACTGTTAAGGAAATTCATATTACACAGGGCTCCTGTTTGCAAATAACCTTTAACCATTTCATAATTATTGCAATCTATCGTTCTCCTTCAAATAAGAATACCGAGACTTTTGTTAACTCCTTAAACTCTCATTTAGAATCGATAAAAACTAATAAAAATATTATTTTAACAGGAGATATTAACATAAATATTATACACAAACCTAATGAAAATTCGAACGATAAAACAAATAGACTAAGCTACCTTAATATGTTATCTATGCATGGTTTACTTCCGGGACACTCTCTGCTAACGAGAGAGAACAATTGCCTTGATCACTTTATGTTAAAACTAGATATGAACAGATACTCTGCCTCAATAACAGTAATAAATACTACCATCACCGACCATTATACTATTGTCTTAAAGTTATCAAACCTATCCAATAAAAAACAGGACTGCATATCATTCTTCTTCCTTCTTCTTAGGACTTCTGTTAATTATGAACAAGCACTAACTAGTTTAGAGAATTCTAACCTAGAAGAATTATTTTACTATACAGAACCAAATAATTTATTAAATGCCATTACAAATAAAATTAAAAAATGTATATTAGATAACAGCCTAATTACACCAGTGCCAAGAAAAAATCGTATTATCAAACCCTGGATAACTATTGGTATCCTGCGTTGTATTCAAAACAGAAACAACATGCAAATGAAATTAAGGGTTGATCCACATAATGAGGTCTTAAAGGTTACTTACAAACGATACAGAAACTACTGCAATAATTTAATTATAAAACTCAAACGCAACTATGATCGAAAAAAATTAATCAATTCTACCAAAAATATGAAAACAATGTGGAAAACAGTGAACAATATTACTCACCGAAAACAACCAGAAAATAAAAATTTAGAGCTACTGAACATAAAGTCGACTCCTCAAAATTCTATTGATTATGTTAACAGTTATTTATCTAATATAGGTAAGACATTAGCGGAAAGCATAATTACAAACTGTAGCCAGACGGAACCTAGTTACAGAAACTATTGGAGTACATCACAGGTCTCATCATTTGTTCTACTAGAGGCTGATCAGGCTGAAGTTAAAACCATACTAATGAGCCTTAAATCGGATAGTGCCCCTGGCCATGATGACATACCTACAGAATCCTTAAAACTAGCCAACGTAATATTAGTTCCTATATTGACACACCTGGCAAATATCTGTTTCAAAACTGGAATCTTCCCCACTGCTCTAAAATTAGCGCTCATCACGCCTGTTCACAAGGGAGGAGACAGACAAGATCCAAATAATTACAGGCCTATTTCTGTTCTTACATCAATCTCTAAAATAATAGAAAAGCTAATAAATAAGCGTTTAATAAACTATTTAAATAAATTTAAAATACTATCTCAGTCGCAATTTGGATTCAGACGCGGGTTGAGTACTGAAGACTCTATAACGGCTTTAACCTCGCTGATCACAAAACAGGTAGATATAGGAAAAAAATGCTTAAGCGTATTTCTCGATCTAAAAAAGGCTTTTGATACAGTGTCTGTCTCCATCCTTCTGAATAGACTTGAACAAATTGGTATAAGAGGATTATCGCTAAACCTCTTTAAAGACTACCTAAGTGGCCGTACGCAGCGCGTAAAAATTGGCCCATATACCAGTCAGAGTGCTACTGTAACGTATGGAGTCCCGCAGGGTAGTGTTCTGGGACCGACACTATTTGTAGTCTATATTGATACCCTCTGCAAACTAAATTTGTATGGAGGGCAAATCTTTTGTTATGCTGATGACACTGCAGTTGTATTTACTGGTGAGACTTGGAAAGAGGTGCGATCTAAGACTGAAAAAGGACTAGCTAAGGTTGCCAACTGGCTAATGACACATTTATTGACATTAAATATTTCAAAGTGTAACTACATATGTTTTACGAAATATGCTCATACACAACCAAGTCTCACCATTAAAATACACTCATGCAGCAATACTCTTGATCACCCTGGCTGTACATGTGAAGAAGTAGAAAAAGTAACCCACACTAAATACCTGGGAGTTATAATAGACCAACGCCTATCTTGGCATCTTCATCTAGAACTTATGATGAACAGAATTAGAAAATTCATTTGGTTCTACAAAAATCTAAGACATGTAGCTACATCACAGATACTAAAACAAATATATACGTCATTAACACAATCAATTATGACGTACTGTATAGCAATATGGCGAGGAGCCACCAAAACAAAGTTTCTGGAACTAGAAAGAGCGCAAAGGTCCTTGTTAAAGGTCATGTATTTTAAACCGTATAGATTTCCAACACAGCTCTACAGTACAAGTGACCTTCTTACTGTACGTAAACCATATATAATGCACATAGTTTTAAAACTTCACAAGTCGCTCCCATATGATCCAAAAGTATTGAATAAAAGAAATAAAACATACGTAGCTCCTAACCCCAATGTGAAGTCAGTATTTGCCAGGCGACAACACATTAAACAATCACCACACATATATAATTACATAAATGAACACTTAAATATCTATCCTAAAACATATCGTGAGATTAAAAATCTTATAGTTAATTGGTTAAAAACGAAAACATATGAGGAAACTGAGGATATAATGTTGTATAAATGTTGAAAAAAAAAAAAAAAAAAAGTACACACACACATACACACACACATACAAGCACGCGCGCGCAGGGACACCACACATTAACTCACTTTTAATCTTAATTTTAATTTTAATTTAATGTTCGTACCTACCTACCTAGTTATAAGGAAAAATTTATCTAGCTACTATCCTTGAATAAATAACTAAAGTGTTACTACTCCAAATACTATCGCATGTTACAATATATTTTGTTCATGTAATTAAACTCACTATTAATGGAGAGCGGGATCCCCTAGCACAAGTATAATATTTACTTAAAAGGGGATTTCAATCACTGTTACTGTAATTTTTACTTGGTTACTGAATAAAACATTTTTATTTTTATTTTTTTATTTATTTATGAATGAATTGCTTATAATTCTCTGCAATCATTTTATTTTTGGTAAATCTTTTCTCTAATTGACGGAATTGAGCTACCGCCTTGGTCTTTGATTCTCCCAATTTTTCCGTCACATCTGGTTTGAGTGGTAATCTAACAATGTAACGCCCATCTGGTTGGCGTTTTGTTTGCAACTGGTATTGTTGCATACAATGGTAATCGTCACTTGACAAATTAAGTGTGTTTTCCGAGTTGTCTTCTATCTCCCAAAATCGTTGAATATCCTTTAAATCAACCATGACGACATTGCAATAATTTCGTTGCTGTACCGTGCCACTTAAAATCCGTTTGTTGGGCAATCGGTTGAGATGTGTCCTTACGGATAAGACCTGGTAGTAAGATCAGCTCATATACTTCTACACTTAATATAAGATCCACTGGTCGGCTTTTGTTATATTCTGGGTCCGCTAATGGTACTTTGTCTAACTGCGGCCATGGTTGTCTTGCGAATGACTGGTTTGGTAAATTGCCTACAACATGCTTCATGACGTATGCTTCTGTACTGCAGGTGAAGTAGTTGTATAAAGAAGATATGGTTATTTTAATACCTCCCTTACTGTTGTTAGCCTTGGCGCCTACTCCTACTACTACACAGTTACGTTTTAGCCGTGGTAGGCCTAGCAGTTGTGCTGCACTCTCTGTTATTAGCGATGACTCTACACAAGGATCAATAAGAGCGCGCATGGTATGGTAACAACCGTCCACTGCCTTGATATTAATCTTGGCTGTGGCTAACAGCTTAGGTATGGTTTCCAAACGCATATTAGAAACGCATATGTTGGACTTTCGCGTCTCTTTCTCAACTTTAGTTTGACTAGAAGTCGATGGTGAATAAGTCACATACGCATTATGCAACAATGTGTTGTGCGCACCGTTGCAAAATCGACAAGTTTTTTCGGAACTACATTGTTTGTCAAAATGGTGTTAATAAGGCAGTTTCTGCATAAATTATTATTTTCAATTATTTTTCGTCTGTTTTCGGGCACAGATTCCAGAAATTCTTTACATTGAAACAGCGCATGTTGGTTGTTGCAGAGTAGACATTTCCGTTGTGGTGCAATATTACGTGGCTTCGTTGTCGCATGATTAATTACTGGTTTATGTTGGTAATTTTTATTCATAAAAGTATTTGGTAATTTATATGTATTTCTTTTCTGGTTATCCGTGTGTTGAGACTGGTGTTGATTTGGTTTAATTGAGTCTTCTTTACGCCGTGAGGCCTCTAAGGACGTAAACTTTGTCTCTAGGAAATCTAGAAATTTGGATATGGTTGACAAATTTCTAGGATTCTGTAATAACTCAATATAATCATGGTGCGTTTCAGCATCTTACTTTTGAGTTAGAATATAGACTATGAGTGGATCCCAATTGGTTACGTCCATCCCCATTGCTTTGATAGCGCTAAGACACTCATTGGTGGTGTCATGTAGCCTTTTGATTAGCGCAGCGGATTGTTGCTGCATACTAGGCATGGTTAAAAGTATATGAATGTGAGAATTAAATATTAGTCTGATATTATTGTATCTATGGTTTAATATGTCCCAACAAATTTGGTAATTGTCAGAACTAATGCGTAAATGCTGGATTAATTTATCCGCTTCTCCTCTAAGTTTGCTTTTCAGGAATTGCATTTTTTGCGCATTTGGTAACGACTTGTTATTATGAATTGTTTCACAAAACAAATCCTTAAAAGACAACCATTGTTGGTAATTACCGCTGAACGTTGGTATGTCCATTTGCGGCGTAGATTTCTCCCTATATGAGGTAGACCACACTGTTCACAGCCTTTTTGACGTTATTGTATTTAGTCTCATACTCGATAAAAGCCAGTTTGTACTTCTCATTGTCTACAAGGCTTTCACTGTCAATTTCCCAGTGTAGCGAATCGATGACCGACCATCTTGAATGGATAGTCTTTAGAATGTCTTCAAATTCCCACCGTTCGGAAATACTTTCAAGATCGATAGCTTTTATAGTACGCGAGAAGGCTTTAAAATTACTTTTTTGCTTTCGCAGCATTTCCTCAACTCTACTAGAATTACCCTGACTGGTAATCTTAGATGTGAGAAACAAGTTAGAGGTGCCCATTTCTACAGGAGTGGTAGGAGTTTCCTGTCGATCGGAAAATTGCGATAATGGTGTCGCTAGTTTCAACAATGGTTTAGTTGGTTCAGTGGTCACATATTTGGTTAAGAACATTTTTAGCTCATTATAAAAGTTAAGAGCCTGCTGATAATAATTCTCACTAAAATATTTATGGTCAGGGTCCTCGAATTCAGCACACAATCTGGTATGATTTACCTGAAATTCTTTCCAGTAAGCATCTAAGCTACTTAGGCGTTTTTCCATATAGGCAGGCGTCTTGCGCTCCGGCCCATCTTTCTTGAAATTAACGCGGAGGGTCTCCATCGCAGACATGATTTGTTGCTGTGTAGCTAGGATCGCCTCCATGGTGGTTATGGTTATTTTGGTAAAGAAAATGGTAAATAAAGGATGGATCTTACTCAGAGATTGGGCGTGGTAACCTGGTTTGTCCCGGAGCACTATCCTGGTTGGTTCTCGTCAGTGGTAATGGTGAACCGCTTGACAATGGTGATTGGTTATGGTTGCACTGGTTACGCCGTAAGCTGGATTCACTGCCGCGTGTTCACTGCCACGTTTTCACAGCCACGTGTTCACTGGTTACACTCGCGGAGGACCTGCCTTACGACACAAGGCTCGAAGGACCACGATGTACGGGGTTTGGTGACCGTACAGAGATTTATGAATGGTTCATAAATAAAAGATAAGATAAGCGATATTATGGTATATTCACTTAACTTAATCTAAAATGGTATGGTTATGAGTACATGCGAACCGATTAGTGATTAAACGTGTACTAAATGACGAAATGGTCGAAATGGCGCGTGCCGGCGTAAATGCTGACAACGCGTAACGCGATGTACGGTGGTAGCATCGTACAGTGAACGATGCAGGTAAGCTCATTGTAGATGTTTGTTTAAAAAGGGGTCTCCTTGTGTCTAATAAGATATTCCAGCACAAGGCCATACATATGTATACGTGGAGAAGGAATAAACAAAAAAGCATGATAGATCTGATCCTGGTTGATAACCGTCTCCGAAGCAAACTACAAGATACGCGTGCGTATAGAGGCCCCACTCCTGAATCAGACCACTATCTCATAGTTGCGCGGTTTAGTGGTCTGTTCAGGAAGTGGAGGCACTGGCGAGAGCGTATCCCCTTCGGATACCTTGAAAGAATAAAGGTTGAAAAGTTGCAAGATGAGAGCGTGAGGAGAATGTATGAAGACAGAGTCCGGGACAAGCTTTTGACAGCAGGCTCTTCGGACTCAAATGTAAATGAATGCTGGAACAGCCTGAAAGAGAGTTTGGTGGAATCCGCGAAAGACGTATGTGGTTGCTCAAATAAGCATAGTACAGAAAAAGGTGATGCATGGTGGGATGCGGAGTTGCAAAGCTCCGTAAAAAGTAAGAAGAAAGCGTGGCAGGACTATGTCTCTTCTTTGAACCTGAATGCCAGTAGATGAGGAAAGAAATATACCGGCAATGCAAGAATGCCACTAAAACTTTAGTGAAAGAAAAGCGTCAAAGAGCCAGTATGATTGAGGAGGAGAGGCTGGCGAAGAACTTCGAGAACAACACCAAACTCTTTTGATGCAAGGTGAGAAAGGCTCGAGGTGATTCGTCAGGCTCCAGAATGGAAAGGATAAAATCTAAAGATGGTGACATTCTTGCAGACACACAAGCTGTGCTTAACCGGTGGAGTGAATATTTTGGAGAAATGTATGGAGATGCCCCGAATACTGATGCCGCCGACGTGCCTAAAGGCGAGTTTGCGCCACCAGAATCAACAGAGGACATCAGTATGGAAGAAGTTGAATGGGCGATAGGAAGTATGAAAAACGGTAAAGCTGCGGGAGTGAACATGATATCTGCCGAGATGATCAAATATTGTGGAAGTTGCGTCCGGGACGCCTTCCGGGCCCTTGCAAACCTTTGCTGGAGGACCGGTAGAGTCCCTGTAGATTAGCGCCGCGCAGTCATAGTACCCTTGTATAAAGGCAAGGGTTCACAATATGACTGCGCCAATTACAGAGCCATCAGTTTGATCAGCTTGGCAGCCAAGGTGTACGGTAAAATAATTGAACAAAGAATGCGCGAGAAGTCCGATGGAATGTTGTACGAGGCACAAGGGGGTTTCAGGTCCGGAAGAGGATGTTCGGATCAAGTCTTCTCCCTCCGCAACATCGTAGAGAAGCATCTGGCAGTAGGCCGGAAGGTTTTCTGCGGTTTTGTAGATCTGGCGTTTGACAGAGTTGTGCGAAAGAGACTTTGGGACATTTTGCCAGAGTATGGTATAAATGGCACTCTGTTGTGAGCCGTCCAGTCCACTTATGTGGACTGCAAGGCATGCGTACGGGTGGGTGGTAACAGGTCACCCTGGTTTGACGTTGAAATCGGCGTCAAGCAGGGTTGCGTGTTGTCCGCTAGACTGTTTATAATATATCTGGACAAAAGTCTTCAAAGACTGAAAGCGATGAATGAAGGTGTACAAATGGGTGACCTAGTGGTAAACCATCTACTTTATGCAGATGACGCAGTTTTAATAGCGCCAACAGCCACTGATCTGCAAACACTAGTCACAGTTATGAAAGACGACTGCATGAACAATGACTTACACTTGAATGTAAAGAAAACCAAGATTATGGTTTTTGAAAGGGAAGAAACCAGAACGAATGTAAGGATTGTGGTCGGTAACGATGTGCTAGAACAAGTGAATGAGTTTGTATATCTTGGATGCGCCTTCAGTAAGGATGGGAAATACACCGCTGACATAGAGAGAAGAGTGAGTGCAGGGAACAGGGTGAATGGTGCGATGGGAAAGCTACTTGGGAGCCGGTTCTTAAGCCATAAGGCGCAGCTGGCCATACATAACGGAGTTCTTGTCCCAACGCTGATATATGGTAGCGAGAGCTGGGTATGTAAGAAGGAGAATGAAAGTAAGATTAATGCGGTAGAAATGCGAGCTCTGCGGAAGATGTGCGGAGTGAAGCTGACCGACCGTATTAGCAACAGCGTAGTAAGAAAGCGAGTAGGTATAAAGGGAGTATCGGTGTAAAGATGAGAAAGGGTATGCTTCATTGGTTCGGGCATATAGAAAGAATGCCAGATGAAGGAATAACAAAACTGATATACAATGTGAAAGTGGAAGGATGCAGGTACCGGGGAAGACCTAAACTATCTTACCACGACCAAATAAACCGAGTCTTATCTGAAGGAAAAGTCAAGAGTCTCCGTAACCGGCGAGCGTGTATGAGACGAACTATGAGAGTGGAGGAAGCCAGAGAGGTATGTAAGAAAAGAACCTGTTGGAACTCTGTACTCTCTGCCTACCTCGCAAGGGATTGGCGTGATGATATAGATATAGATAAATATAGCTTTTTCTAATACATAATAACTCAATCGCCAAGAATGAAAAAAAACTTAGTTTTGTCAAATATTTACCAATTACACGTTACGTGCTATCGAAAATAACCTTTCGGCTGCAGTATCGATATTTTAGATCGATCTGAACCATTGAATCGATTCAGTAGATCGATTCCGAAAGCTGTCGACTCGAATCGATGCACGATCCAATCATGAAGTGGTAATCGAAAAAATCTTTTTTAAGAAAAGTAAACCGACTCCCGGTTAGTGCAGTCGGATACTTGGCACCGACTTCAAATATTTATTTTTTTGCTTTTTGAAGTCGGTTTACTTTTTTTAAAAAAGATTTTTATTTTACAATTTTAAGTGACAAGTGAATTACTTACTAATATTTATATACCTATATTATATTATTTTGCTAAGTTGTACAGCAAGGTACCTACAGGATTGATATAATTATAACGGAATCTATACATTCGTGCTGTTCGCCGTTAAGGAGTTCCCCGGAGTATCTTCAAAGTCCAAAGTTCAATACCGATTTAATTAAAATGGGACCACCTCGAAACTATACTAAACCCAACGCAAAAAGAATCATCAAAATCAGTTCATAAATAAAGCCGTTATAAAACAACACAGACGAATTGTCAACCTCCTCCTTTTTTGAAGTCGGTTAATATTCTGATTAGTTCTATGGCAGGGTACCTATAGGATTGGCGTAATACCCATAATATCTCAGCGACAAACAATACGCATTCGTATTGTTTGTCGTTAAGGAGTTCCCTGGTGTATCTTCCAAGTCCAAGGTCCAATACCGATAAAATAAAATGGGACCACCTTGGAGCTATACTGAACCCAATGCAAAAAGAATCATCAAAATTGATTCATAATTGGCGGAATATTCGCGTAACATACATAAAAAAAAACATACAGTCGAATTGGAAACCTCCTCCTTTTTTGAAGGCGGTTAAAAATATGACCTCAAAGTTGCTTAATGTCTGCCTTGTTGGTCTAGTGCAGAGGTTCCCAGGCTTTTTTTCTCATAGATCACTTTCAAAATTTAGCTGGTTCCGGTGGACCCCCTGCAGCTACATTTCTACCATATTCCCAAAATTCGACATGGAATTTTGCGTTCCGGCTGAGTTCCAACCACGAATTAATAGTTTTCGAAAAAAAAGTGAGAATTGATTGGTTAATTAATTAATTGATTGGATTGGATGGAATCACTTTTTTGATTGGCCAACTTTACTTTTTTGACATCTACTCACAGCACAAGGAACCAATCAATTCTCACTTATTTCATTTAAAAAACTTCCCATTCGGATTGGTATAAATAAAAACAAAAAATAGTAAATTTTTTGTGTTGCATTTATTCAAATATGTAATTATTACACTATTAATTATTATTGTTATCATATATATAGAATGTATTCTAATATGATAACAGTCGTAATACAATTAAAATTAAACATTAATAACGTAACGTAACTTCTACAATGACAATCACAAAATAATTTTAATGGGAGGGATGTACTTGATGGATTGACAGCAAATAATTAATATTTGGCTTCAGTTTTGTTAGGAAAAACCGCTAATCTCCCCGTTCCGTGACATTCAATCTGCTCCTTTTTTTTTGTTAAAAGGTTTGTAACGACTCTAAAACTTTTTTCGACAAGATATGACGAGGGAAACGCTATCAAAAGCTTTCTCGCAATTCCCCCACAGTCCAGGATATTTTTCGGGTATTTCTGCTTGCAGCCAAAATGTTTAATACCCTCTTTTAAATTTCACCTTCTGCTCCTCGTTAGTGCTAAGCTCGAGTAGCTCCTCTTGTAATATCACATTCTCCACTTCCGTTTCATCAAATGGATTTATGATCCATGGTGGTATTTCCATCGTCAGAATATCTTCAAATCTGATTTTGAAGTCATCATGCAGGGCAATTAAATGTTGAACGTATGTTTGAATATCCTCATCAAGGCATTCTACCTGTGACAAGTTTGAAAACTAATTGTTTCTTTGAAAAAAATATCAGGGCTCATTTCATCAATACGTCTTTGTACAGTGTTGTTACTCAAAGGAATTCTTTTGAGTATGTCAAATGGAGATTTGTGCAGAACAGTTTTTAAAACCTCTTCAAGAGCGAGTAAAATTAACTGTTCTCCAATGGTATGCGGTTTTCCAGATTTCGCTATAAGTAATGCGATATTGTAAGATGCCCGCAAGCCATCATCGTTCCTTTCAGAAAGTGAACATACTGTGCACGTTGGGTCTCTTTTCATATTTTTCCTTCAGTGCTTGAAAATATTTCAAATCTTTCCCTATTTTATCAGGACAACACCTTCTTAGATGATCTTCGAGCTTCGATGGTTTCATAGAGTCATTGGTCAAAACTTTGTTGCATAAAAGACATATGGGCAATCCCTTGTCTGCCTTTGATGGAAGAAAACCAAATTTTCAATAATCAACACTATACTGTCGACATTTCTTCTTAGATTCGGCCATGTTTCGTATCAGTTACCTACCTGTAAATAAAAAAAACTTTGTTTTAGTCATCATAAGGCGGTCTTACTCAACAAGGTATGGCTATTTTAACAGAATAGGATTACCTAATTAATCATTGCAATGAAATAAACAAAGTACCGACGGCAAACTGATTATTATTATTAAAAGCAATAAATCGCTGTATAAAACTCTATTATGGATCTTAATCCATAATAAAGTTTTATGAATACGGCTGAAACGATTTTATTGTAATGTAAAACATTTTTTCATAAATATATTTTGATAAATTTCTGTAAATTCGATATAAAATACTTTTAAATAATATTTTGATATGAAAACTCCGCGATTTTAATTATTTATTTCTATCTATCTCTATCTATAACCTCACGCCAGATCCCTTGCAGGGTAGGCAGAGAGTACAGAGTTCCAACAGGTTCTTTCCTTACATACCTCTCTGGCTTCCTCGACTCTCATAGTTCGTCTCATACACGCTCGCCGGTTACGGAGACTCTTGACTTTTCCATCAGATAAGACTCGGTTTATTTGGTCGTGGTAAGATAGCCCGTGTGGTGACGGGAAAGAATACATGTGTCATCACCCCCTATCATCCCGTGGGTGTCGTAAAAGCCGACAAAGGGAACACACTCGTGCAAACGACCCAGTGCGTAGAGAAGGAAAACTTGAAATCAAACCCTATACCAACCCGTCTGGCCAGCGTGGTATAGTAGGCTAATCTACCTCCTATGAAAGCACAACAATTTAACCGGCCCCCAGTTCCCGGTACTCCCGCTGTTCCCGATCACGGTAGCGGTCGGGGCGACAGCGGGAGAGGGGGTGCTAAGAATCTCCGGGTTACGAGAGGCTACCATAAAGAATTGACCCTCGCGACGTATAATGTATGCACAGTACGGCTGGACCACCACCTCACCGTACTCGAGGTAGAACTGGGTCGCATAAAATGGCATATTTTGGGGTTATGTGAGGTCCGAAGAAAGGGGGAGGACGCGATAACCCTTGAGTCAGGTAACTTGTTCTACTTCCGAGAAGGTGATCAGCTCTCCCAGGGTGGTGTCGGTTTTCTGGTCAATAAGGACCTCGTTAGCAGCGTTGTGGAAGTCAGCAGTGTGTCGACACGGGTAGCGTACCTTATACTGAAGCTCAGCGATAGGTACTCCCTTAAGGTGGTACAGGTATATGCGCCGACCTCGACATACGCTGACGATATAGCCAAAGCCGTGTACGAAGACATTGCGAAAGCACTACACGGCACTCCAAAGGCTCACTACAGCGTTGTTATGGGGGACTTCAACGCCAAAGTGGGAGTACAAGAACGCGGCGAAACGAAAATCGGACCCTTCGGTGTGGGGCGCAGAAATAACAGGGGGCAAATGCTAGTAAACTTTCTCGAGTCGCAGGGGCTCTTCTTAATGAACTCCTTCTTTAAGAAGAAGCCCCATAGAAAGTGGACTTGGCGAAGCCCCGACAACGTGACAAAGAACGAGATAGACTTCATCATGACGGATAAGAGGTATATATTTAGGGACGTCTCTGTGATCAACAGGTTCAATACTGGCCACGATCACCGACTCGTCCGAGGCACCCTAAATATAGACTTTCAAGCCGAAAGGGCCCGGATGGTGAAGCCTACTCTCCGACCTACCGCGCTCCAAACAGCCTTGGGTTCCGAAAAGTTCCAATTGGAACTTCTTGACTTGCTGGAAACCATTGGCGATATTGACGAGAAAACCGACACAGTGGTCAGAATGCTACAGGACGTGTCTCGAAAGTTTCTGTACGGAAAAAGCAAAAACAGGGACTCTAAACTCTCGGCCGAGACTCTCGAACTTATGAGAGGTAGACGAGAAATGCCACCTACGCAGATATCTTCGTCAGATCGGAAGAACTTAAACCTTAGAATCCGAAAGCTGATTCGGCGCGACCTCAGACGCTTCAACACCCGTATCGTCGAGGCTGCGATCGAGCAGAATAAGGGCACTAAGGTCTTCGCCCAACAGCTCGGACGTCCCCGTCTGACGAAACTCAAAACTGCGGATGGCAAAACCGTGACCTCTAAGTTCGAGATTCTCGAGGAAATCGAGGGCTTCTATGGAGAACTGTTTGCATCACGGACAGGTAAGCCTACGAGACCCAGCGATGATGACCACAGAGCCCCACTTACGCGCCATTACACGGAAGACATCCCAGATGTTGATCAGGGCGAGGTCAAGGCGGCTCTCGAGCAACTTAAGAACAATAAATCTCCTGGTGATGATGGAATTACTACCGAACTCCTCAAAGCTGGTGGGACTCCGGTTCTCAATGAGCTGGCAAGCCTTTTCAATTCCATCATTCACCAGGGCCTAACACCTAAAGCGTGGAGCGGGAGTGCGGTGGCTCTGTTCTTCAAAAAAGGCGATAAAGCCTTGCTGAAGAACTACAGACCCATCTCACTTCTGAGCCATGTATACAAGCTGTTCTCGAGAGTAGTCACAAACCGCCTCGCCAGGAAACTCGACGAGTTTCAGCCACCAGAGCAAGCCGGGTTTCGAAAAGGCTTCAGCACCGTAGACCACATCCATACTGTTCGGCAGATTGTACAGAAAACTGAAGAGTACAATCAGCCGCTGTGTATGGCTTTCGTGGACTACGAAAAAGCCTTCGACTCCATCGAAACCTGGGCAGTTCTGGATGCTCTGCAACGATGTCGTATTGACTGGCGTTATATCGAAGTGCTGAGATGCTTATATGATACCGCCACTATGACCGTTCAGCTCCAGGAACAAAAAACCAACCCCATTGAGCTGCGCAGAGGGGTGAGACAGGGGGATGTAATATCCCCTAAGCTTTTGACCAACGCGCTTGAAGATGTCTTTAAGACGCTAAACTGGGCGGGACGGGGCGTGAATATAGACGGCGAGTGCATCTCGCATCTTCGGTTTGCCGACGACATCGTCATAATAGCAGAGACGCTGGAACAGTTAAGCGAGATGCTGCACAGCCTAAATGTTGCCTCTCGACGTGTTGGTCTCGGCATGAATTTGGATAAAACCAAGATCATGTTCAATGAACATGTCACGCCGAGACCAGTCTACGTCGAAGAATCGATGCTCGAAGTTGTTCGAGAATACACCTACCTTGGGCAGATTATCCAGCTTGGTAGGAACAACTTCGAGAAAGAAGTCGACAGAAGGATCCAGTTGGGCTGGGCGGCATTCAGCAAACTGCGTCGGGTTTTCTCTTCGCCTTTACCGCAATGCCTGAAGACGAAAGTCTACAACCAGTGCGTTCTACCAGTCATGACATACGGTGCCGAGACGTGGACACTTACAGTAGGGCTAGTCCATAGGCTCAAAGTCGCGCAGCGAGCTATGGAGCGGGCTATGCTCGGAGTCTCTTTGAGGGATAAACTCCGAAATGAAGTTATCCGTCAAAGAACCAAAGTAGTTGACATAGCCCGCAGAGTGGGCTCGCTAAAGTGGCAGTGGGCTGGCCATGTCTGTCGAAGAACCGATGGCCGATGGAGCAGACGAGTTTTAGAGTGGAGACCACGACTCGGCAAACGTAAGGTAGGGCGCCCCCCAGCTAGGTGGACCGACGACCTGAAGAAGGTCGCAGGGTGGGACTCGATGCGGAAGGCGGAGGACCGTGTATTGTGGCGCAAATTGGGAGAGGCCTATGTCCAGCAGTGGACTGCAATAGGCTGATTTGATTGATTGATTGAAGATAGTCTAGGTCTTCCCCGGTACCTGCATCCTTCCACTTTCACATTGTATATCTGTTTTGTCATTCTTTCCTCTGGCATTCTTTCTATATGCCCGAACCAACGGAGCATGCCCTTTCTCATCTTTACACCGATACTATCTTTCATACCTACTCGCTGTCTTACTACGCTGTTGCTAATGCGGTCGGTCAGCTTCACTCCGCACATCTTCCGCAGAGCTCGCATTTCTACCGCATTTATCCTACTTTCATTCTCCTTCTTACATACCCAGCTCTCGCTACCATATAACAGCGTTGGGACAAGAACTCCGTTATGTATGGCCAGCTGCGCCTTATGGCTTAAGTGCCGGCTCCCGAGTAGCTTTCCCATCGCACCATTCACTCTGTTCCCTGCACTCACTCTTCTCTCTATGTCAGCGGTGTATTTCCCATCCTTACTGAAGGCGCATCCAAGATATACAAACTCATTCACTTGCTCCAGCACATCGTTACCAACCACAATCCTTACATTCGTTCTGGTTTCTTCCCTTTCAAAAACCATAATCTTGGTTTTCTTCACATTCAAGTGTAAGCCATTGATCATGCAGTCGTCTTTCATAACTGTGACTAGTGTTTGCAGATCAGTGGCTGTTGGCGCTATTAAAACTGCGTCATCTGCATAAAGTAGATGGTTTACCACTAGGTCACCCATTTGTACACCTTCATTCATCGCTTTCAGTCTTTGAAGACTTTTGTCCAGATATATTATAAACAGTCTAGCGGACAACACGCAACCCTGCTTGACGCCGATTTCAACGTCAAACCAGGGTGACCTGTTACCACCCACCCGTACGCATGCCTTGCAGTCCACATAAGTGGACTGGACGGCTCACAACAGAGTGCCATTTATACCATACTCTGGCAAAATGTCCCAAAGTCTCTTTCGCACAACTCTGTCAAACGCCTTCTCCAGATCTACAAAACCGCAGAAAACCTTCCGGCCCACTGCCAGATGCTTCTCTACGATGTTGCGGAGTGAGAAGACTTGATCCGAACATCCTCTTCCAGACCTGAAACCCCCTTGTGCCTCGCACAACATTCCATCGGACTTCACGCGCATTCTCCGTTCAATAATTTTACCGTACACCTTGGCTGCCAAGCTGATCAAACTGATGGCTCTGTAATTGGCGCAGTCATATTGTGAACCCTTGCCTTTATACAAGGGTACTATGACTGCGCGGCACCAATCTGTAGGGACTCTACCGGTCCTCCAGCAAAGGTTTGCAAGGGCCCGGAAAGCGTCCCGGACGCAAGTTCCACCATATTTGATCATCTCGGCAGATATCATGTCTACTCCCGCAGCTTTACCGTTTTTCATACTTCCTATCGCCCATTCAACTTCTTCCATAGTGATGTCCTCCGTTGATTCTGGTGCCGCAATCTCGCCTTTAGGCACGTCTGCGGCATCAGCATCCGGGTCATCTCCATACATTTCTCCAAAATATTCACTCCACCGGTTTAGCACAGCTTGTGTGTCTGCAAGAATGTCACCATCTTTAGATTTTATCCTTTCCATTCTGGAGCCTGACGAATCACCTCGAGCCTTTCTCACCTTGCTCCAAAAGAGTTTGGTGTTGTTCTCGAAGTTCTTCGCCAGCCTCTCCTCCTCAATCATACTGGCTCTTTCACGCTTTTCTTTCACTAAAGTTTTAGTGGCATTCTTGCATTGCCGGTATATTTCTTTCCTCATCTCTGTCATACTGGCATTCAGGTTCAAAGAAGATACATAGTCCTGCCACGCTTTCTTCTTACTTTCTACGGAGCTTTGCAACTCCGCATCCCACCATGCATCACCTTTTGCTGTAATATGCTTCTTTGAGCAACCACATACTTCTTTCGCGGATTCCACCAAACTCTCTTTCAGGCTATTCCAGCATTCATCTACATTTGAGTCCGAAGAGCCTGCTGTCAAAAGCTTGTCCCGGACTCTATCTTCATACATTCTCCTCACGCTCTCATCTTGCAACTTTTCAACCTTTAATCTTTCAAGGTCTCCGAAGGGGATACGCTCTCGCCAGTGCCTCTACTTCCTGAACAGACCACTAAACCGCGCAACTACGAGATAGTGGTCTGATTCCAGAGTGGGGCCTCTATACGCACGCGTATCTTGTAGTTTGCTTCGGAGACGGTTATCAACCAGGATCAGATCTATCATGATTTTTTGTTCATTCCTTCTCCACGTATACATATGTACCTGCATCGTTCACTCTCTTATCACCATAAGGACCCAGAGCAGCGTCGCAAGTTTGCCGCCTGGTTCCTACCCATCCGTTCAGATCGCCACACAGAATCACCTTTTCGTTAGCCTCAGCCAAATCCAGAACTTCCCTGACATTATCCCAAAACTTCTCAAGGTCCTGGGGTGTCGACGAGCTTACGGGAGCATACGCTGCGACCAAAAATACTCTAGTGACACCCAGTTTTAAACGGACCCAGAGAAGTCTCGCATCGCACAGGCCATAATCTCTCACTCCAGAGGCCAGGCGACGGGACAGCAAGATACCCACCCCCATGCTGGCACGACTGCTCTGCGGTACACCAGACCACAGAGCCATCGTTCCATCAGGAAGATCACAGGTTTCGCTGCCCCTCCGCTTAGTCTCTGTTACACACAGAGCATCCAGGCGTCTCTCTTTCATTACATCAATCACCTCATGCATCTTATCTTCCATACCACCTCTTACATTCCAAGTGCCTATTCGGCACTCTGCACCCCACGACTCGCCAGTTCGGGCCCGGCGTGATGGGTGGCGGCCCCCATCGCCGCTTCCACCTATATTCGTACCGACGGGGGCGGGCCGGTACGCGTCGCCTCGGGGGGACGCCCTAGCCCGCACTGCGGTACGTCTTCGGTCCAAGATTGCAGCCATAATGACTGGCAGGGGTCGCGACGAGCACGCTCTTGGACAGACCCCCCAAATTATTTATTTATTACTTTAATGTACGTTACGGGTACTTAAAGACGCGTACAATTTATGAAAATATATTTAATTAAGTCATTTAGCATTAGGAACCTGAAATATTTACAATCATGCAGGTCAATCATAATATATATCTCCTTTAGTGAGCCACCATACAGTCGTGTAAAAAAAAAATACTAATAAAGTATGGACAAAAAGTTCAACCTTTCTCGGCTTTCTGTTCTTTTATGGAAGTATCTAATAATGACTCTGTTCAGTATTTAATTTTTAATACGTACCTACCACACGCAAACATTACAAATATACTTATTACAACATAAAATAAAAGTATGTACTTACTTAAATACTTACTTTTATGACACTGGCAAACACTAACATCGATTCACTTTCCTTTACTTTTCTTTTCGAAATTCGGGAAACAAATGAGTAACGTTTATCCTTGCCATTCGTATTTATATTAGTGAAGAATCAAACAAGTTCCTGCAAGATTGCAAGCACACACACACCACAAGTCGTATTTCGTCCCTTTGCACGTCTGAACAAGCGTTGCGGACGGCGGCGGCGGCAGCGGCGGCGCTTTGCAAGTCTCGACATGTTGTACTGAATATGGAATATGCAAGGTTTTACAAGTAACAGTCGCTGAGCTTCTTAAAATATTATCTGCCTACATTGATAGGTGAAGTCAAGCCAACATTTTAGTTCTTCACTATCGAAAGCAAATAATTTTTCGTGGACGCTTACTGTCTGCGACAGGACCGAATAGATTCTTTTATGACTTACGTATATAACTTGACGTGTCCGCGATGTTACCATAGGAATTGAATCATTATTATGTAATTGCGATAGGATTAGTTTATATGTATAATAGGGTTTTTTTTTTTTTTTTAAACGTAGCCCTACACTAGGATCTGTTCCTGTGTCGTGGGTGCGTTTACAAACATGAAAATTCACATACAAAAATACCCAGACCGAAACAATTAATTGTGGATCACACAAAGATTTGTCCCGTGCGGGAATCGAACCCGCGACTATTAGACACAGTAGGCGGAGAGGCTTAAGCTCATAACCAAAATATGTATATGTATAATAGGTGATAAGAATCCGCCCCGTAGCGTATAAGATTTAGGAATAAGTTACAATTATCGAGTGGAAATTGGGCACAGTTGTAATGTTTTTCGCACTGATTTGGCGATTATACAAAATATGTGTCTAAAGTTCTATCTATCTATCTATATCATCACGCCAGATCCCTTACGGGGTAGGCAGAGAGTACAGAGTTCCAACAGGCTCTTTCCTTACATACCTCTCTGGCTTCCTCTACTCTCATAATTCGTCTCATACACGCTCGCCGGTTACGGAGACTCCTGACTTGTCCTTCAGATAAGACCCGGTCTATTTGGTCATGGTAAGATAGTCTAGGTCTTCCCCGGTACCTACATCCTTCCACTTTCGCGTTGTATATCAGTTTTGTCATTCTTTCTTCGGACATTCTTTCTATATGCCCGAACCAACGGAGCATACCCTTTCTCATCTTTACACCGATATTCTCTTTCATACCTATTTGCTTTCTTACTACGCTGTTGCGAATACGGTCGGTCAGCTTCACTCCGCACATCTTCCGCAGAGCTCGCATTTCCACCGCATTTATCCTACTTTCATTCTCCTTCTTACATACCCAGCTCTCGCTGCCATATAACAGCGTTGGGACAAGCACTCCATTATGTATGGCCAGCTGCGCTTTTCGGCTTAAGTGCCGGCTCCCAAGTAGCTTTCCCATCGCGCCATTCACTCTGTTCCCTGTCTAAAGTTATTTATATTTTTATACAAAGAATGTCACCGTGAATATAGATATGTAAAGTTTACCCGAGATTATACCCTGACTGACTGGGAATCAGAAATAATGTCGCGCAGTCGTAGTAAAAATTGTGTGCTCCCAAAGGACCGAGTGCGCGGCTCTCTGCTCGGTATAGTCTCGGGGTAGCTAAGTAAGCCGGTGATTTGATAAAATTTGTAGCCGAGTTGCGGAATCAAGACTTGTATTGTGCTGAGGAAAATAAAGGAGTATAGAAGTAAACGTGTCTCTTCTTTTCACCCACGCAGGGTCGACGAAGTTGGGTCGGCAACAGGGGGATACTGTCCCGGGCCTTTGAAGAAAGTGAAAGGCCAATTCAAGTGGTCCTTCTCCAGCCGGATCGGTAAAGGAAGAGTTCGCGAGTGAGAAGGATGCCAGTAACGCGATCAAATAAGGGGGCGCCCCAACGGGCTACAAACAGTGCCAATGAAGAATCGTCGGTTAGCGCCACCGCTTCGACCGCGCCTACGATGAGTACTGAAGCATCTGAAACGACATGTACTACAGAATCAACTCAAACGACGCAGTCTACTGAAACGACATCGGCTACCAAGACGACGGAGGCTACGACCACAAGCACGGCTGCACCAAAAGTGAGCTAACACGAGCAGGAAAAAGCCGTGAAGCAGGATGATGGGTCGCAGCGAAAGACTGGAGCAGGATGGGGTTCCAATATGACGATTGTGCCCCTGGGACCTCCGCGCGCGCCTTCTGTGAGATCTACACGGTCGAAGAAGAGATAGCTTGAGGCAAAGGAGGAGCTTGCGCGATTGTAATACGAACAAGCCAAGACAGCGGCATCACTCGCAAGGGCACGATTGGAACGCCTCCAGGCAGACGAAGCCACAAGCTCCAATGAGGATCCAGAACCAGAAGACCGTACCACTCATGTCCAAGACTGGGTTCAGACTACGGTGCGAGAGGAAGTGGTATTGGAAACGAAAGCCAATAAGAAATCAGGAGAAGATTCCAATAAGAAAAATGATATTGCGGTGTTCGCTCAAGAAATGGTCAGAGCATTGAATGCACAGCACCAACCGCCGAAATACATGCATGCATGCATACAAGCTTCCCTGCTTTGATGGAAATACGTCGGAATGGATGGAATTTAAGACCGTATACGAAGACACTGCAGCTATGTTTAACAGAGTACAAAACATAGCCAGAATAAGGAGGGCAGTGAAGGGAGCGGCGCGGGAAGCCATTAAGAGCCTGCTGTATTCAGACTGTTCTCCTAGTTAAGTCATGGACGCCCTCAGGTGACGCTTCGGTCGACCGGACTCTTTGGTACTATGTGAGTTAGAGAGGATTAGAAATTTACCGAAGTTATCGGACAGTGCAAGGGAAGTGTGCGTGTTCGCGAACCAAATAAACAATAGCGTCGCCGCGATTAAAGGACTTGGAAAGCCACAATATTTGTATTCACCGGAGATAGTGAAGCTTGTGGTAGACAAGTTACCATCGGTGATTAGATACCGGTGGTACGATTACGCCGCCGAAATGGATGGATCATCGCCTGAAATAGTAAGCATATCCAACTTTCTTAACCAAGAAGCGGACAGATACGGCGCCTTCGCCGTCCCGGAAAGCCTGGAAAAGGGCAGAAGGATGACTGGCAGGCACTCTGCACACACTGTCAGAGAAGAATTCAAGAAACCAGCACCCAGAGAGGAAAGAATCGTCTGTCCGGAGTGCGAGGGAAAACATTACCTGAACGACTGCAGCAAGTTTTTAAAAGCCTCTGTGGAAGAGCGGTGGAATTTGGCGAAGAAGAATCGTGTTTGTTTCAAGTGTCTGCGATATAAGCATCGCAAAGAGACGTGCAGAAGAAGCGGCTGTGGAGTTTGCAAAAGATGGCATCATAGGCTACTCCATGCAGACGCGCCGAAGGCTGACGTACAATCACAGCCCGAGGTGCCTGAAAATGAGATTACTACAAACGTGATGGCCCAGCGGAAGAGGCGCAAAGCTTACCTCAAAATAGTGCCAGTGGAGTTGTTCGGCCCTAAGCGTTCCATTAAGATACTCGCGCTATTAGACGAAGGTTCGACGGTGTCCTTATTAGACGACAAAGTCGCGGAACAGATAGGAACCGACGGTCCGGAAGATACATTGGCTATCGAAATGGTCGGAGGAAAGACACTAGTGAATTTAAGGTCTAAGAAAGTGCAATTAAATATAAAAGGACTTCACCACCCAAAGCGCATGAGAATCAAGGAAATTAGGACGGTGGAGAACTTTTACTTGGCGCCGCAGCGAGTGAGCGAGGTATGTGTAGCTAAATACCCAAATCTCGCCGACATGGCTCATCAGTTGTGCTACGAGGAAGAATCTCCGAAGCTACTCATAGGCCAAGATAATTGGGAACTGATTATCACCAGGTCCACAAAGCAAGGGAAAGCGGGACAGCCGGTGGCTTCGTTAACATCGCGCGGCTAAGTGTTGCACGGTTGCGGAGTGAGACCAGTCAACTTCGTCGGCCAATGCCTGCACATTACCAGACAACAAACAGAAGAACAAGAGAACCTGGACCGGATGATTAGAGATCATTTCTCCATAGAAGCCCTTGGAGTAGCACCGAAGCGTCCCAGCACAGACGTTGACGAGAAGGCCCTTCAAATCCTTGCGGCGACCAGCAAGCGCTTAGAAAGCGGCAGATTTGAAGTTGGCTTATTATGGAAGGATAAGGCAGAGAGGATGCCTGATAGCCCCCAGACGGCAGAGAGACGATTGATCACGTTGGAAAAGAAGCTGGAAAGGAATGCCGACCTGAAGAAGGAGTATTCGCTTCAAATCTCCAACTTGCTAGCGAGTTAATACGCAGAAGAGGTACCAGAGAAGGTAGGTCCAAGGAAATGGTACTTACCACATTTTTCTGTCGTGCATCCACAAAAGAAAAAACTTCGCGTAGTCTTCGACGCCGCGGCTAAAACAGACGGCAAAAGCCTGAACGATATGCTGTTGCCAGGTCCAGATCTTCTTCAATCGCTATTCGGAGTCTTGCTTCGTTTTCGCGAGGGACCAGTGGCTATAGCGGCGGATATAAAAGAGATGTTCCTACAGATCAGAATAATAAAAGAAGACAGAGATTGCCTACGGTTCTTATGGCGGGAACGCAGAACAGAGGAGTACAAGGAGTATCGAATGACATCAGTAACGTTCGGTGCCACATCTACCCAGTGTACGGCCATATACATAAAAAACAAGAACGCCGAGGACATGCAAAATGAATATCCAGAAGCCGTTAAAGCTGTCGTTCGCAATCATTATATGGACGACTACCTTCAGAGCTTCAGGGATGAAGAGGAGGCCAAAAGGGTTGCGACCAAGTCGACATGATACATAGGAGAGCAGGATTTGAATTACGAGGATGGTCATCCAACGAACCATCCATTCTGAGGAGTCTCGATCCTGAAGCCACCGTTAAGAGAGATGAGGTCGCCATCGTGAAAAAGGAGGAGAAAACTCTGGGCATGAAGTGGTTGACTAATGAGGAAGCATTAGGCTTTAACAGCGAGTTGAGAAACACGCCGGAAGAGGTTAGAGCTGGTTACGCAACGCCAACAAAGAGGCAAATAACGAGCGCAGTGATGTCAACCTTCGATCCTATGGGATTGATATCACCGGTTCTTATACAAGGAAAGAAGTTACTACAGAATATATGGAGGAGCGGCGTTGGATGGGACGACGAGATTGCTCCGGCTGAAGAACAGGAGTGGCGAGTATACATGAACTCGTTGCGAGTCCTGAAAGAAATACGAATACCGAGATGCATAGCCCCTTACAACACCGAGGGGGAGCTACACGTGTTCTCGGACGCCAGCGAATCTGCCTATTCAGCCGTCGCGTATTGGAGATCCACGAACAAAGCAGGAGATGTCAGCGTCATGATAATCGCCGGGAGAGCCAGAGTCGCGCCTTTAAAGCTTTTGTCCATCCCACGACTAGAGCTTCAGGCGGCGTTGCTTGCCGCTAGATTAGCGCACACAATCAAGCAAGAGATGGACCTCGAAGTGAAGGCAACTACGTACTGGACAGATTCGACTACAGTGCTGGCATGGATTAAAACTGATCCAAGGACGTTTAAAGCATTCGTGGCTCACCGCATAGCCGAGATTGAGGATAGAACGAGGCCCCAGCAGTGGCGATGGGTTCCGACCTCTGAGAACCCAGCGGACGACGCCACGAGAGGAATTCCAAGCAGCTTTAGCTCGGAGCACAGATGGATCGTGGGTCCTTCATTTCTGTACCTGCCCGAGAACTGTTGGCCTCGGGCGAAAACTATGAAAGCGGTCCCAACAGGCGAAGAAAAAGACCCCGAATTTACCGGAAAGATTTCGGAGATCGACGCTGAAGTCACGCCGAGCCCGGAGAACCATTCCAGCTGGGTGAGACTGCTGCGAGCAACAGCGAGGGTGTTGCAATTCGTGGAGTTGTGCAAGCCCAAAGAGAGGGTTAACGCGTATAAAAGGAGTCTAGACCCCGACTGGCGTAAGACCACAAAAAGACAGCCTAATATTCGTGAGAAGAAACCATGTAAGCAAGTAACCTGCAAGCGTTACCTCCCACTAGAGAAGCATTTATTGGAACGGGCAGAGAAATTGTTAGTCCTACGCAGCCAAAGGGAATCTTTCGCGGAAGAGTTGCGGAGATTGCGTAAGAAAGAGCCACTGCAAAAGAGCAGTGCGTTAAGGAAGCTAGACGTGACAATTGAAGAGGATGTCTTGAAAGTCCGAGGAAGGATAGATGCTGCGCAGGGAGTGAATGATGGCTTTAAAAGACCAACAGTATTGTCTGGCCGTTATCGAATAGGAAGACTGCTCATTGAACATTTTCATCGACGCTACAATCATGGAAATCACGCGACTGTCATCAATAAAATCAGGCAAAAGTACTGTATGCTAGGACTACGCGCTGTATTACGATCTATAGCCAGCAAGTGCCAGTGGTGCCGAGTATACCGATCCAAACCAACAAACGCACCGCCTGGTAACCTGCCCATTGAACGTCTACGACATGGAGCGCCACCATTCGACTGCACAGCGGTGGATTACTTTGGACCCATGACAATGACAGTTGGACGACGCCATGAGAAAAGATGGAGAGCCCTATTTACATGTTTGACAATAAGGGCAGTCCATATAAAGCTGGTGCCCTCATTATCTACCGATTCAATGATCCTGGCCCTGCGAAGATTCGCCGCCAGACGAGGCACACCACGCACTATGTTTAGCGATAACGGGACTAACTTTGTCGGAGCCAATAAGGAACTGAAAGAGGCCGTAGAAGAAATGAGAGCTAATATGGAAACCGTAACCGATCAAATGAACATGCGATGGAAGTTTATTCCGCCCGGCGCACCCAACATGGGTGGAGCCTGGGAGCGCCTGGTGAGATCTATTAAGACGGCGCTCGAAGTAACTCTACGGGAGAGGTATCCGAGAGAAGAGGTGCTTCATACACTATTGCTGGAAGCGGAGCATGTAGTGAATTCCCGGCCGTTGACCGACGTAGAATGCGTCGACGGCGAAGCCCTTACCCCCAACCATTTTCTGATTGGAAGATAGAGCGGCACCACCAGTATTGGAATCCTTTCGGACAGAGATTTGGTAGGCCCGCACACATGGAAGACGGCTCAGCGCCTGGCCGACCATTTCTGGAATAGATGGGTACGGGAGTACCTGCCTTCGCTGCTGCCGCGCCGTCTGCAAGGAATAAAAGAAGCTCGGAAGCTGCGCGTTGGCGACGTGGTCATAATTGGAGACCACACATTACCCCGCGGCAGCTGGCCGCGCGGCATCGTCAAGCGGATATATCCTGGTCCAGACGGTCATGTCCGGGTGGCGGACGTGGAAACTGCCGGAGGAGTAATGCGCCGGCCAAAATCAAGACTGGTAGTTATCGAAGCAAGTGAGTCGCCTCCAGCGGATGATGGTGCTGCGCACGAGGGAGAGAATGTCGGCGACAGGACCGAATAGATTATTTTATGACTTACGTATATAACTTGACGTGTCCGCGATGTTACCATAGGAATTGAATCATGATTATGTAATTGCGATAGGATTAGTTTATATGTATAATAGGTGATAAGAATCCGCCCTGTAGCGTATAAGATTTAGGAATAAGTTACAATTATCGAGTGGAAATTGGGCACAGTTGTAATGTTTTTCGCACTGATTTGGCGATTATACAAAATATGTGTCTAGAGTTATTTATATTTTTATGTTTTTATTCAAAGAATGTCACCGTGAATATAGATATGTAAAGTTTACCCGAGATTATACCCTGACTGACTGGGAATCAGAAATAATGTCGCGCAGTCGTAGTAAAAATTGTGTGCTCCCAAAGGACCGAGTGCGCGGCTCTCTGCTCGGTATAGTCTCGGGGTAGCTAAGTAAGCCGGTGATTTGATGAAATTTGTAGCCGAGTTGCGGAATCAAGACTTGTATTGTGCTGAGGAAAATAAAGGAGTATAGAAGTGAACGTGTCTCTTCTTTTCACCCACGCAGGGTCGACGAAGTTGGGTCGGCAACAGGGGGATACTGTCCCGGGCCTTTGAAGAATGTGAAAGGCCAATTCACTTACGAATTGTGAACCCCCATTTTTTTGTCACACCAACGTAGACCCTCGTCGAGTCTCCCGTGGACCCCTGGGGGTCCGCCTAGACCACTTTGGGAACTAAGGATGTAGACCAAAAAGTACTTATGAATAGTCCAGAAAGAAGGCTAGTCATTAATTAAGACTCTACCACCCGTTCGGAATGTCATTTCTGTTGTGAAGAATGACAATTCGTTTTGTGTACATTGCATTCATGGGGTATGGGAGAACAATTCAAAACGAGCTAGATAGGTTTAATTATTAGTTAAACGTAAATGTACTTGCATTTATGGTATCAATAGCGTATCTACATAGTCCTCTCATTTACTGAATGTAAAGTATATTTTTTACCAATTCTCATAGTTTAAATTATAAACACTTCAAATGTTGTTCTCCTTTTGAAGTTCAACTACTTACGGAAATACCGACCTACTACCAAAAATAGTAGATCTACCGGGAAATATATTTATATATTTATATATATTTTTGCCAGTCTTGTACGAAAAAAATGTTATATAGCAAAAACACAACGGAGATATCTTGCTTAGTTGAGTAGTTCCTATGGCCTCCTGCCGGCTTCATCATCAGACTCTGAACATCATCTGGTTGTATAGTACTTGTCAATACCAATCTAACAAGCCTAAACACGAGGTGGTTATGTTGTGTAGTATTATGGCATTGTCACCGAACTTACAAATTTTATCGCAATCGGATACCCGCAAGTGCTTGAAAAATGGATCACAAGATTTGAACCGGAAAGAGAGACAGACATACGAACAGTGCAGGTTATATAAAAGCTTGTAAAAATTTACCCACCGTGCCCCTAGTTAAAATGTGAGATACAAGTTTTTTTTTCAGCAGGCAATAATTTAAATTCGATAAGTAAAAAACGTGCGTAAACACCACAAGGACTCATGGCTATTAGAAGTAGGCCATACAGGTTTTTAATTTATCTACAATTAACGCCAAAGTCAAAATTCGTATCCGTCAAAAAGACGAGTTATATAAATATCAAGTTTAATACACATTAATTTACGATACAATTTGTATGCGTACGTCGAATATTCATCACTTGCAAAAATGTTTGCGTGAAGAGCAGGATATATTATTCTGCGCGTTAATTATGTTTCACATGAAGATTTTAGTACTTAATAATATTTATTAGTATCCTAAGAGATCTCTTGATAAAAGGATAGGTTCATTATAAGCTGAGTATGGTCTAAATATTAATGGTCATAAGTAAGCTAGGTATACTGTACTCTTCAGCGGATCTAGCGGTCGTAAGATAAGTATACTGCTACGCTACTGAAGTTTTTAAATTAAAGTTGATTCTGGTCACAGAATGTCCCCACATACCGATGACCAGAACCAACCCGCAAAATGCACAGATGAATGGCGATCGGTATAGACCAGTCCCTACTGCATTCCATTTCTTTCGATTTCGTGCTTTCCATAAAAGAGACCTATACTATAGTTTGTTTTTATTCCATTTTGTATAAGCGGTTAAGTTTATTCCATTTTTGATGAAAATTGCATAGCGCCTAACGGACATAACATCAAGTTCATAATTGATCAGTCAAAAATCAATGAATGCAAACTATAGCGTATGCATTTCGTTAACTCAAAAACTGACGCTAGAGGTTCTGATATCTGCAATAACAAAGTCACTAGAAATGTTACAATTAACAATGATTACAAACTCACTTTGGTACTGTCCCATCTGCGTTCACGTCAATTTTAACGACTACGTCAGAATGTGCTTTAGATAAGGCGCTAAAATCTCGCTAATGCCGATTATAAACTTATCAAACTTGCGATTAGCAGATATCGGTAAACACGTCGCCGTATCTCAAATAAGATATATAGACTACACCTCATCATCATCATCATCTCAGCCTATACTTGTCCACTGCTGAACATAGGCCTCCCCAATCGCTTTCCAGCGTAACCGGTCCGATGCCACCTGCATCCAACGACTTCCTGCGATTTTCACAAGATCGTCGGTCCATCTGGCAGGCGGTCGTCCCACACTGCGCTTGCCAATACGTGGTCTCCACTCTAGAATCTTTCTGCCCCAACGCCCGTCCGATCTACGCGCTATGTGGCCCGCCCATTGCCACTTCAGCTTGCTAATCTTAACGGCTATGTCGGTGACCTTGGTTCTTCTACGAATCTCCTCATTCCTGATTCGATCGCGTAGAGAAACGCCGAGCATAGCTCTCTCCATAGCTCGCTGAGCAACTCTGAGCTTTTTTATGAGACCTATAGTAAGAGACCACGTCTCTGATCCATATATCATCACTGGTAACACACACTGACTAAAAACTTTAGTCTTAAGGCACTGAGGTATTTTGGATGAGAAGATGTTGCGCAGTTTCCCGAACGCTGCCCAGCCGAGTTGGATTCGTCGATTGACCTCTCTCTCAAAGTTGGACCTACCTAACCGGACTACCTGTCCCAGGTAAATGTATTCGTCGACAACTTCAAGAGTAGAGTTCCCAACGGTGAGTGCGGTGGGTACGACATGGACGTTACACATTATTTTCGTTTTGTCCATGTTCATTTTAAGACCCACTTGTTGAGATACTCTGTTGAGGTCACCGAGCATTCGTCCTAGATCTTCCAGCGACTCCGCCACGACCACAATGTCGTCGGCAAATCGAAGGTGAGTGATGTATTCGCCATTGATGTTGATGCCAAGTCCTTGCCATTCCAAGAGCTTGAAGGCGTCCTCTAAGGTGGCCGTAAACAGTTTCGGAGAAATGACGTCTCCCTGCCTTACTCCTCTTTTTATGGGGATCGCCTTCGTGCAATGCCCCTGTACTCGGACTGACATGGTGGCGTTATTATACAAGCACTTCAACACTTCAATGTACCGATAGTCAATGCGGCATCGCTGGAGAGATCTAAGAACCGCCCAAGTCTCGATCGAATCGAAGGCTTTCTCATAGTCCACAAACGCCAAGCATAGTGGCCGATTATACTCCTCGGTCTTCTGTATAATCTGCCGCAGCGTATGTATGTGGTCTATGGTACTAAAGCCTTTCCGGAAACCGGCTTGTTCGGGAGGCTGGAAGTCATCAAGCCTGCGTTCGAGACGATTCGTGATGACTCTCGAAAACAACTTATAAACATGGCTCAGCAGTGTGATGGGCCTATAATTCTTCAGTAAAGTGTTATCACCTTTCTTGAAAAACAGTACCACCACTCCCCTGTTCCATGCTTCCGGCGTTTTCTCTTCGAGCAAGACGGAATTAAACAGCCTCTGAAGGACTTTAAGTACCGGCGTTCCGCCCGTTTTCAGAAGCTCTGCGGTAATTCCGTCTTCGCCTGGTGCTTTGTTATTTTTGAGTTGTTTGAGAGCCATCGTAATCTCGTACAGGCTGATGTCCGGGATATCTTCAGTGTAGTGTCGGGTTAGCTTGGCTCTTGGGTCTTTTACCAAGTCAACAACAGGTTCAGCTACTGAGGTGTACAACTGCCCATAGAACCTCTCTATCTCCCTGAGCACCTCTGACCTATTCGACGTTACGTTTCCGTCCTCCGTCTTCAGCTTCGTCAACTGGCTTTGCCCAATAGACGCGTCTCTTGCGAACACTTTGGAGCCCTTGTTCTGTGCTATGGTCTCCTCAATACGCCTTGTATTGAAGGACTACACCTACGTAATGTTTTTGTTTGCTTATTAATTAATGCATTATGACGCAGGTGAGACAAGAGTATGACAAAATCTATCGTAGTTGTCATTACCAGGTTCTTATACAAGATCTATGGTCATTTACTCGGTAATTAGCAGCTAGATCGTAGCTAGATGTCAAATATCAGATTCGACGTCATTACGACTGCACACAGTCGTATATAGGCATGAGCGGTTAAATCATGTGGGGGTGTTTACAAATTGTCATATTAACATTTTTTTTAACTTACTAATCTACCACCGGGTCGGAATGCGGCGTCCACTGGGAATATCCGGCGAGAAACTCAGCGGGCTTGTCTTTTTTGTCTAATTCTTTATTCATTTTTTTCGTCATTTTTTGTATAGATACGTATATAATACAAAATTATTTATGCGAACCAGCTCTAGTGTGATGCTTTAAGACTAAGATATAATACTAATAATAATATTTTGAAATATATGTTATAATGAAAAGCTAGCGGATTCTGGGTGGACAAGTCTCCATAGGCAGCACCCGTTAACGAGTACGACTATTTAAGCAGCCATCACCTCCCTCGACCATATTAGAGGGAAGGAAGTGACCCGCACCAAATAGCCACTGCAAGCATAGACTTTAAGTGAGCATGACCAATCCTAGACCCCGGAGTGCATACCACAGCTAACATTAGCATGTATTTTAGTACTAGTGATTCGAACAAAAATCACGCAGACAGACGCGCGCTCTACGCGGCTTCTCGGAAGTGTTCAGCGGGTAGTACCTTTTTAGAGCTCCTAAAAGCCGCGTAGAGAGCATACCTGTGTGCATGATTTTTATTCGGACCACTAATATTTAGATGCTCAAAGGTTTGGTCAAATAGCCGAGGAGCGCGACTGGAGCGCGACGGCAGCACTCGGCTACGTTCGGTTGTAACGTTTGCCGTCGCGCCGAGCGGAGCTGCGCTGTGTGGCGTCTCCCGTAGATTTCAGTACATTACAACTCCCCAAGCCGCGCCACCGTCGCACTCCCGTCACGCTGCGTCGGCTATATGGCGAAACCTTAACTGTTTACATATGTTAACTGTGCTTGTACTAAGTATAATGCTCCTCAGGTTTAAAGACGATCGTCGGCGCCGTGATAGAGTCAGTGAAGAATCTGAGGGACGTGATCATCCTGACGATGTTCTCGCTGTCTGTGTTCGCGCTGATGGGCCTGCAGATCTACATGGGAGTGCTGACGCAGAAGTGCATCAAGGTGTTTCCCGAAGACGGCTCCTGGGGTAACCTCACCGATGAGAACTGGGAGAGGTTCTGCCAGAATGAAAGTAAGATGAACTGGGATTTTTAATATCGAAGTTGTTCTTTAGCTACATTTTTTTAGTGCTATTCGTGCAGTCATCCGAAAAGAAGTTAGCACTTTGTATAAGGTCTGATATCTTAAAGACAGAAAGTCTTCCAAAGTTAGGATGAAAGTGTGTGAGGTGGACACTTTGCAATACACCTTTCTATCTTACATGACCTCCGTACTGCATTTTATTTGCTTTTTTCAATAGTGTTTGACAAAGAAATGTTTGGAAAGAAATAAAACAGCAATATATATGTATCTGTAATACCCACAGTTTGCTACAATATAAAAGTATATATATCAAACTCTATAATACATTAATGAAGCCATGATAGTCTGTAAAGCTTACTAATTTCGAGACTGGAACGAACTTCGTCGAACGAGGTCTAAGTTTGTAATTTACTTCGCAGCAAATAAATCACTGTTAGTTTTGATATCGGCTTGAAATCTTTATTGGAAAACTATTCGATCTAAAAATAAATTATTCCGTACTTATATAAAACTTTTATATCGAGAACTTTAAGCAGTGTGTGAAGGACGTCGTCTCCACCAATCTCGACACTATTAAATAATTTTTATTTTTTATTTTTACGACTTCGCAATTATTCTCGCAACTTCATATTATTATGCATGGAGATTTTAAATCTCTATACATATTTCCTAATATGTACTCCATACATATTTCTCCATACATATTAGGAAATATGTATGGAGATTTAAAATCACAATGATCCATAGAATATACTTTTATGTTTCTGTTAGCCGGGCAGAAACCAGCTGTTACAGTTGGATGTCAATAGCGTTCTCATAAGATTACTTCCTGCGTAAGATTTATACAATTTTTGCGCTTATTTAACAAATTTGAATATACTATGGTATATTTATTAATAAATATTAACATAATCATTAATCAGTGCGTCATATTTCAGCCAACTGGTATGGGGATGGAGGGGAATATCCACTATGTGGAAATTCATCAGGAGCTGGGTAAGCTTTTTGCTTTAAGCTATCGATAATCTTATTATGAATAAATAGTTAGCAGACTTTTGAGGTATTGAAAAGAATCTCCTATTATTAATTTATATCCACAGAAAGTATTTGGTTTTAATATATTTCTGTTCTTCTAGTCAATGCGAGCCAGGGTACGTGTGTCTGCAGGGCTACGGTCCGAACCCTAACTACGGCTATACGAGTTTCGATACATTCGGCTGGGCCTTCTTATCTGCTTTCCGACTCATGACGCAGGATTACTGGGAAAATCTTTATCAGTTGGTAAGTCAAATCTAAAATTTGATAAAGAATAATTGTTTTATTGTATTTTGTACTGAAGTTTATGAAGTCGGAGTTTCTTTCAAAAATTAACAAGGCCTTCGTCCATCAATAAATATATAAATAGAAGCTGATGAATCTTGGCCTCTCTCTCCCAACACCATAATCCCTAAGAATTTCCTCTAAATTTCCTGTTTGCATGAAATTTACTTTTATTTCAGGTGCCATAAATCTTATACTATTATTTAAATTGAATGTATTTAAATTTAAAAAAAAGAAACAAATAACAGCTGAAATTCCCGTCTGAGTAAATAAATGAATCACACATGAGTAGTTCGATTTTTAAAAATCTATTTGCGCCACACATTGTAGTTTTATTTTAGAGTTCATACTTGTTCAAAGCAAATTATTTAATTTTGACTATCGTTTTTCTTCATCAAGGTGTTAAGATCAGCGGGGTCGTGGCACGTGTTGTTCTTCGTAGTGATCATCTTCTTGGGCTCCTTCTATCTCGTGAACTTGATCTTGGCCATCGTCGCCATGTCATACGACGAGTTGCAAAAGAAAGCCGAAGAAGAAGAACAGGCCGAGGAAGAGGCGCTTAGGGTAAAGAATAACCTGTTTTCATACTCTACGATACTTGTGAAAGGAATCGAGCAATTTTGAAAAATAATTGTGTCGGATGTCCAAAAATTCTTGTAGCATGATGTATCGAACTACGCCGTCGGACCACGCTACCCCAAGGCATATTTCGCCATAAAATTATTCGCCATGAATAATTAATATGGATTTTTTTTATGTTATAACAACAGAGGCTACTTTAATCTCTGTATAATAAAGTGTTCGTATTCGCACAGTTCAGTTAGTGTGAATGACATTTTCAAAAACATTTCTAAATTACTATAAAATCGTTCTGAACTACAGGTTCTTCCGAACCCAGGGTAGACTTTTTTTAAGAGAATATTTCCCTTTAGGAAGCGGAACAAAAAGCAGCCGCGAGAGCCGACAAGCAGGAAGCGAGGGAGGCGCACGCGAGAGAACAGGCAGCGGCAGCGGAAGCGGCGGTTTATGCCGAGGCCCACCCTGCCAAGTCACCCAGCGACTTCTCCTGTCAGAGCTACGAGCTGTTCGTGAACCAGGAGCGAGGCAACCAGGACGACAATACGCGGGAACGCATATCCCCCCGTAGCGACCCCTTCCAGGACTCGGTGAGCACTCAGCCCACGCACAAGCCACCCGCCGATCCGCACCACGACGCTGCACGCCGACCCAGGAAGGTCAGCATGGTGAGTATGCGCCGCCACACACACGCCTCGCTGACCATACTTCCACAAGACACTACTATTGCATACCGACAGGTCGAGTGCAATGCTATTGTGTAATACTCGTATTCATCTGTTATGCAAAACTTTTACTCATCAATGGTAAACGCAAATATTAATTTTGTCAAGTTGGACAATGAGTCGAAATTATTGTCAGCCGAGGGAAATCTTTTCAACTTGACCCTAATAAATGACACGCTGCTTTGTACAAACTAGAAGTGGTACAGACTACCTACAGAGCTTCCACTTTTGTCTCACATTCATTCCATTGGGCACTCTAGTTGAGAAGAAATATTTTACAATACGTGTCTATTGCTAAGCTTCAAATGGATATTTTTTCTTTCTGCCCTGTTATTGTAATAAATGCGTATCTGCCATGGTAAAGCAAACATTTATATTGGAATTAATAAGCAGTCAAAAATACTATTTACATAGACAAATAATAGAATAATAATAATAAAAAAATTAAAGAGCATTTCCATTCATCATGAATTATATATTTATATATGTATGTATATACTATTATATATATTTATGGATATATATTATATATGGATAAATAGGTATGGTAATTTATATTATTTTGTTGATTTATATGTGTATGTAATGTGTTGTGGATTTATATATAGTTTTATTCCATTGTACACTTGTTACTGTCCTTTCTACTTTTCATCTCTCTATCGCTCAGGTTGGCTGTAAGAAAGTCAATTTTGAGTTAAGCACACCTTTGTACATGAAAAATCCTATGCAATGGTTAATTGTGTATATATGTGTACAATAAAGAATAAATAAATAGACTATTGTGACATTACAGATAATCTAAATATTTGCAAAATGATCTATTTGTACTTGTTAATGTTTTTTGTTTACTTTGTCTCAATTTCAATTTAGAATCCTTGTGTCATTTCAAAATTACTTGTTTCGGGGCATGCATTACATTCATTGTCTATAATTTAATCGAATCTATGTTCCCATCTATAGCTATATCATCAACATTTATCTGTGCTCTGACACATTCACTATCATTAATCATTCACAACTAAGTAATATTTACAAACCCATTCGGGTAAGAAGGTGATGAGCACAGATAGATGCTTTGTTTTTTTTTTTTTTTTTAAAAAACGAAAGATAGATTACATATTTCCTCAATTAGATCTAGCTAATCGATCTGTTCCGTAATAAGCAGGAACAAAACTTATTTTCTGATACAATGTTATTTAATGTCATTCAAAAACGAGTAACTAATTTTATTTTGATGATACTAAATATGTGGAACTGATTCGCATGGTTCGTAGACGTCGCATATAAACTAATTGAATGATGCACTGTAGTTTAGTTTAGTTCTTCAGTTGGCCTCCAATAATATTTCTTCAATGGTCGATCCAGCTGCAAATGTTGAATTGCTTGCTTAAAGCTATTCAAATATTGTTTGGTCGCTCGATAACAAATTTTTATTTAAAATTCATCGTGTTTAAAGAAATATTATTGAAGAGAATAAATCTTTTGTCATGGTAGATTGTCTCTTTTAGAATGTAAGTGTTTAAGACCGGGCCGGGCCGAACTGAACGTATCGACGATGAAGAGGTAGGTTCAGTCAAAATATTAATACATAACTCAAGTATTTATTCCATTAACATTATAATGTTATTATCAAAGTAATTATTCCTCAATTTCGATTAGCGACTTGCGGAGGCTTCTATATTTGGACAAACAAAAGAACAGTCCTCATGACTATAGATGTAGATTGAAAAAAGTAAATAACCACAAAAGGATGGTTTAGAGGTATGCAACAATGCATGTAAATCCTACGGTACTTCATGTGTTTATAAACAAAGTTACTTGACTAACTGTTGCTTTCTTTCATTAATGTCATCGCTGCTGCTTACCACATTTCATTTTACAATAAGAGTTTTTACGGCATCCACATTTTTGTTTTCATTCTTTCACCATTTGACTTCGATTGTTATATTATTTATGAAGAATGTTTAAGTGAGCGAAAATTCTTATTGTAGGTGTGTTATTTACATAGATTTTTAAGTACATAATATAATAGTCCAGAAGTTAGGAGGTCAAAGAAAGGTCACGACTGAGATGGGTAACACTTTCTATTGATATTTCACAAACATTAATTGTGCACACAGCAGTGCTTTCAGCTCCAACTCTCGACAACGACTGACGATTATATTCCTTTCAAATGGAGCACAACTGCATTTATACTCGATTCAATTGACAGATTCGTTATCCTTACTTCATAATTTATTATAATAGCACATCCGTTTGTCGTTAATCATTAGACGTACTTATTAAAAATGAAATGAATATAACAGTCGGCCATTCTGAGATTTACATGTCCTCATGTTTTCCTTTTTTTTTCTAACAATCTAGTAAATATAACAATATACAAAAAAAATATAAGCATACATAAATTATACTACATTATAATTTTATTTTATTATATATTAAACCTTTATAGTTATTCATAGTTCATTACAATATAATACTTCTACCTCGGCCATCATCAAAAACGAGAATTGTTCCATCAATTTCTTAATATACTTACGGTTAATAATTCATATATCAATGTTCATATCATATCAATATCGACTCAAAATCATGATCAATTCAAATATCATATCAATCAAAAATATTTGCACACTCCTTGGTTGGCTTGTCGGCCTCATTTGTGTGCAAATATATTCTCAATATATCTAGCATACTCCTCAATTGGCTTATCGGACTCATGTGCATCATTTACCTAAAACTCCATATTTATTCACGAACACAATATATAATTTGAATCCATATTGTTTTAATAATTAAAACAATAAATAATATATTGAGTTCTTAGATTTACGCGAATATTACACATGAAATAAAACTACTTTACGGATTTTATCGCGGTTTATTTTTTATTTTTAGTTCCCGACGTTTTGAGTGCTTTGCAGCACCCATGGTCACGGGAGGGACTTAGGTGTTAGACGTCCATAAGGCATAGTTGTTCCGGGGTACCCTCAAACTTCATAATTATTTTTGTTGTTGTTGGTCCGATCTACGCAGAATGAGCTCACGGTGTCTTGAGGTCTTGCAGTGTTATGCTTGGTTTTGGATTTGATTATATTAATTACCGGATCCCAAGACGATGGAAGCACCCAGCCATCTTCTCTATTGAAATTAGGATGTTTTTTAATTTCAATAGCCTCGCGAACCATCCTTGGTAGGAATCGGTGTTCTTTCACGAGAATTTGTGGTCTATCAAATCTGATGTTATGGCGGGTGCATGAATAAATAATATATGAAATAAAACTATTTTACGGATTTTATCGCGGTTTATTTTTTATTTTTGGTTCCCGACGTTTCGAGTGCTTTGCAGCACCCATGGTCACGGGAGGGACTGAGGTTAGACGTCCAAAAGGCATAGTTGTTCCGGGGTACCCTCAAAATTCTTAATATATTTTTTTTTTGTTGTTGTTGGTCCGATCTACGCAGAATGAGCTCACGGTGTCTTGAGGTCTTGAACTATTCCATTACCATTTTCAATTTTATTATCAACTTCGTAATTAATTACATCTTCACTTTCCACATTACAATTACTAGAGGTAGTAGTTTCCTGTTCAATGTCATTGCCTGGTTCAACCCCTCTATCAGAGTCTGTATTTCCCTGACCCGAACTCGAATCGACATCATCCAAATATTCCTGAGTGTATGTCAACCATGGATAAATGTTATCTATAGAAATAACAGCTTCATACCTTCTATTTTACTTACGCGTTAAAGGAGTATCTTCTACGACATACCTATTATCTAATACTTTAATGACTCTATAAGGACCTTGAACTTTCGGCAAAAGTTTCTTAGATTTGCCACTGTTACTTGCTATTTCCCTTTCTATTCTTACTTGGTGACTTAATAAGAATAGAAAGGGAAAACCTGATACTTTTTAGCTTCTTTTCTTTTCCTATCAAATCTTTCTTTTTGTTTAGTCTGTTCTTTTGCTACTCTCATATTAACCTCGTCTCTGATTTCAGTTAAAGACTTTGAGGAGTCTTTATCGGAATCTAATAATGTACCTATATTACTATCACCCTTTGTCCGTAATCTTAACCCGAATAATATTTCCGATGGGCTCTTTCCAGTAGTTTTATTTAAAGTTGTATTCAAACCTAATTGTATTTCTTCCAAATGCTTATCCCATTCTTTTTCAAGACACTTATGATTTAGTGGCAAGTGAAGCTAAAATTGTGCGATTATATCTCTCCACCTGACCATTGGCCCTTGGAGTCGCTACTGCGTTTAACACGTGACGTATGCCTAATTTGTTTACAAAATCTTTTAAACCTTTGCTGGTGAAAGACGAACCCCGATCGCTTATTATCCTACTCGGTACCCCAAATAAACTAATATAATTGTTTAAAACTTTTAAGGTTGTTTTAGTTTTAGTATTTCTGACACCGTACAAACTAATATATTTCGTATAGGCATCAATCAAGACCAAAATATAGGAATTTTTTGATTTACTTTTAATAAACGGGCCTAGATGATCCAAATGGATGGTGTGGAAAGGTTCGTCTATTTTCGGAATAGGGTGAAGTAGTCCCTGTCTCTTACCTCCAGGGGTTTTATGATAAGAACAGTCCAGACATGACTGAATATATTTCTTAACAAATTTTCTCATTTTGGGGAACCAATAAAGATCCCTTAATTTATTTAGAGTCTTCTCAACTCCAAAGTGGCCCAACTCGTTGTGATTTTTTTGAAGTAATTGCCACCTAACGCCCTTTGGCACCATCCATTTCAATTGATCATTAACTACGCGATAGCCTTATCCGTTTTTGATTTTATATTTTTTATAAATATCCACAACATTTTTAGCATTTGGATCCTCTAAAATTTGTTTTATTTTCAAAATTTCATCATCAATATTTTGCATTGTAACTAACCAGTCCTCAGTTTCAATAGATAAAATATCAAATACAGGTTCCGATCACCGTAAAAATAGACCTCAAAAACTATCCAACTACACCCGAAACCGCATGGCTGAGCGACGTTCCATGACGCTCCAAACCTCCAATGATGCTAAGTCCTATAGGCAGCTCAATGGACAGATATTGAAGTCCTTGCGACAAGACTTACGGTCCTTCAATACAAGGCGTATTGAGGAGACCATAGCACAGAACAAGGGCTCTAAAGTGTTCGCAAGAGACGCGTCTATTGGGCAAAGCCAGTTGACGAAGCTGAAGATGGAGGACGGAAACGTAACGTCGAATAGGTCGGAGGTGCTCAGGGAGATAGAGAGGTTCTATGGGCAGTTGTATACCTCAGTAGCTGAACCTGTTGTTGACTTGGTAAAAGACCCAAGAGCCAAGCTAACCCGACACTACACTGAAGATATCCCGGACATCAGCCTGTACGAGATTAGGATGGCTCTCAAACAACTCAAAAATAACAAAGCGCCGGGCGAAGACGGAATTACCGTAGAGCTTCTGAAAGCGGGCGGAACGCCAGTACTTAAAGTCCTTCAGAGGCTGTTTAATTCCGTCTTGCTCGAAGAGAAAACGCCGGAAGCATGGAACAGGGGTGTGGTGGTACTGTTTTTCAAGAAAGGTGATAACACTTTACTGAAGAATTATAGGCCCATCACACTGCTGAGCCATGTTTATAAGTTGTTTTCGAGAGTCATTACGAATCGTCTCGAACGCAGGTTTGATGACTTCCAGCCTCCCGAACAAGCCGGTTTCCGGAAAGGCTTTAGTACCATAGACCACATACATACGCTGCGGCAGATTATACAGAAGACCGAGGAGTATAATCGGCCACTATGCTTAGCGTTTGTGGACTATGAGAAAGCCTTCGATTCGATCGAGACTTGGGCGGTTCTTAGATCTCTCCAGCGATGCCGCATTGACTATCGGTACATCGAAGTGTTGAAGTGCTTGTATAATAACGCCACCATGTCAGTCCGAGTACAGGGGCAGTGCACGAAGGCAATCCCCATAAAAAGAGGAGTAAGACAGGGAGACGTCATTTCTCCGAAACTGTTTACGGCCACCTTAGAGGACGCCTTCAAGCTCTTGGAATGGCAAGGACTTGGCATCAACATCAATGGCGAATACATCACTCACCTTCGACTTGCCGACGACATTGTGGTCGTGGCGGAGTCGCTGGAAGATCTAGGACGAATGCTCGGTGACCTCAACAGAGTATCTCAACAAGTGGGTCTTAAAATGAACATGGACAAAACCAAAATAATGTCTAACGTCCATGTCGTACCCACCGCACTCACCGTTGGGAACTCTACTCTTAAAGTTGTCGACGAATACATTTACCTGGGACAGGTTGTCCGGTTAGGTAGGTCCAACTTTGAGAGAGAGGTCAATCGACGAATCCAACTCGGCTGGGCAGCGTTCGGGAAACTGCGCAATATCTTCACATCCAAAATACCTCAGTGCCTTAAGACTAAAGTTTTCAGTCAATGTGTGTTACCAGTGATGATATATGGATCAGAGACGTGGTCTCTTACAATAGGTCTCATAAAAAAGCTCAGAGTTGCTCAGCGAGCTATGGAGAGAGCTATGCTCGGCGTTTCTCTACGTGATCGAATCAGGAATGAGGAGATTCGTAGAAGAACCAAGGTTACCGACATAGCCCTTAAGATTAGCAAGCTGAAGTGGCAATGGGCGGGCCACATAGCGCGTAGATCGGACGGGCGTTGGGGCAGAAAGATTCTAGAGTGGCGACCACGTATTGGCAAGCGCAGCGTGGGACGACCGCCTGCCAGATGGACCGACGATCTTGTGAAAATCGCAGGAAGTCGTTGGATGCAGGTGGCATCGGACCGGTTACGCTGGAAAGCGATTGGGGAGGCCTATGTTCAACAGTGGACAAGTATGGGCTGAGATGATGAAGATGAAGTAGATTCAGTAATTATTCCGCTGCGTAACATTTCTTGTATCATGTTTTTAACCTTTTCCCTCTTAATATGCGCTAACCTATATGGCCTGTAGACAACAGGTGTGGAATCATGTAAAGAAATGGTCATTTCCATTAAGTTGGTCAAACCCAAATCAGAGAGACCAAATGAAAAGCAATCTTTATATTTTATTAATAAAGCATGTAATCTTTGAATCTCTATATCGTTTAATGTATTCCCTACTGATATGTGTTCTAATAAATCGTTTGATTGTTCAACTTTGAATTTATTTACTTCAAATATTTTTCTATCTTTAACTATTTGAACCCTGGCTATTAAAACATCATTTTTAATCGTAAATGTTTCTTGTTCTAAATTCACTATTACAATACATCCGAAACCATTTGTAATCGTTTAATATAAGTTCCCGGCATAACATAATATTTATGTTCATTTTCATATCGTATGGATCCCTGTATATAAACATTGCAAGTAATATGACTATTTACTTTAATCGCTACAGCTGTCATTGAATGTATTGCTGTATCGGCCCGAATAAATAATTTTAATTTGTCTAGCGTATTATTCTCAGGCTGCTTATGTAAAATCAAATGCTCATCAGTTTTTATTATTATAATACCTGCCTGCTCAGTAGATGTATGTCCTAATAATATCGGATACTTTGGCAACTCATCTTTTACTATCAGCACTTCTGCAGGAGCAGAAACTCCTTGAACAGTTATATTGACAACTGATTTACCTATGGGATCTATAAGAGAATCTCCAAACCCTTTCAGTGATGGCAAATTAGTCTCAGTATTATATGGTATGTTTAGTTCTTCAAAGTTACTTTGTCTTATTAGAGTGCATTGACTACCAAGGTCAACATAACACATCATAGAACTACCATTGACACTGATGTCTAAAATGTATTTACCATCCAAAGTCCCTGCTAACTTTACTTCCGATACTCCTACCTTATTACCACTTTTACTATTTGAAACATCATTGGTATTTTTTTGTAATCGTCTACATGAAGTGGTTTGATGCTCTAGGCGTTTACATATATTACAAGTCACCAATGGTTTGGAGCACTTAAAACTAGGGTGTCCTAATTCATCACACGTTCATTTAATATCTTCAGATTTTATTGTTTTTAAATAAGTTAACAACTGTTCAGGTTCGGTGTAATTACCTGCCTGAGCTCCTAGTCGCATACTTCTATCATCTAATCCATTTATAATACAATCTATTGCCTTCTTATTGTATATTTCGTATCTATTTAATAAATTGATCTTATGGTAATAATAGGTCTCCAATTATTCATTAGGTTTACCTTTCCTATCTAACATCTCTTGTAACAAGTGAGCATAATTTTGTACTGTGGGAAAGGTTTTTACAAACTTTTCTTTCCATTCAGACCAAGTAAAATTAACAGAAGATAATCCTTGGTTACCACACCTTTGCTACGCCCATAAGTTTGGGTAATGCATAGTGCAATAATTGGGTCTCACTCCAGTCATATAATTTTGCACATTCTTCTACTTTCTTTATCCATGTATCGACAGTTTGCTCTTTATTAGATGGATCAAATTCATGGACGGCATAACTACTCATTGAAAAATGGTTATTAGACGTTGTAGCAGGCAATGACTTAATCAAATTTAACATTTCTCGCGCAGAATAACTGGTTGAATCATTAGTATTACAGTGATGGTTGAGTTTTTGTCTCTTTGAACGTATTAACCTAAATCTCTTACTACAACGATCTATAGAAGATTGGTTGCTTGAGAAATAACTATCAGACGGACGGACGGAACTAGAAGACGGAGTACTCACAGTTGATGACCACCCTCTGCCACGCTTATGCATACGCCGACGCTCGGACGAAGGCTTGCGACGTCCACTTCGGCGGCTTCGCGACTTTTGTAGTCTTCGGGAATTCAGCCGGCTCCGTGATTTATGTGTACGTCGGTTTCGGCTTCGGCTTCGTTGTGAAAATGAAGAAGATCCGAATGACTCCGTTGCTCACGATGTTTACGACTTCTATATCGACAATGACGATTTTGGGTAATGGTGGAGTCCCCGTACTTACTTATTGCACTTGCAATCTTTTCTTCCTCATCTCCAAACATCATTCCGAATGCTCTGAAATTTGTTATTTATTGCATTAGGTCATGATCAACTAGCACAAATACGAAGTTCATAAAAACACAAACCAGTTCACTAATTTAATGCCTTTACTCAAAAAAATAAAAGTCAGTGGGTAATTTTACTTTACAGAAATTGCCGACATAATTTCATCGGGGAACCCTACTATTTATATGAAGTGGAGCAAACCATTAATAAATGCATGTAATCCACTATGACTTAATGTTCTGTTTCGATTTTAGACGTTACAATTTAAATTCGCGTCGTTTTATAAGTTAGTTGGCATGATAAGAAAAGGAAATTTAAAAATATGCAAAGCATTTATTTCCTACTTTTCTTTACGCAGAAATAAACGTGCATCTATTTAACAGGTAAATGTTCAAATCACTAATTATTTGCACAGTTTGCATTAAAAAAGGTCTAGAGATATAAGTACTAAATGATCGCACTCACATTTGTTTCCAGTCGAAATTTGTTAAATTTCGTTACCTTAACGGTTACTTGTAGGCGTGGAAGGAATTATACCCCTTTTAACAGACTTCAAAAAGGAGGAGGTTCTATGTTCGGTTGTATGTATGCTTTTTTTTTATGTATGTTTAGCGATATTTCCGTCAATTGTGGACCGATTTTGAAGATTTCATTGGGTTCAGTATAGCTCCAAGGTGGTCCCATTTTAATTTCATTGGCATTGGACCTTGGACTTAGAAGATACACCAGGGAACTCCTTAACGACAAACTATAGGCATGTGTAAATTGAGATATTATGGGTATTACGTCAATCCTATAGGTACCCTACTATACAACTAAGCAGTATATTAGCCAACTTCAAAAGAGGAGGTTCATAATTCGTCCTTTTTTTATAACTCCTTTGCTTATGAACCGATTTTGATGATTCTTTTTGCATTGGGTTCAGTATAGTAGTTGTGTAGTTTTGAGGTGGTCCTATTTTAATGTTATTGGTAATGGACCTTGGACTTTGAAGATACAAGAGGGAACTCCTTAACGGCGAACAGCACGAATGTATAGATTCCGTTATTATAGTCATTATATTAATCCTGTACCTTACCGCACAACTCAACAAAATAATATAATATCGGTATATAAATATTATTAAATAATTCACTCGTCACTTAAAATTGTAAAATAAAAACTTAAAAAAAAAAAAACGACTTCAAAAAGCAAAAAATAAATATTTGAAGTCGGTACCAAGTAACCGACTGCACCAACCAGCACCGACTTCAAATAGTTATTTTTTGCTTTTTGAAGTCGGTTTACCTTTTTTTTTAAAGTTTTTATTATTATCCCACTTCTGAACTATAATAGTCCAGAAGTTAGGAGGTCAAAGAAAGGTCACGACTGAGATGGGTAACACTTTCTATTGATATTTCACAAACATTAATTGTGCACACAGCAGTGCTTTCAGCTCCAACTCTCGACAACGACTGACAATTATATTCCCTTTAAATGGCGCACAACTGCATTTACACTCGAGTCAATTGACATACTCGTTATCCTTACTTCATAATTTATTATAATAGCACATCCGTTTGTCGTTAATCATTAGACGTACTTATTAAAAATGAAATGAATATAACACTAAATCATCATCTTATGCTAGACACACATTACTTGTAGATACTACCGTGGCTCTAATATCACCAGAGTATTTTTTGATCAATCACCGAAATCGCTTCTATCGTTCGCTGCAAATACTCAGTTTTATTGTATGCGAAGTTTTGTTTTATTTTTAGTTTCTTATCTGTGTACAATGGCGATGCCTATTATCCTTCCTTTATCCTATTTGGTGGATGTTAGATAATTGATCGTTACACGTTTCTTGAATTGTTATAAATTCAAAATTATGTTTGTGTATTAAAGGTTCCCCACCCTGAACGCATAAATAAAATTGGCCAGTTGTCATACGGGCCACTACGGGAGGGCTCACAGGTTTGTCCTTCAATCGACTTTAATGTTTGTGTTCCCCTTCCTCTTCCTTTACAATTGGATTTACTCCACTTTTAATTGATCTGTCTTCTTAGATTTTGTTCTTCTGGTTCAGCTATTCTACCTGTGTAGTTATATTGTGTTGGTTTGCCTAGTTACATTTTTTAATTTATTATGATTTAGCCCTTTAACTCGTATATACCATTCTAAGCACTAATCAATTACTTTATCTTTATACTTCTTTACTATTTTCTGCATTCCTCTTTTTCTGTATATTTTATTTTTCACGATTTGTTTATCAGCACATAAAAGTAAATATAAATTATCATCGTAACAGTTAATTTTAGGGTTATTTACTTCAAGCTAAAGCCTCTGCAGCTGGTCCATTATATTTCAATACGTTAAATATTTCTAAGTAAAACAAATAGTTAGTGATTGAAGCTATTCGATCTGAATTGAGGAAAAGTATGTAACAGCAAAGATGGAATTTTGAATTCAAAGATCCAGTGAGGAAGAGTAATGATGATGATATTTTTTGGCATTTTGTGAGTGTGACAGTGATTTGAGACAAAGGTGTGGCTTCAGGCTTCCTTATCGCTGCCTGGCTCGCCGTTCAATTTGCGTCGAGGGTCGAGAGGCTCGCACCAGATGGCGCTGCGGCCGAACGGTCGGCCGCGGTACACTCCGGGCGCGGACCGGAAGCCGTTGGTACTCTCCACGTACCTGGACGCTCAAGAACACCTACCCTATGCCGACGACTCGAACGCAGTCACGCCCATGTCCGAAGAAAACGGTGCTATCATCATTCCAGTTTACTTCGCAAATTTAGGTCAGTTCAAATAGGGTTGAGTGAATTACCTACAGGTAAGTAACGCGCTTAAGTGTATTGTTTCGCAACTGGGTAACCTCAATATTTTATGTTAATTTACCTACTTGAAGGAACGAGATATAATCCGGACACCACACCGGACAAGATAATTCAGTTATTTGGATCAAACTAGGTGGATAAATACACCAAAATATCGTCGTACCATAACAAGTTAGATGGTGTTCACACTTTGTAAGCAGGGGGTGTCAGAATCATGTTAAGGTAGCTGCTAGGCTAACTCTTTGGTAATTACTAACTCCATTACACTTTCCATAAACTTCGGCTTTTCATTTATAGTGATGGACCGTCTCTTGTAGAACAGAGTAATATAGAACGAGTTCTATTTCTTATCAAGTTGCGCATCTTTTGCTCAACGCGTTACGTTATATGTGATATAAGCGAATTCATCATCATCATCTCAGCCTATACTTGTCCACTGCTGAACATAGGCCTCCCCAATCGCTTTCCAGCGTAACCGGTCCGATGCCACCTGCATCCAACGACTTCCTGCGATTTTCACAAGATCGTCGGTCCATCTGGCAGGCGGTCGTCCCACACTGCGCTTGCCAATACGTGGTCTCCACTCTAGAATCTTTCTGCCCCAACGCCCGTCCGATCTACGCGCTATGTGGCCCGCCCATTGCCACTTCAGCTTGCTAATCTTAACGGCTATGTCGGTGACCTTGGTTCTTCTACGAATCTCCTCATTCCTGATTCGATCGCGTAGAGAAACGCCGAGCATAGCTCTCTCCATAGCTCGCTGAGCAACTCTGAGCTTTTTTATGAGACCTATAGTAAGAGACCACGTCTCTGATCCATATATCATCACTGGTAACACACACTGACTAAAAACTTTAGTCTTAAGGCACTGAGGTATTTTGGATGAGAAGATGTTGCGCAGTTTCCCGAACGCTGCCCAGCCGAGTTGGATTCGTCGATTGACCTCTCTCTCAAAGTTGGACCTACCTAACCGGACTACCTGTCCCAGGTAAATGTATTCGTCGACAACTTCAAGAGTAGAGTTCCCAACGGTGAGTGCGGTGGGTACGACATGGACGTTACACATTATTTTCGTTTTGTCCATGTTCATTTTAAGACCCACTTGTTGAGATACTCTGTTGAGGTCACCGAGCATTCGTCCTAGATCTTCCAGCGACTCCGCCACGACCACAATGTCGTCGGCAAATCGAAGGTGAGTGATGTATTCGCCATTGATGTTGATGCCAAGTCCTTGCCATTCCAAGAGCTTGAAGGCGTCCTCTAAGGTGGCCGTAAACAGTTTCGGAGAAATGACGTCTCCCTGCCTTACTCCTCTTTTTATGGGGATCGCCTTCGTGCAATGCCCCTGTACTCGGACTGACATGGTGGCGTTATTATACAAGCACTTCAACACTTCAATGTACCGATAGTCAATGCGGCATCGCTGGAGAGATCTAAGAACCGCCCAAGTCTCGATCGAATCGAAGGCTTTCTCATAGTCCACAAACGCCAAGCATAGTGGCCGATTATACTCCTTGGTCTTCTGTATAATCTGCCGCAGCGTATGTATGTGGTCTATGGTACTAAAGCCTTTCCGGAAACCGGCTTGTTCGGGAGGCTGGAAGTCATCAAGCCTGCGTTCGAGACGATTCGTGATGACTCTCGAAAACAACTTATAAACATGGCTCAGCAGTGTGATGGGCCTATAATTCTTCAGTAAAGTGTTATCACCTTTCTTGAAAAACAGTACCACCACTCCCCTGTTCCATGCTTCCGGCGTTTTCTCTTCGAGCAAGACGGAACTAATCAGCCTCTGAAGGACTTTAAGTACCGGCGTTCCGCCCGCTTTCAGAAGCTCTGCGGTAATTCCGTCTTCGCCTGGTGCTTTGTTATTTTTGAGTTGTTTGAGAGCCATCGTAATCTCGTACAGGCTGATGTCCGGGATATCTTCAGTGTAGTGTCGGGTTAGCTTGGCTCTTGGGTCTTTTACCAAGTCAACAACAGGTTCAGCTACTGAGGTGTACAACTGCCCATAGAACCTCTCTATCTCCCTGAGCACCTCTGACCTATTCGACGTTACGTTTCCGTCCTCCGTCTTCAGCTTCGTCAACTGGCTTTGCCCAATAGACGCGTCTCTTGCGAACACTTTGGAGCCCTTGTTCTGTGCTATGGTCTCCTCAATACGCCTTGTATTGAAGGACCGTAAATCGTGACGCAAGGACTTCAGTATCTGTCCATTGAGCTGCCTATAGGACTTAGCATCATCGGAGGTTTGGAGCGTCATGGAACGTCGCTCAGCCATGAGATTTCGGGTGGAGTTAGATAGTTTTTGAGGTCTATTTTTACGGTGGGGCTTATAATACTTGGACCCGACCGTATGGACAGTCTCTACCAGCCTGTTGTTGATTTCGTCCACTGATGCGCTGCTGTCTAGCAATTCGAAGCGGTTTGCCAATTCGAGTTGAAAGTTCTCGGGGTTTTGGATGTGTGCATAAGAAGGTCGGAGCGTAGACTTCATCAGACGCGATCTTTCCATTTTGACATTAATATTTAATGTGCCTCTGACCATTCGGTGATCACTGCCGGTTTTTACCCTGTGAATCACGGAGACATCATTAAATATTTGTCGCTTGGTGCTCATGATGAAGTCTATCTCATTTTTTGTGGAACCATCAGGGCTCATCCAGGTCCATTTTCTATGAGGCGGCTTCCGGAAGAAAGAGTTCATCATAAAGAGTCCCTCCTTCTCCAGATAATCGGCCAGCCTCTGACCCCTGGGGTTGCGCTGCCCATATCCAAATTGCCCCACTCTCAACTCATCATCGCCCCGTTTGCCCAGCCGCGCATTGAAGTCACCCATAACCACTGTAAAGTGTGCTTTGGAAGTATGTATGGCTCTACTAATGTCCTCATACATTACTTCGACGTCATCATCTGAGTATGCCGAGGTCGGTGCGTAGACCTGTATGACCTTCAGCGAATATCTTTTGGATATTCTGAGTATCAGGTACGCTACCCTGCTCGACACACTAGTGATGGACACAATGTTGTCTATGAGTGACTTGTGGACGATAAATCCGACACCACCTTGAGACTGCTGTTCACCCTCCCGGTAGTAAAACAAGTTGCCGGATTTTAAGGTTATCGTGTCCTCGCCCTTTCTTCGGACCTCCGATAACCCAACAATATTCCACCGCAACTTGTTTATCTCTTCTTCCAGCTCAACAAGCTTCTCATCTGTCCTTAACGTGCGTGCATTGTATGTCACCAGGGCCAATTTTCGATGTTGGTGGTAGCCGAATCTCTGCCGGAGATTCTTAGCACCCCTTGTCCTGTCGTTACCATAGCTGCTACCGTGGCCAGGACGAACAGGACCGCCGGGGACTAGGGGCCTGGTTTTATTCTTATCTTCCATTTTAATAAATTGGGGGTGTTTGCCATACTCGCCACGCTTGGCAGGCGGGTTGGCGAGCGCAGTTTTTGATGGTAGAAGTGTTAAGGGAACGCTGCTGCCCATTCCCTAGTTTTCCCTTAGTCGCCTTGTACGACACCCGATGGGATGAGATGGGTTGGTCCTATTCTAAGCCGGGAACCACGCGGCGAATTACACAAATGTAAATCGACGTTACGTCCTTATTTCAGGAGATAATGATGTAGTTAATACAATATATAGCATAAATAACGCAAAACCTGAAATTGGTTTATTCTAAATCGAAAACTTAGGCGAATCCAACTATTTTAATATACATTTAGGATTCAGAAGCGGAAATTATTAAAAAAAAAACAACAATTTAACACGTAACAAAGTAATTTTTACTAAAACCAAAAGTATAACCTCTAAGTCTGATTTATTCACAACAAATATAAAAATAAGACACCAATCTATTTTGTAACACAAATATCATGTACTTACAGAGTTTAACCACACTTTTACCAATTTAAACAATAAAAATTTAAAAAAGGCATTTGACACTGTTAGTCATGTAAAATTAATTCAAAAATTAAATAATATAGGTATTACTGGTCAAGCCTTGAATGTACTAACTTCATACCTCCAAAATAGATACCAAACTGTGAAGATTGGGGATAAATTTCAAAGTCACCCTGAATGCATAAATTGTGGAATTCCACAGGGATCTGTACTAGGAACTTTGCTTTTTTTGATCTATATTAATAACATTAAAAATACGGAAATGACTGGTCACCTTACTGTCTATGCTGACGACACCTGTTTGTTTTATTTTGGGAACTCCATCCACGCTATCATATCAGAAGCTCAAAAGGATCTTGACAAAATTAATGATTGGTATCTATATAATTTATTGACAGTTAACATTTCGAAAACTTACTACATGATTTTTACTTCTAAGAATAAGAAGATCCCCAGTTACACACCACTAACGATTAACCATAAGATAATAGAGAGATCAAATCATCAAAAATATTTAGGACTATATCTAGACGACCAGCTTACGTGGAAGACGCACATTGAGCACATCAGATCTAAACTGAGCTCAGTTCTGGGTGCACTGAGGAAGGTGGCAAATTGTATACCACGGCAAGTGCGCACCCTGATATATAATTCATTAATAAACACACACCTAGAATATTTGATCGAAATATGGGGAGCAGCGTCTAAGACAAACCTTATCCGGCTACAAACATTACAAAACAAAATTATTAAAATACTTTTCCACTATAACTATTTTACACCCACAAAAGAGCTATATATTAAAACAAAATTATTTAATCTAACCCAGCTGTATAAATTTAAAACATGCATTTTAGTTAAAAAAATTATCACAGGCAACATACATTCGAACATAACATTTACCACAAGAAAACAAAAGCACTACTTAAGGAATAGGAACAAAATACAACTCACTCAACCACGTACAATAACTTACGGGAAAAGAACCATACGGTTTGAGGGAGCGCAACTATACAATAATTTACCAAATGAATTAAAGGAGTGCAGCAGGATTAATGTATTTAAAACTAAACTTAAGAAATATATATACGAGAAATATTAATAAAACAGGAAATAATGACATACAAGGACTTGGATATGACTGGATAAATACGAAATTTGTGTAGTGTCTGAGACTCGATAACGACGTCAAAGTGATAATTATAGTCTTAAGTTTTCACATTATAATCTCATTTAAGTGAACTCTGTATGTTCTTATGAGAAATAAAGTTCTTTAAACCTAAATCAAATCACTCACAAATCGCGTCGACACTAACGTTTCCTACGAAATCCAACGAGCAAATGAACGTTGTTAGCACAATCACCGCCTTTTATAAGCATCTTTTTATAATAAAAATGAGTTTCCTAAATCGGCCTATCCTGACAATGCGTCGTCCTCGGCGCGGTGCCCATGAAGCTCCTCTCGTAGTGAAGCCGTTGCTGGAGAGTCGCCACAACGCCCACCTGCCTCAGCAACAGGTTGAAGAGACGCTGATGATGGCCCTACATTAGGGGCACACGATACGTCATCTGTAACATGGCCATATCTAAGGAATTGCCTTTTTCGCAGTACAGGCACACACACCCACAACATGCAATTTGTAAAATAAGCATTCAAATATGTGAGAGCTCTCATAATTCTGTTACACATCCTGTGCATCGCACGATCCACGCGTAGCAGGCTTCCACCGATGCAAGCCGCACCTGTGAACAGATCAGACAAAAGGCGTCCTCCTTGTTTGAAGTTGACGGAGGCATCGCTGAATCGCACGTCAACATTCGCTCGTAAACCGATACCTCTCTCGTTATAGGTACGTTTACATGGACGGAGGCATCCCTGAATCGCACGTCCAACTACACATCTGCGAGGACGGAGGCATCACTGAATTGCACGTCCAACACAGTCATAAATAATCACACATTTGTGAGGACGGAGGCATCACTGACTCGCACGTCCAACACAGTCATAAATAATCACACAGTGGGGACGGAGGCATCACTGAATCGCACGTCCCACACAAACGCTCGTCTATCGGGGTATGTGTACTGTTCAACGAGCCGATCCGTCACCAACTTAGTTTTGTAGGGCCAGTTAAAGAGTGTACGCACATTAGGTGTGGTACGTTTATTATTTTATAGGCAACTAATTTTAATTAAGGGAGGTGAAAATGGTAAAGCACAGTGTTGTTTGTGACAGAACAATTCCAAACCTGCACACAAAACCAACCTATACGAGTACACCATATTTACCCTCGAAAAAAGGCAGCACACGATTCTGGACACCACTCGCTATTCCAGGGTATCACGTACTCAGCGCCGCCTGCGTGGTCTCGCCATAGGAACCACTGATGAGTTTTAACTGACAACGGCCACTGGGCAGCACCTTGATCACCCGGTAAGGTCCACGCGTGCCCGGATCCAATCTTTCTGTTGACTGAGATGATTACGAAACCAAATCGTTAACGTTAAAAGCGCGTAGTGTCCGCCGCTGCCGGCGAGCACAAGCATCCTGTTTGGCCTGATTTTGCGCCAACAGTCGATAAGTTCTCCTTCCGCTCAGAACCCGCCGTCCTTCGTGGCTTCGAGACACATTGACAGCGACGTCGTGGATCAGGGCCCGAACGACAGGCGCCTACAGGAAGCTTCAGTGCCGAAGCTTGCGCCGTCCTCTGCCCGATGACAATAATGATGAGTTGCAGCCTCTACAACTGTTCAGACCATTTTGCACCCATCTGTCAACACTATGCATTTCGGGTGCTATGTAACGGATATCACAGCCAAGCTCGATTAACATTGCACAGAACTCTAAGGATTGGAACATTTGTCCACGTTCAGCTACTAAAAGCTTTGGGCGCCAAAGATTGAAATTGCGTTGGTAAACGTGCGCTTAAGCTAACCTACGTTCTGTCTATAAATTGGGTATAACAACCAAAACTTGGAATGCAGTGATAGCCTAGTGGTTAGACCGTTGGACTGCAAAGTCAAAGGTCTCGAGTTCAAACCCAGGCACGCACCTCTGCCTTTTCGAAAGCCTGTGCGTATTAAAAATTAATTATCACTTGCTTTAACGGTGAAGGAAGACATCGTGAGGAAACCTGCATGCCTAAGAGTTTCTCGAAGGTGTGTGAAGTTCGCCAACCCGCACTGGGCCAGCGTGGTGGACTATGGCCTAAACCCTCTCAGTATGAGAAGAGGCCCGTGCCCAACAGTGGGCAGTTTCTTAACAGGGCTAATATTGGTAATATTGGTTACCAAAACTTTGTTAATGAGTCTACTAATAAAACAAATTTGTAACCATCAGATTCAGGTAATGGACCAGGTGCATCTATATGTAATGTTCCGAAGGGGACACTGGATTTTTCTCAGGATGTAATTGGTTAATAGGGAGACTTTAGGTACACGTTTACTCGCAATGCTTACAAGACAGTGCTTTATGTACTTTGTCACAAATTGACGAAGTCCAGGAAACCAAAAGTATGTGAGTATTAGATCCAGTTTTCTCCGCGCATATATGCTCATGTTCATCAAGCAAGATTCGCAATAAGATTATTCGGTGCGCTTTCGGGATGAAACACAGGAGTTCGGTCTCCTCGCCCACTGGCGAGTACCGGTAATAGAGAAGCTCACACGTACGTACTGCTGTGAATCTAATTCTCTATCCTGCAATTTCTCCAGAAGACCTTGTGTTTCGTCGTCTGCCGCCTGAGCGATTTGTGCCCAGTTGCGTGACCTGGATATTTAATTACCCTCGTGAGACTGGGTTTAGATAGTCCGCATGTGTCATGATGGCATAAATAAATCCACTATCGGGCAACGCGCGGAAGCATGTCCTTCATTTCAGTTCTCTTGAAAGCATTGCAGTCAGTGACGACTGTGAAACTTAAACTCACTAATTAGTGGCGGATATACTGCAACGCCCTCACAAATGCCAGAGTTTCCAATTCATATGAGTGATACTTGCTTTCGGCGCCTTGAGTGACTTTACTAAAGTAGACTCGCCCTAACCTGACCCTGACTTACTACACGGCCGAATTATTCGACATGATGCAGATAGAAATAAACATTTTCGTAAATTATTCTAAAAACCTTATTTGGTTAACGTTCCCAGCATCTTTTTTTTAACAAGTGAATACCCACCTCGAAAATAACCATAACCAAGAAGTAATACAGAGGACGTTATTGAAATAAATTAACAATCTATCTATATCTATCTATATCATCACGCCAGATCCCTTACGAGGTAGGCAGAGAGTACAGAGTTCCAACAGGCTCTTTCCTTACATACCTCTCTGGCTTCCTCTACTCTCATAGTTCGTCTCATACACGCTCGCCGATTACGTAGACTCCTGACTTGTCCTTCAGATAAGACCCGGTCTATTTGGTCATGGTAAGATAGTCTAGGTCTTCCCCGGTACCTACATCCTTCCACTTTCGCATTGTATATCAGTTTTGTCATTCTTTCTTCGGACATTCTTTCTATATGCCCGAACCAACGGAGCATACCCTTTCTCATCTTTACACCGATACTCTCTTTCATACCTATTTGCTTTCTTACTACGCTGTTGCGAATACGGTCGGTCAGCTTCACTCCGCACATCTTCAGCCAGCTGCGCCTTTCGGCTTAAGTGCCGGCTCCCAAGTAGCTTTCCCATCGCGCCATTCACTCTGTTCCCTGCACTCACTCTTCTCTCTATGTCAGCGGTGTATTTTCTATCCTTACTAAATGCGCATTCAAGATATACAAACTCATTCACTTGCTCCAGCACATCGTTCCCAACCACAATCCTTGCATTCGTTCTGGTTTCTTCCCGTTCAAAAACCATAATTTTGGTTTTCTTCACATTCAAATGTAAGCCATTTTTCATGCAGTCGTCTTTCATAACTGTGACTAGTGATTGCAGATCAGTGGCTATTGGCGCTATCAAAACCGCGTTATCTGCATATAGTAGATGATTTACCTCTAGATCACTCATTTGTACACCTTCATTCATCGCTTTCATTCTTTGAAGACTTTTATCTAAATATATTATAAACAGTCTAGCGGACAACACGCAACCCTGCTTGACGCCGATTTCAACGTCAAACCAGGGTGACATGTTACCACCCACCCGTACGCATGCCTTGCAGTCCACATAGGTGGACTGGACGGCCCGCAGCAGAGTGCCATTTATACCATACTCAGGCAAAATGTCCCAAAGTCTCTTTCGCACAACTCTATCAAACGCCTTCTCCAGATCCACAAAACCGCAGAAAACCTTCCGGCCCACTGCCAGATGCTTCTCTACGATGTTGCGAAGGGAGAAAACTTGATCCGAACATCCTCTTCCGGACCTGAAACCCCCTTGTGCCTCGCACAACATTCCATCGGACTTCTCGCGCATTTTAACAATGCTATCCTTAATGTGGATGCAAAGGGCATCATTCATAATTTGTCGATAACCTAAAGAGGAGTTCGTCAAATTCAATCATCACCATGACATATGAGACAGCCTGGATAAAAGCGTCGCTGATTCCTTTCAAAACGCAATGTCTAGGTTTTCGTTGACATGTAAAATGCTTCAATGCTTTTGAGGAAACTAGAGATATATTTAGGGTGCCGCTTTCGATGAGGACATCAACAGTTTTAAGATCGCTATATTGCAAGGAACCAGCCACGTATTTAGTACACCACTAAATAAGTTAATTTTTCACTTATTGCAAGAGCCTGTCCTATCCTTGTCAAAACAGGAGTCTTCACTATGTCCTGGCTTGTTACAGATATTAAAAACTAGCTTATAGGCACTATTAGTCATTGGACCGGGTATTAAATCAACTTTGGGCCATTTGGGGCAATACTGAGATTTATGCCCAAGTTGTCCGCAGTTAAAACATTTGTACGATCTATTAGTAGGCGGTGGCTTAAAAGTGGAATTTTGGTTATCTATTTTAGTGCGGGTAGGCTTGGTGTAAATTGATAGAAATGAGACGAAGTCATGAATTTGTAGGTTCGCATTGGCAGCTTCTGCCCTAACCTGAGGATCTGTAATGCCGCGAATAATTATTAATGTTCTTAGTTCATCAGTTAGTCCCTTGACTATTTTAAGACGTAATAATGCCCTTCATGCGTATTCAGAGTATGTGCTGAATTTATCGGAGGTCGCGTGCATTGCGTCGTACAGAATATTTCCATAATCCAACCGTCGCAGGCACAAGGGCTTAAACTCCTGAATGAAGTTGCTCCACGTTCGATCGCTAGTAACCCACTCATTGATTGTGCCCTTGAGACATATCGATACGCGCGACAGGCACTACGAATCTCCCCAATTATTAGAAGACCTAGCCCGTTCGACTTCCTCACACCACACATATATGTCGTGAATAGTAGGGTCGAAATTGGACACAAAGTACTTTTGGGTTCTATCAGAGTTTACCGATCTAATCACTTCAGCTAATATGCACGCAGATTCTGTCACGATCTGTTCACCCTGACTGCGAGCGCTAACACTAGGCCTCTCAACCGCCATGACCTCTTATGTGAGTATATTTAAGCCGGTAATCGAACTAGATAACAGTGTTCCGACGGTGGGGTCTTTAGCCTGAAGGGCCTGATCGTCCTGTATTTTGCTTATTGGAGGAGTATGAGACCTCACATGAGCACTATTTTGGACTATTTGGTCACATCGCGCGAGGTAGGATGTTCAGTTTCCAACGTATTTAGACGGGACAAAATCGATTGTAATGTTCGTTGTAATGTCGAGCTTCGATCGCGAGAATAATGGTTTGACCGCGAATGCGTCCTACTTCTCGATCGAAATCTGTTTAAAAAATGACTATCACTCCCGGAGCGAGACCGATTTGAGGAACGAGACCTACGATCCCTATCGTGTCGACGCGACTTGTTGCGAGAGTTATGCCTTCTATCGGCCATATTCGCACACAAACAATAACAAATATGCTGAACAAAGCGTTATCCGGTGTCGTATTTTTATACCCGACAAAAAGAAAAATAATAAAAACAGTGGGTGATTTTAGGAAATCAGATCCCTCTTCTGAATTCAGTATTCAGAAGCGGAAATTATTAAAAAAAAAACATCAATTTAACACGTAACAAAGTAATTTTTACTAAAACCAAAAATGTAACCTCTAAGTCTGATTTATTCACAACAAATATAAAAATAAGACGCCAATCTATTTTGTAACACAAATATCATGTACTTACAGAGTTTAACCACACTTTTACCAATTTAAACAATAAATCAAATCGCGTCGACACTAACGTTTCCTACGAAATCCAACGAGCAAATGAACGTTGTTAGCCACAGAGTACTGTTCTTAGCACAATCACCGCCTTTTATAGGCATCTTTTTATCATAAAAATGAGTTTCCTAAATATACGTTACATTTTTTAAATACTTAAATTAGCTAAAATTGTAATGCAAATCTAATCTTAAAAATTGGGGCTTATAAAGTCTTGCGTTATTTTAGTTACACGTTGTATAAAATTTTAAAAAAAAACACCGGCACCCATATTTGCCCCAAGCAGGGGTGGGGGCACTTTTCGCAGACTGTGTTAGGTTACAATGTAATAGAGGGCGAGCCTATTGCCATTATACGGGGCACAATGCCAGACTCCGGACTAATACTGGATTTTTTTTCTACCGAAAAATTACATTTCGTCCGATCAAGGATTCGCACCCCGGAACTCGTGATCGCTACGCGCATTATTTGCCATTAGACCAACGAGACAATCGTTCATTTTTGCCCCTAGACATATACTAGGGTTTGCCGTTATCTAACTATATGTTCCTATTCAGGTTCAAGGCACTCCTCGTACACGTCGCATCAGTCTCGGTTGTCGTACACGTCACACGGGGACGTGCTAGGCGGAGGCAAGGTGCAGACGAAGGAGGCGCGGCTGCGAGGCAGGTCGGCGTCCAGAAACCCCAGCGTCACCTCCCAGCCGCACCCGTATGCGCTCCCGTCTAGACAGTTTAGGGATTATGTAAGTATTAAATAAACATCGCCAGAATAACACACTGACTTGACAATGACTTGGTTAGCAATTAAGTTGTGGAGTAAAAGCCGCTCCACTCACTGAATCCAGATCTATTTCCGCATGGGACAAATATTTGTGTATCACATAGAAACCGATGGATACAGGCTCCCATAACGTGAAGAAAAATAACGCTTATAGAAAACGAAAAAGTTTACAAGAATGACATTTTACAAGGAAAGTCATGTGGTCAGAACAAGGCGTTATCGATTGCGGGGAAAGAATAGACACAAAACGATTGCAACTTGGCTAGGACCTCTGACATACTACTGGCCGAATAAGTATTGTCTTAAGTGACAGGGTCAACTACTGCTTGCCAAAACATCAATTTTGTATACCTACTTAGACCGCACTAAACTCACTAACACTTGTATAAGTCAATTAATTAACCACAGGAAATGACCGAGACCACAGATGAAAGTGGCAAAGTGCTGAAACCGACGAACGACAACCCGTTTATAGAACCATCGCAACAACCCAACGTAGTGGATATGCGAGGTATATTCTGATTATTTAAATCCATAACAAATATAACTAGAACTATCCTAGACTGTACATTTGTAGCTGATGTTTGATTGATATCTTACATGTTGATGATAATAGGTATTCACGCTATCTTTTCATGATTGTAAACTTATTATTTACTAGCAGTTTCCCGAGACTTCATACCCGGTCGACAACAGCGCCACGTACCGGGTCTATGTTTTATAGCTTATGTTACTTCTGGATACTGTAGCTTTCTAATGATGAAAGAATAATTAATTTCGGTCCAGTAGTTTTTGAGTTTATTCGTTACAAACATACAAAAATAAAAATCTTTCATCTTTATTATATTAGTGTAGATTTATATAAAGGTGGTTTAATGGTTTACATTTATAGAATAAATAAATTAAAAAGAGAACCAGGTATAGTCTCACACGTTTAAGAAACATACTCATGGAAGTAGATATGCGTGTCAAGAATAAGTTGGTAAAAGTTATGATCATATTTCTTATCGATCATATTCCTAAATTAACTAAAGAAATTAAGGTTGTGATGGCTTCTCGCCGAATTCATGCCAATATTAAAAGGGTCAAATAAAAACTATGTGCATATATCGTATAAATCTCTGCTTGCACGAACCATAAATCAGTTTTACCCGTATTTGGAAATGCATGGTGGAACATTAATGGAAGAATTATACCTCATGACGTATACGATAAAATGATGCGGCCCGCAGGTCTACTGCTGTCATATAAAATTGTACTTCCAGTTCGAGTAATATTTTTAAGCACATTTTAATTTGCACAGGAACTCTAAGATTCTGATCAAAATTTCTCTTCCAGACGTAATGGTATTGAATGAAATCATCGAGCAGGCGGGCCGGCAGAGCAGAACCAGCGACCAGAACGGTATGTTACCCACCACACACTCTCAATGTTGTTGCCTTCTCGTAACAACGCTCTTGTCTGCATTATCAATTATTTTATCAATGTTTCATGTGTTTAAAACGCTTTTTAGAAAAGAATCCTTAATCGATGATTATTAACACTGATTTTTATTAGAACATCTATACTCTGAAAACGCATACCTACTAGGTATTTATTTTTGTTCTCAATGATATTTTTCTTTTATTATCGTATTTCACGTGAGAACACTTTTTTGGACACACCTTCTGTTAGGGTTTATTGACTTTGATAGAAAGCATTATTAATTTGCTGAAATATTCAACCAGAAAATAGAAATTATTTCGTATAAGTAAAATCGATTAATCGATTAAAATATCACCGCGAGGGTAGTTACAGATTGTCTATAGATAAATCAACTCGATGTCGAGTAGCGGGGAGCGGGCAGTGACACATTCTGTTGGCGACAGCGGTCGAAGACGGTCGTTTGATTGTGATCGAGTGCAAAAATATATTGCAATTTACCTTTAAAGACGTTTGATTTTCACCTACCACGTGCTGCGAGAGTTTGAATTCTGATGTTGTCTTAAATATCAGAAGCGGTACCGTAACCAACTAATTAACGTAAGTACACGCCCAATTTAATTAATTTAAGGAAATACAGACTTCCAGAAAAATAAAATAGTTATGAGAATTATAGTGTAGTTAAAAGTAAAAATAAAAAAAAAGTCGTTACCATTACAGCTTCTTCCTTCACACCTACATTGCATGTCATGCGCCTATTAGTAGCAATTATGTGCATTTTCTTGTATAGATGGAAGGTAGAATATTTTATCCATCCGTTTACCAACCGCTACTAGTGTTGCTTAACTTCAGGTTCCTAGGTATTCTATTATAACTTTTTTCGGAGTGGGTTTTATCTTCTTCTTCGTCTGAGCGTGTTCCCGGTAGCATCCTCAGCTGCTGCTTCGGAGCCCGGGGTCCGCTTTCTTGCTTCTCCTTTTCCACTTCGCGCGGTCTTCGGCATCCTTTGTGGCAGGCCATTGGCACGCATGTCATCCCTGACGACATCAAGCCAGCATTTATTGGGTCTCTACCTCTTCTTCCGGGTCCCGGCGGAGGCGGCATGGTCAGGCACTTATTGCCCACGTAATTTGCCGGTTTCCTTAAGACGTGGCCGTACCATCGAAGACGGCTCTCCTGCATTTTATCTGCTATATCACGGACATGAAGGCTGCCGCGGATACGGGAGTTCCTAATGCGGTCTTTCCGCGACACTCCACACATCCAGCGCAGCATCTTCATTTCCGTGACACGCAGCTCTTGCTTGTGCCGTTCAAGCACTGGCCACGTTTCGCTGCCATATAGAAGGACAGGCCTATAGATGGATTTATAGACCTGTCCTTTTAGCTTAAGCGGCATTTTAGGGTCACAAATAACACCAGCCACCTCACGCCACTTTGCCCAAGCTGCTGCAATGCGAGCCTTGACGTCGTAATCGATGTCCCCAGTCGCGTGGAGTACACGTCCCAAGTATTTAAACTGGTCCGCTCATTCGACTTGGTCTTCGCCTATGCGAACGGGTAGGGGATCTGTAGTATTACAGGCCATGTACTCACTCTTCGCCACATTTATATTAAGACCACTGTTCTCAAGTGACTCCTTCCACGCATTTACACGTCGCACCAGTCTCCCCCCGTCCTCATCCACCAGCGCGATATCGTCAGCATACATAAGCAGCCACGGAGGCTGCTCATGTGCATCTCTGATACTGTTCGTAACTTCATCCAATATCGCGCTGAACAGATAAGGACTGAGAACCGAGCCTTGGTGGACCCCGACTGTGATGGGGAAGGATTTGGTGTCGCTAACAGCGGTCCGTACAAATGAACCGGAATCGCGATACATATCCCGGATGATGTCAATATAGGTCTCTGGCACCGTTTTGGACCGCAATGCCCACCAGATCGCCACGCGAGGGACACAGTCGAAGGCTTTCTGCATGTCTAAGAACATGAAATGCAGAGGCGTATTCTTCGCCCTGTATTTTTCCATGACGACCCTTAGGGCAAAAACAGAGTCCATGGTCCCATGACCAGGGCGAAACCTATATTGACACTCCGAGATTGTGCTCTCCAGTCGGATCCGGGAGTCTACTATACGCTCAAAGAGCTTCATGGTGTGAGACATTACCTTTATACCGCGGTAGTTTCCGCACTCCTGCACCGATCCCTTGCCTTGCCGCCGAGACAGGAGTAATAATACTCATCCTCCATTGGTTGGGGATTTTACTGGTGAGGAGTATGCGGTTAAAAAGGTTGGTTAAGATGCCCACACCACGAGGTCACACTGCCTTCCAGGCTTCGATGGGCACACCATCGGATCCGACAGCTTTCCTATTCTTCATGCGAGGAAGAGCTAAGTGGACCTCATCAAACGTTATCGGTGGCACTAGTCCCTGATTTGCAGGAAGGTCCGGTGGCCGCACCTCTTTGTCGCTGGTTCAGCAGTCCGTGGAAATACGAGCGCCATCTCTCCTTCACCGCGAGGTCCTCGCACAACAGGTTGCCGTCAGAGTCTTTAACACAGCGACATTTGGAAATATCCTGGGTCGCATTGACTCTGAAACGTGCCAATTTGTAGATAAGCTTCTGACCCTCCAGCTTGTCGGATAACGGCTGTAAGTGATCTCGCCTGGCTCTGGCAACCGCTTTCTTAGTGGCACGTTTTGCCGCCCTGTATGCGTCGTGGTCTCCAGGGGATCCTGACGCTTGCCACTTTTTAAAGAGGGTTTTTTTGACCACTATCTCACTTTGGACTGTCGTTCCACCACCAAGTTTCCTTGTCACATTTGCGTCCACCGTTTGACATGCCAAGCACCGCTTTTTCCGTACCAGTGATAGCTGCCTGAAACTTGTCCCAAAGGTCCTTGACTGGTTCGCCATCGGTATCAGCGCACATATCACCAATCGCTGAGGCGAACTCCTGGGACGTAGAACTGTCAAGCCGCCACCATCTGATTTGACGTTGATAGCGCTCAACGGGCTTGTCAGCTGGTCTTACGCAGAGATCCATGACAAGAAGACAATGTTTAGCAGTGAGACTCTCGCCGGGGATGACCTTACAGTTGGATACTTTACCGATTTGGTGTCTTCTGGTCAGTAGGAAATCGATGTGGGTAGCGTGCCTCCCGCTCCTGTAGGTGATTAGATGGTCGGGTTTCTTTTTAAAATAGGTGTTCACAATGGCAAGGTCAGCTGCCGCACACGTTGCAAGTATGTCTACCCCCTCCGCGTTGCGACAACCATATCCGTGACCACCGTGAACGCGCTCATACTCCCCACTCGCTTCGCCCACATGACCGTTTAGATCACCACCCAAAACGACTGCCTGTGACAATGGGATGCCATGCAGGACCTCGCCGAGTTGATTCCAGAACCTCGCCTTATCTGTCGCTACAACCAGCCTGTGGCGCGTAAGCACTTATCAAGTGGGTTGTGGCCCCTTCAATAAGAACTCTCACGATCATGAGCCGGTCGCTAAAGCGTTTCACCTCCAAGATGTTGTCCTGGAACTCCCCGGAGAGCACTACGGCAACCCCGTTTTCACCTCCAGGAGCACCGGTATAAATCTGCTTGTAGCCGTTCCCAATGAGCCGGGATCTGCTGCCCTTCCATCGAGTCTCCTGCAGAAACGCCACGGCCACCCTACGCCTGGAAAGTACGTCGGCCAGCTCCCTCGCGCGTCCAGTCAGTGTGCCAATGTTCCAAGTTGCGAAGCGGAGTTTCCTGGGTTGGGTTGGGGCTCGCTTCTTTGGCCGTGTCCACCCCTGACACGGTAGCCCTAGCCCACTTTTCACAGGAGTCGGGCGAGGCTCCTGCGCGCCGTTTTGCGGCGGCGCCCTATCCCTTGCCCTTATCCTTATTTTCCTAGCCATAGATACGGCTGTATTTGCTTTCACGGGAGCGACTGCCGTCTGACCTCCCAACCCCAATGGGAAAGCTGTCGTCAGATCCTCGTCCGTCCTTCAGCAGGTGTACCAACTTGCAGGTGAGGTTGACTTGGGTTCCCAGGTCTTGGTGGAGCCCCATACACCTAAAATTTTTTGTTTAAGTTTTATAAAGGGTAGTAAAAAAACACTCAGTGTTGGCCTAGGACGCACCGATTTTGAGTTATGGACAATTTTGTCAGCCGTTCCTTAGCAAAAGTTTTACGAACAGTCCAAGTAACGCAGCTTATTTTGCGGTTGCTACGTAACACAATTTTCAGATAATGGAAGATTTCACGGGTCGCCGAAGCGGAGGCCTGGATCGAAGACTGGAAACACCAGTGCCGAGAACGCTACACTCCACTTCTAGAAGTCGAAGCCGAAATCCACAATCGGAGTTGTGTCGAGGGCACCAGCTAGAGCCGCGTTCGAGAACGTAGCCCGATCCACATCCGCGATCGTGGCTTAAGCCGTGCCCCAGTCACTTCCAAGCGCGATCAAGAGCTGGAGATGGGGCGTGAGCGAGTCGAGATGCTGAAAAACGAGCTGCAGCGGGAACGGCGAAGAGTTCAAGGGCTAGAAGAAAGTCATCGTGCATCGCGGTCGGCCAGTAAGCGTCGTGATGAGAGTCGCTACCATCGTGATTCTCCTATCGACATGTTTTGGCCTACTGACGAGGGTCGCTCGCAAAAACGACATGCGGAGCCACGTAACGACGCGGGACATTCTGACAGGTCACGTAGCCCTTCTTTTTCAAAAAAAGACTTTATGGAAATATTTAGATGCATGAGGGTTGTTCTGGCGTCGCCGCCTGCCCAGAGTGTGCAATCATCTCAGAAAATTGAAAGCAAAAATATTCTACCCGACTTCGATCCTTCTACTAAAACTCGGAGAATAGATATCTGGTTAAAGAAGGTGAACGAGTGTGCCTCTGTGTATGGTTGGGACGATAGAACCACCACTCATTTTGCAATGCAGAAACTCCAAGGGCTGGCTAAAACATGGTTTAAATTCAATCCTGTTTACATGGAAAGAATGCCAGAAGAAATTAATAAACGCATTCCCATACGAGCAAAACTATGGCCAGGCCTTGGAGGAGATGCTGAAGAGGAGTAGATTTTGCGAACAGATAGAAGTCTACTATTATGAAAAATTGGCTCTCCTCAATCAATGTGATATTGTAGGAAAGCGTGCTGTGGACTGTATTATTCACGGTCTTAGCGATAGGACTTTAAGGTCGGGAGCTCTAACATTGCGCTGTTCTCATCCTGATCAACTCTTGCAATTTTTAGTGAACAATAAAGATTCCAACCAACCACTTCCGACCAAGGTTAATTTCAAAAGCAGAAACTCTGATAATTCTATTTCTTATCCTAGTTCACATCGAAAATCAACTTCAAAACAAACCTCTCAGATAGGTTGTTATATCAGTTAGTTGTTAGATCAGATCTACACAGCACGAACGATAGCTCATTTAAGATAAGATCGATCGGTAGAGTTGATCTAAGCGGCATAGCTACAGTTAGGGCTCGCGTTGAATCTCCATTTAGCGGTAGTGTTTTAGTAAAAAATTGCATCGCTGGCAAACCTGGTAAGCAGTATTTTCTATGTGGAGGTCTTTATCTGGCAAGGCGTGGCCGTATTGACATTGTGGTAACCCCTTGTTCCATATCTAGTCGGATACCAATAGATTGTGTTTTGTCGTGCCGATCGGGTGGACTTCGTTAATCGATTAGTGTCTACGCCAGAAACGTCTGGCAGTGGTAGGGATGTGTTCGATGAAAGTCAGGTACGTGTAGGTGATCAGATATCGGAGCATGATAAACTGTGTCTCCTAGATTTATTAAAAAGGTGCAATCACTGTTTTACAAATTCTCTCAGTAGTCTAGGTTGTACCAACACTACAGAGATGCACATCGAATTAAATAGCCACAGTCCCGTTGTCTACGTCCCTACAGACTCTCACATCATGAGAGAGAAAAAGTGAAATCTATGGTAAATGAGATGTTAGAGGCCAAGATTGTGCGAGAATCTGTCTCCGATTACGCTAGTCCAATATTACTCGTTCGAAAAAAGACGGTTCGTTTAGAATGTGCGTCGATTATCGAAAGTTGAATTCGATAACGGTGAAGGAAAGGTATCCTATGCCAATTATCGAGCACGAGATAGCTCGACTTAGCGGTCGGTCAGGCTTGTTTTATCACACTCGACCTTGCGTCAGGCTACTATCAGGTCCCCATTTCGGAACAGAGTAAGCGCTTTACTTCTTTTGTTACGCCGGACGGGCAGTACGAATTTAACCGAATGCCGTTCGGCCTAGCAAATGCACCTGCTGTCTTCCAACGTATGATCAATGCGTTGTTGGGAACGGCTCGTTTTTGTAAAGCTACTGCGTACGTCGATGATGTTTTAGTCTTTAGAAAAGACCCATCTCAATGTTTGGAACGTCTCGAAGAAGTGTTGAAGATCTTCGAAAAGGCAAATCTTACTTTAAATCTGTCTAAATGTGATTTTATTCGAGACAAGATCGAATATCTTGGTTATGCAATTAGCGCTGCCGGAGTTCGTCCTGGCACGGGAAAAATCTCAAGCGTCCAAAATTTTCCAAGGCCCCTAAACGTGCATAATGTTCAACAATTCCTCGGAATAGCGAGTTACTTTCGAAAGTTTATTAAGGGCTTTGCTCAAATTGCTTTTCCACACTGTAAATTACTTAAGAAGAATGCTAACTGGGAATGGACTGACTGTCAGCATCAGTCCTTTGAAAACCTTAAGTCCACATTGATAGAAAGGCCAATCCTCTCAATATATAACCCTACAGCCGAAACGGAACTTCACACCGACGCCAGCAGGATAGGCATAGGTGGCATCCTTCTTTAACGTTTAGGTCCAAGTGAATCGTTTCGTCCAGTTGTGTATTATAGTAGGCAAACCTCCCCAGAGGAAAAGAACTTCCACTCGTTTGAGCTGGAGACTTTGGCGGTTGTATTTTCCCTCCGAAAGTTTAGAGTATACTTGCTTGGAAAGGAATTTAAGATAATTACAGACTGTTATGCACTTCGTTCTACTTTTTCTAAGCGAGACCTAATTCCGCAAATTGCTCGCTGGTGGATCACGTTGCAGGAATTTGACTGTTCTATTGAATACAGGTCTGGATCTAGGATGAACCACGTTGATGCATTGTCTAGAAATCCCGTTGATAAAGCAGACACTCTTGTTGACCAATTTCCAATCGTGATGTCCATTACTGGGGAGGATTGGTTACATACACTTCAGCTTGCGGATTCAGAGCTGTGTAGGATCAGGGATATTTTGAGTAGTAACCTTGACGGAAAAGAGCTACAGTACATATATGAGAATTACATCATAAAGGATAACAAACTCTTTCGTTGCCTAAACGGGGATAAAAACAATATCCGATGGGTTGTTCCGAAGGGTGCAAGGTGGCAACTATGTCGCATGAATCATGACGACATTAGGCATTTTGGCATAGAGAAAACACTTGAGAGAATCAAGAAAAATTACTGGTTTGCTGGAATGTCTAGATTCGCCAAGAAATATGTAAGTGCTTGCATCGAATGCGCTTATGCAAAGAGCAATAACTCAAAGACACGCGAGGGTTTCCTCCATCCTATAACAAAGGTGGAGGTACCTTTTCATACACTCCATGTGGACCACCTTGGACCTTTCGTTAAGTCCAACAGGGGTTACAATTATCTGCTTATAGTGGTCGATTCGTTCACTAAATTTTGTTTTATCAAACCCGTTAGAAATACGAGCGCGCAAAATGTGATTAGAGCACTAGAAGATATATTTTGCATGTTTAGGACCCCTGATCGTCTTGTGAGTGATCGCGGAAGTTGTTTTACCCCTCATGCTTTTAAAAGATTCGCTCTCGACAAAGGTTTTAAACATATACTTAATGCCGTGGCTAGCCCCAGATCAAATGGCCAAGTAGAAAGGTACAATCGTACCATTCTTGATTCTTTGAGGGCTTTTAACGTAAAGTATGGCGAAAAGGATTGGGACAGTCACTTGGGAAAGATTCAGTGGGGATTGAATAATACGATTCTGAAAACAACAGGTAAGGCTCCTTCAGAAGTATTATTCGGTACCTGCATGAACACTGAACAAAGACCCATCCTCAATGAAATCTGTGCAGAAACTCTCAATGATTGTGAACTCTCTGCAAGACTGACGATTTAGCGCAGTGGTTAAGAGCTTAAGCCGCTCCGCCCACTGTGTCTAATAGTCGCGGGTTCGATTCCCGCACGGGACAAATCTTTGTGTGATCCACAATTATTTGTTCCGGTCTGGGTATTTGTGTATGTGAATTTTCATGTTTGTAAACGCACCCACGATACAGGAATAAATCCTAGTGTGGGGCTCCGTTTAAAAAAAAAAAAAAATAAGTAGCGAAGTTAAAGATAATATAGATCGAGATCAGGCTAGATAGAAACAGATATGATGTTAATAGGAAAGCAGCGCGCATATATAAGAAGGACGAATTAGTCAAGATTACAAAAACTTGTTATAACAAAAAAAAAAAAAACAAATAACGATAAGCAAAGCAAAATGCTTATGCCTGCCTATGTAGGACCCTACCATGTAGTTAAAGTTTTAGGAAGAGACCGATATAGGGTAGCTCCTGTACCTAGTAAAGGTAGTACCCGAAACAAGCGCTCAACTATTATTGCCGCGGAGCGAATGTTACCATGGATTCATATTGCTGCTTTAAATGTCAATGATAATGACACTGACGCGGAAATTGGTAATAAAAGCGACTGACTTCTATCGGATCATTCGTAAGAAAAATATGTATCGTTGTGCTAGTTTAAGAAAACATAAAATTAAATATGTATTAGTGTTTTATATTGTTTCAGATCAGGCATGAGAATCGATCTTGTCTTGATTAAGAGATAATGCTAGTTAATCCACTGTATCGCCGCAAGTAATCGATCGGCTTGCGAGTGAGTTGGTTTTGTGGACGACCCAATATAATCGATCGGTATTGGAGTTCGTCGTTCGATGATTGGTGACCCAAAAAAATCGATCGTTTGGGCCCAAGTTTATCTATCTTTTGTAATCGATCGGCAAAAGATTTGATTGTTGAAGGAAAATGCTTTTATGTTCATTTGTATTTATGATGTCTATTGTTATGAGATGGTAACATCGAGTTACATGAATTAGTTGTTTTTATTGATTTGCTTATTCAAATAATATGAATTACTTTTGGTTATAGTTTACATACAGAGCAATGTTAATTTTTTTGTTTTATGCATTTAATACAAAACGAATATTTATTTACATTATTGTTAAGATTGTGTTACTGACTAAGCTTCCGATTGTTAGGGTTCCACCTGGTACCGTGTGCAGGGACGCACACGTTGTCAGGATGGTCGATTGTTATGGTTTATAGACTTTGATAGAAAGCATTATTAATTTGCTGAAATATTCAACCACAAAATAGAAATTATTTCGTATAAGTAAAATCGATTAATCGATTAAAATATCCACGCGAGGGTAGTTACAGATTGTCTATAGATAAATCAACTCGATGTCGAGTAGTGGGGAGCGGGCAGTGACACATTCTGTTGGCGACAGCGGTCGAAGACGGTCGTTTGATTGTAATAGAGTGCAAAAATATATTGCAATTTACCTTTAAAGACGTTTGATTTTCACCTACCACGTGCTGCGAGAGTTTGAATTCTGATGTTGTCTTACACTTCCTTCATTTGCTTTAGTAAATAACAAAATTGTAATTTATAAAGTTATATAGATGGTAATTTAGAAATTTCAACATTAAATAAATACACTATACAAAATATCTACACTAACAAACAACACATTGCCGGTATTTGCTCATTATGCAATAAAATCACATAATTGGCAAAAATTTAAACAAATACAGAAAGAACATATAACATACATAACATATTATTGCCCACATTTATTGCCAATTTAAATAATATAGCACTCGCACGCACATCAGTCGAAGAAAAACAGGTTTTTTGGTTAAAATATTATACGAGGATCGAAACCGCGTCTACTCGATTCAGTGGGGTCAAAATAGCTCAATAATTCGTCATATTGTTTTATAGACTGTCTCGTTGGTCTAGTAGCAAAGCGCATCGCTTTGTCGAGGTCCTGGATTTAAATCCTAGGTCGGACAAATATAGTTTTTCTAACGAAAACTTCCTAATATGAGTTCGGAGTCTGGAATTGTGCCCGGTACATGGTTCGCCCCCTAATACATAGTACCTAACATCGTCGGCGAAAAGTTGGTATACTCAGTACAGTTTTGCCACCCCCGCTTGGGGAATATAGGCGTGACGGTGTTTCTCTACTTGTATTGACAGAAAGAACATATTATTAGTGTCACTGTCCACCATTCGTGGACACGCAGGGGACAACGGGACTGATCAGTTTCTTGTACATAAGACCGCTAAATCGGTTTTCGTCATATATAAATTAAAATATCATTAATTTAACATAATAAAATGTCAAAAACCGACTGTCATTGGCCTGTTTCGTGTTTATGTTTTTCAAATTCAAATCACAAGAAAAGTGTTTTTCTTCGACAAATACAATGTAGCTGTAGTATAGGTGCATCCTACTTTGCATCCATACACACAAATAGTTCCATAACTACACGTAAACATATTCACCTTGTGTTACATACATTTTAATAAAATGCTTGTTTGTTAGATAGCGCTCTCTTCTTTTCGTATTTATTTCGTTTGGTAGATACGAATATCTACCTATAGTTTCACAACTTATTTTGCTACAATATTAATTGCTTCGAAAAGAAGCCTTCAGGAATGATAAGCGTAACAATTTCCTAGGACTTTTTCGCGCACATAACGTCCGTAATATGAGAATATAGTTTTTTTTACTGTTATAAAGTTTAGTATTATTTTAATTAACGTATAACGCAATTGCGTATAATATAGAATGGTGATTAGGTACGTAAGAATCTCACCGCAGCAGTGATAAGTTTTTTACTACAAATAATCACTATTCTATGTATCTACAAATCTAATAAAATATGTACCTACTTTTAATTTAAATATGCGCAGATCCATGAACTGTGGTCAAAATGGTCATAACCCGTGGATTAAATAATCAAAGCTGTGTTTTTCGCGATAACCTATATATTATAGACCGGACGACTGGAAACCGTCATGAACATACTTTATCATTTTGTTTTCATGCTAATATTTTTAACAAGAACTAAACATAAGTAATTTTTGTCTATATAATACGCTATTTAAATGCAGTAGTTTTTGTACGTATTTCCGATATTGTCTATATTATTGTTTCATGGCTCAAACTTGTTACTTCGTTGTTATTTTTAGGTAGTGATTACCTCTGTACTCGTAGGTAACATGATAAAAGTAATATTTAAGTAAGTACACCGAAGTGGATTTTAAACCTGAATATCATTGTAATAGCTTTCCAATGTGCTTAAATCACATCCGGTATAATAAAATTGTCACGGTATTCATATTTTTTGGTACTTCTAGATTTCGGAAAATTTCGTAAAACTTCGATATCATTCATGACAACATTTTCAGTAGTTAAGCGCTTAAAGTAATAAACGGAAAGAAATTAGCCACCGCTAGTAATACGAGGCATGCCTTTTAAGTTCTGTCGTTTCCATATTTCCCGGCAATTTTGAATTTGGAACTGTTCTATATTCGAATGTGTTTAAATTTTGAATCTCAAAACAGTTGAAAGTATTAGGATTAATGCTATTGTTTAGTCACAGCGTCGATTGGAATCTGTCAGGTTACGTACGAAAATGAATCTTTCTAAGGAAAATGTTCGTGCAATAATTTTTTACAACTTTAGAGGAGGCCTGATACTGCTTCAGTGTTTTGAAGAGCTAACATCTGTGTTCAGTGATGAAGCCCCATGTCTGCGGACTGTCGATCGCTGGTATTTAGAATTCCAGCGTGGACATACTAGTGTTAGTGACAAATCTCGCGAAGGACGCCCAAAATCCGCCTTCACTGAAAATAACATCATTGCTGTACGACAACTAATCCTCGAAGATCGTCATGTGACATATCGAGAGATAGAGGCTCTATTAGGCATCTCAGGGACAACCATTCAGAAGATCTTGCATGAAGCGCTTGGTGTGAGAAAGATAGTTTGCCGTTGGATACCGCATCTGCTTTCCGACGATCACAAGGCGGCCCGCGTCAGATGGTGTAAGAAAACTCTGCAAAGGTTCAACCGAGGAGAGTCAAATCACGTCTACGACATCATCACTGGTGACGAATCTTGGATCTATGCCTACGATCCTGATTCCGAACAACAATCTACAATCTGGGTATTTCAAGACGAGCCAAAGCCGACTAAAGTTGTTCGTTCTCGAAGCACTTCAAAGAAGATGGCGGCCACGTTCGTTGGAAAAACCGGCCATGTTGCGACTATTGCACTTGAAGATCGTAGAACGGTTAACGCAGAGTGGTATACCACAGTTTGTTTACCACAAGTCATCGCCGAACTTCGAAAATCTAACTCAAAGCGACGCATCATCCTGCACCACGACAACGCAAGCTCACACAGCGCTCGTCAAACGATTGAGTATTTGAAGCAGGAAAAAGTAGAAATTCTTGACCATCCTCCATACAGTCCTGACCTAAGCCCTAACGATTTCTTTACATTTCCTAAAATTAAGAAAAGTCTTCGTGGTCAAAGGTTCCAGTCCGGTGAAGAAGCAGTCGACGCTTTCAAGTCAGCCATTTTGAAGACCCCCACTTAAGTCGTCCTGAGATGTGAGACAAAGGAGGACCTGGCACTCGTCAAGAGCCGAGTGCTGAAAAACAAAGTACTAAAAGTCGAAGTGGCGAGGGCAAACAACCCCCTCATCATTATAAAAGACGTAATGTCCTACAACACCAATGAGGACATAGTGGAAAACCTCAGGTCTCAGAACCCACAATTGTTCAGGGATCTGAAACCTGAGGAAAGTACACTAAGGGTTCGATACAGGAGACCTGCGAGAAACCCGCACGAATGCCACCCTATCTTGGAGGTTGCACCCCCCCTACACAAAAGACTAATGGAGGTGGAGAAGGTATACATCGGACTCCAAAGGAGACCGGTGGAAGACCAATCTCCATTGGTACAGTGCTCTAAATGCCTTGGGTTTGGGCACACAAAAAATCTATGCCAGGAGAAGGAGAGCCTCTGCAGCTACTGTGGAGGCACTCACACCTGGCAGCAGTGCCCAGACAGGAAGGGGGGAAGACCCCCGACCTGCAAAAACTGCGAAAGAGCACGCGCGGAACGGGGGACCACAACATCAAAGAAACCTCCAACCCCGGCACACATCGCTTCGAGCATGGAGTGTCCAGAAAAACAAAAATGGGATGCTATAGCGAGGTCTCGCATAACATACTGCTAAAGGCGACTCGGAGAACCAAAGCTCTCCCACTCAGGTGGTCGACAAAGGTCTGCGCTTCATCCAGGCAAACCTGCATCGCTCCAAACTGGCGACAGCGGAACTGCTACAACTAGCAGTCCAAAGGGGAATCTCGGTAGCCCTAGTGCAAGAACCCTATGTGGGCCGAGAAGGATACGTGAAATCCTACCCTGGCACGAGAGTCATCCAGTGCACGCTGAACCGCAAAAAACCGGTAAAGGCTGCCGTTCTGGTATTCGAGGACAGACTGGAGGTCATACATGACCCCCAGCTTGTGACCGAGACAGAAGCGGCGGTCCTACTGGTTGCAGGTAGCCAAAAAATTGGAGTGGTGTCGGTCTACTTCGAGGGGGATCAAGACATTGAGCCATACCTAAGTCGCACGAAAGCGGTGTGCCCGCCACTCACCCAAAAACTCACCACATCGAACCTACTAGTGGGGGGCGACATTAATGCCTGGAGCCACTGGTGGGGCAGCAGCGACGAGGACCAACGTGGTGCGGCGACCAACAGCTTCCTCAACCAAATGGATCTCCAAGTCCTCAACACGGGCAACACGCCAACCTTCAAAACGGTCAGGAGGGACAGGCTGTACACAAGCATAGTCGATGTGACAGTGTGCAGCCTACCTCTCCTGTCAAAAGTAGAGGACTGGCGCGTAGAGAGAGGTCTAACAACATCAGACCACAACGCCATAACCTTCACGCTGCGCCTGGAGGGAAGACTGGGAAGTCCGGCCCCTACTTCCACGCGCAGATACAATACAAAGAAGGCGAACTGGCAGGACTTCTCAACCCGTCTCGAGACGTCACTGGCGGAAGCCAACTTAACACCCGACGTCATCGAGCAAGTGTCAACATCGGAGGGCCTGGAGACAGTGGAAACAACCTACACGGCGAAAATACAGGATTCCTGTAAAGTAGCCTTACCAAGAGTAGGTCAGTGGAAGGTAGACGCCAAACCACCGTGGAGGACACATACCCTCGAGAACCTTAAAAAAAGACGCACTGCGTAAAAAAAGGAGGATAAAAAACGCTGCACCCATCCGACTCCAGTACGTCGCCAAGATATACAGAGAGGCCAAAGAGAGGTACGTGGAAGCAGCCTACGAAGCCCAAACCAGGAGTTGGAAGGAGTTCTGCTCAACGCAAGATAGAGAGAGCCTATGGGACGGTGTATACAGAGTCATAAGGAAAACAGCTAGGAGGCAGGAGGATGTGCTCTTGAGAGATACAGAAGGGAACACCTTGTGCCCGGAGAAATCGGCGCACCTCCTAGCAACCACCTTCTATCCAAGTGACTCTGCGACGACAGACACACCTTACCATACTCAAATCCGAGAACTGACTGACAATAACGAAGCGGCGGAGTCAAGTAGCCTGTCAAAGGATGACCCTCCATTCACGGGGGCCGAACTGGAAGGAGTACTCAAAGCGCTAAATCCAAAAAAGGCCCCCGGGACTGATGGGTTAACCGCCGACATATGCACGAAGGCGATCCAAAGCGACAGGGGAGTGTTCTTAGCGATATCCAATAAGTGCATGTCGCTGGCGCACTTTCCGACGCAATGGAAGACAGCACACGTTGTCATACTCCGGAAGCCAGGCAAGGAAGACTACACCCAACGAAAGTCTTACAGACCAATCGGCCTGCTGTCAGTTCTCGGGAAAATCGTTGAGAAACTCATGATAAGCCGCATTCAGTGGCATATTCTCCCAACACTGAGTGTAAACCAATACGGCTTCATGCCACAGCGTGGCACAGAGGACGCTCTCTATGACCTAGTGAAACATGTGAGGTCGGAAATCGACAAGAAGAAGTTAGTAGTCATAGTTTCGCTGGACATAGAGGGTGGCTTCGACAACGCGTGGTGGCCAGCTTTAAAACATTAGCTAACATTAAGGAAGTGTCCGAAAAACCTGTACGCAATGGTGGCGTCCTACCTCTAAGACCGAAAGATCAAGGTCAATTATGCCAGAGCAACGTGTGAAAGGGTAACCACAAAAGGTTGTGTCCAAGGATCCATAGGAGGACCGACCTTCTGGAACATAATCCTTGATACCCTGTTGCAAAAACTATCTGGCCAGGACGTCCACTGTCAAGCGTTCGCGGACGACGTGGTTCTAGTCTTCTCAGGAAAAACAACACCTGACATGGAGCCGAACATCAACACAGTCCTGGCAGGGGTGGTGGAGTGGGGTAGACAAAACAAACTCAGCTTCGCAGCACACAAAACAAATGCAATGCTGCTAACAAGGAAGCTGAAATACACCACTCCGGAAATCTACATGTCGGGAACAAAAATACAACTGGTTGACGAAATAAAGCTTCTAGGACTCACCATAGACAAAAGACTCACCTTCAAACCACACGTAGCCGCAATTAGTAAGAAAGCTGCGGATATATACAAACAGCTTGCGCGTGCGGCGAAGGTGACGTGGGGTCTAAACGGTGAGATAACTAGAACAATCTACGTCGCGGTAATAGAGCCAATTGTGCTGTACGCTGCGAGCGTGTGGTCCCAATCTACGGAACTGCAGATGATCCAAAACCGTCTGCAAGCAATCCAGAGGGGCTTTGCTCAAAAGATCTGCAAGGCGTATCGCACAGTGTTTCTTACATCGGCATTAGCTCTGTCAGGGCTGCTACCCCTGGATCTAAGGGTACAGGAGGCGGCGGCTCTTTACACAGCCAAGAGAGGGATCAGAAAAGACTACATACCACCAGGAAGGGAACTGGAGCACAGGGTGAGCTTCAGGGAACAGCCTCACCCCTCCAAACTCACAACAACAGAGTATGGGCTCCTGGAGAGCACGGACTCTCAAACCCTGGAAAGCCACAACATAGTCGGGCCACACATCTATACCGACGGCAGTAAAATACTCGGCAGAGTGGGAGCTGCAGTAACGTGGTGGGAAGGGGGAAGGGGGAAGGGAGACCGGGTCCTCAACCTTCAGTCTGGACCCCCACTGCACTGTATTCCAGTCGGAACTTTATGCCCTCCATAGAGCGGTGCAAATGATAAAAGCCAGCGGGGTAAAAATAGCAAACGTAATGAGCGACTCGAGATCTTCGCTCGACCTGCTGGCCAATCCAAAAACAACGCACCCTCTAGCCAAAACCATAAAGGGGAGCATAAATGAGATCAGAGCAGCCGGGGGGGAAGTCCGCCTCTTTTGGCTCAAAGCGCACGTGGGGACCGCCGGTAATGAGCGCGCCGACCATCTGGCGAAATCGGCGGCCCAGGCATCTGCCACCCACACAGACTACAACAATATACCCCTGTCATATGTCAAGAAAACCATTAGGGAAGAGTCGGTCCGTAAATGGCAGGCCAGGTATGACTCTTCGAGCACAGGGCTGGTCACAAAGACCTTCCTCCCCGATGTTGAGCGAGCTTACTCCATCGTAAGGAAAACAAGGTTGACAGCCAACCAAGTGCAAATCTTGACGGGACATGGAGGAATAGCGGAGTACTTGCACCGATTCAGGCTAAAAGACAGCCCCGGGTGTGAGTGCGACCCCAACATCAGTGAGTCTGTGTGGCACGTAATCCTGGATTGCCCGCGCTTTGCTGCTGACAGATTGGACCTGCAACAGAGGTTAAACGAAAACCTCAGCAGGCGGCCATCATGGCAGACGACGATGCGAGACCGCACTTCCTGAAGTTTGCAGATAAGGTTATCCGCATCTGCCTTAGAAGGAACAGCACTCTGGCATCAAAAACTTCCCCAAGAGATACAAACACAGACACCAACAACACTTACACACCAACACAAAACCCTGCGTCACCTCTGGCAGTCGCCATTCCCAAAAGCATAAATTTTCTTGGGAGAGGCGAACGTGGGAAGCCGGGTATTCAAATAAAATCAGTCGCCCTGTTTATGGACAATAATTCCGAGCGCATTGGCATCGGCTACTGCAACGCAAGCGGCCCCAAACGGGTAACAATCTCGCCCGGGCTTGCCTCCCTTCTTCATGGTAGCTCGTTTAAGAACACAATGAAGCGTAAGAAGTTCAACGAGCTGCAGAACGCGGGGATCGGAAACACAGCGTGCAGAATAGTGCAAACTAAGAACAAGACCGTGGCACTATTCCAAGCGGGCGAGAACACCTCCCAATTCGCCCAAGCATGCAGTTTTCTGATCAGCCTAGCGGGGAAGGGTGACAAGCCAACAAAAGTAAGCGTAGACGCTATGGTGGTGGAATTTGAGGAAGGTGAGGCCGCCGACCACATCGGGATAGTAGAAGCCTCAAAACACCACGAGGTAGTGGCCTATGAGGATAGAGGACAAAACCTCGACTTCCTACGGCCACGACAGCCAGAAAACCTCACCACAAAAACCCCAACTGACATCTGGGGACACCCCACAGCGACTCAAGACGGGCTCAGCGGGTCTGAACGCCTACAAATGAGGGCAGCTCTCGAGGAGAGCACAGCGAAGCAGAAGCCAAAGGACACTACAGGTGCCAAAAAACTCGCGTCTTTCACAACGGCGCTCGGGAAGGCGGTCCTCGGCATACCAAGTGTGCTGGGGAAAAAAATTTGGGGGAACCAACGGGCGGAGGGGGGTGGCAGTCGCCGTCGAAGCGTTCTTGAGGGAGTCCCCTCCCAAAAGTCATAAGCAGCCGGAAAAGGCTCGAACAAGAGCCCAGATGGGGCTTGTCGATCCGCCGGAGCTCAGCGAGGCGACGGAGCCGCTGCAACACACAAAAAACGCGTTCCTCGAGTTCAAAGCAATCACCAAAGCAACAAGAAGGGTCAATAGTGAGACCTGTAGATCCATCCTGCAAACCTATCATCTGGGCAATGAAGGATTGCTAGAGGTGAAGCTCGAGGAGGCAGAAGCGGCGGTGTACGACAACGACATCTCCACCACGTTAAGAGGAGAAATGTCTGGGAAGTACATGGCGGCCTATAGTGGAACCAGCGGTTTCGTCGAATACGATGAGGAGGGGTCCCGGCGGACCGGCAAACACAAGTTCAGAACCCCCCCTAACGACCCAATAGTGGTTGCGGCGAAGTGCACGAGGGTGGTGCTCGACGACCGGATACTTGAAATGGCAGAAACTGTCTCAAGTGGCCGGGGTCGGGGGCCTGCAATCGAGCACTGGACCGTACCCAAAATAACATGGGTCAACGGGGTTCCTGGATGCGGAAAAACAACATGGATAATCGCAAATTACAACATCGAAAGCGATATCCTAATAACATCTACAACCGAGGCAGCGAATGACTTAAGGGAGAGACTCGCGCAAAAAGTTAAAACAAACACCAAGAGGAGGGTCCGCACTATGGCTTCAATGCTGGTCAACGGATTGAAAGAAGGTGAAGAGTGCACACGTATTATCATCGACGAGGCACTCATGAACCACTTTGGAGCCGTAGTGATGGCCATCAAGATAACTGGCGCGAGAGAGGCTCTTCTCGTCGGCGACTGCAACCAACTGCCGTTCATTGATAGGGAGAACTTGTTTCGACTGCGTTACAACCGCCCAGACTCCGTGGCGCGTGTCAACAGGGAGCTGCTCTGCACTCACAGAAATCCAATGGACGTAGCGTATGCCCTCAACGAGATATATGGGGGCATATACTCGTCCAAATCCCTCGTGAGTTCCTTGAGCCTCAGTAAGTACACGGGAGCGCAAATTCCGAAACACCAGGAGAACACCCTGTTTCTGGTGCACACCCAGGCCGAGAAGGAAATCCTCCTCGGCCAGGGCTATGCGTCGGGAAACGGGTCGCGCATCCTCACCGTGCATGAGTCTCAGGGACTAACGAGTGAAAACGTGGTGATAGTGCGAGCGGTCCCCAAGAGACTGAAGCTCCACGGAAGCTATCCACACGCGGTCGTAGCTATATCTCGCCACACTGGAAGTTGCGTCTACTACACAGACAGCTGTGAAGGGGACGCAACGGCTACACTAATAAGCAGGGCGAGGGCAGCTGCGACCAAAAAAATAAAAGAATACAACATAAAGATGGCTATTCGCAGTCGAGACATGGTAGTTGTTAAAAAGCTGCTGGAGGCGGAGGCCTAAAGGAAACCCTCACAAGCAGCCAAACACCTACACAACTGAGGCATTCTCGCTCAAAGGCAAGCCAAAACAGAAAGCCTCATTACTTACAAAAAAAAAAATTATAGGAAAAAAAAACCTCTACTGAAGTACCGCTACAAACAAATACCAAGCACTGTAACAACAAAACCAAAAAAATAAATAAAAAATAAGCGGCATGTACCATACAAGTGCAAATAAAAGCAACTATTAACAACACATAAATTACACAAAAAAAGGTACGGGACAAACCGGGCCCGCAGTGTCTAATTATAAATAATAAAAAAAAAAAAAAAAAAAAAAAAGACCCCCACTTTAGAGTGGAATAAATGTTATAATAACTGGTTTGAGCGAATGGAAAAGTGTATTAAGCTACGTGGTGAATACTTTGAAAAACAATAACTATAAGGTACTATAAGGTTCTAGTTGTGTTTTTTTTCTCCAAACGACGAAACTTAAAAGGCATGCCTCGTACCTATTTGGTTTTGATTTGCACGGAACCCAGCAGTGTTATGAATTTTCTGTGGAGTGAGTTGATCGCCAGCACTTATGATCACCACGAGTTAAGCGCATCCATTAATTTGTTTATAGATAAATGACAGACTGCAAAATACAGCAAAAAATATGGATATTGGTACTTAGAAGTTAAGCTAAATAATCCAATAAAAGAATGATTCGGCGTGATTAACCTATTAATGCCTGTTCCCCTACTCCTTTAATCATTTATTGGAAATCCAATTTTGACTAAATAATGAGCGAATACTAACAAAATTGTTTCTCTCTGTCTGTAACACACACGCACTCTGCCGGTAAACGGGACGCAACAGTGTCAGTGTACTACTTCCCAACAGCGGAAGACGATGAGGATGCGCCTACGTTTAAGGAGAAACTTCTCGAGTGCTTCATGAAGGGAATAGACTTCTTCTGCGTATGGGACTGCTGTTGGTTGTGGCTGGAGTTTCAGAAGTACGTGGCGTTGCTCGTGTTCGATCCGTTTGTGGAGCTGTTCATCACTCTGTGTATCGTGGTGAACACACTCTTCATGGCGCTCGACCACCACGATATGGACAGAGATATGGAGAAGGCGCTCAAGAGTGGCAATTATGTGAGTAAAATATTTTTTAGTAATAATAGGAAAGGGTGAGGAAAATGTTTACACTATTGTGTAAACATTTTCCTCGCCCTTTCCTATTATCTGAAGCGTGATCTCTAACCACCGAAAGATAAAGTACTAGTGATTTGGGACCGCCTACCGTTACATTAATGACGCACAATCCGACTGGCTACAGTAGTGTCAATATTTCTGCTTCCGACTACACCCAGCTCTATTGAGCCCTCGTTCAATTGATACCAACCAATAATACTGTTTCTTTTGTCTAATTGATACTAATCGATATACTTGCCCTTATAAGCTAATTTCGAGCTCTACTAACTTTTTCAGTTTTTCACGGCGACATTCGGTATTGAAGCAACATTGAAACTGATAGCGATGAGCCCAAAATATTACTTCCAAGAGGGTTGGAATATATTCGACTTTATTATTGTGGCCTTATCACTGTTGGAGTTGGGATTGGAAGGTGTTCAGGGTTTGTCTGTGTTGCGTTCCTTTCGTTTGGTACGTATTACGATTTTTTACATTTGATTCATATTCTTAGTTTCACTGAATTCATTCTAAGATCTAACACTATCTTAATTGATTCTAACATCGTTCTTACTTCTATCATCTTATTTGCTATACCTACCCTGTGTCAATGTTTCTCTTTGGACCTGATATCTTACAACTGATATACCTAATTTAGCTTCAAAATTATCTTCTTTCTTTTCATTTTCATCATGTAACTCATAATTAGTTATAAGAATATATTTAATGACTTTGATTAATATACAGTATGACTTTTTAAACGTGGTAAATATTGATGCATAATAAACAGTATTCAATTATCGAAACCAATATGTAATAAAGAGCGTCCAAACTGGGTCTAACAGATTTTATTTTAACATTTACGATCCCATTTATAACATAATTGTACTGTAGATCATCATTTAATATTCCCCACGTTTAAGCAGTCATGCCCTATATGTATATGTGGTGAAATATTTTCAGCTACGTGTATTTAAACTGGCCAAGTCTTGGCCGGCGCTAAACCTAATTATATCTATAATGGGTAGGACGGTGGGAGCTTTAGGGAACTTGACCTTTGTACTTTGCATCATTATATTCATATTCGCGGTGATGGGAATGCAGTTGTTTGGCAAGAACTATACAGGTTCTAATTTAAAAGAAAATTTAGCATCTCTATTAAAGAAATAAGCTTCATTATTAATTATTCAGCTTCACACAACAGATTTTTTTACACTGGGCTTGATTGAACATTATTTTCATAAGGGGCGGAGTCCCCGCTGTGGCTTTATAACACGGAATGTGGCTCGGAGCCGCGACAGGCCCGAGACGAACACGTTATAAAGCTATGCCACGCAGCTTCCAATCATAATTTTAGCTTTGCATCGAGTAACATAGATTTGACTTGCAGCTTCGCTTCCGAAGGGTATTTTGATGCATCAGAAAGTTTACTGATGGGATCTATGTCGTTAAAAGAGACAAACAATATATTAGAACCTTACGATGTTGATGAGAAAAGTTGTTTAAGCGAAAGCTCTCACGACAAAAACTAACATAAATCCCACTCATACAGAAATAATTCTGTGCACTTTGATAGGTAACTCAAGCACATTTGCTAAACCTAGTACGTAAGTGGCCCAGAATCACTCATGAGGAGCACGAGCCGGCGAGGACACGGGCGTGCCATGAGTGATTGAGGGTCCGTGGAAGGAAACCGCAGTAGCATAGGTGAAGCGCCGGTAAGCGAGCTTGTGTGACGCCTTGTATCACAATTTGTACTTGCAGCTTCGAGTATTCAAATTGGCAAAGTCATGGCCGACACTTAATTTACTCATCTCCATAATGGGTAGGACCATGGGTGCCTTGGGCAACCTGACCTTCGTATTGTGCATCATTATTTTCATATTTGCGGTGATGGGTATGCAACTATTCGGGAAAAATTACGTGGGTAAGTGGAATTGGTGGGAGTGTTGCATGTATATTGGTGTTGGAGGTGTTCGTTGGTTTGCGGCGGCGCCCACTGTACTAACATGAATGTCGCTCAGTACGTTTCCATTACTTGTTAACTACACAAAAATTTCTACACACACCTATGCTGACAAATGCTGGCCAAACATGTACACTCCTTAAGAAATCATTTGGACAAGACTACTTTTAGAATGTTAGTTAACATAAGTTAATATGGTCTGTGACAAATTACGGCTAGGATTAAATATCAATTTTCAAGCAAATTCAATTTCAGCAATGTAAAGTATAACGTTGGACGATTATATTTTAGCTAGTTACATGTTCTAGCTGTCTTATAATTAATTAAGAGTTTCTTGAATCGTTAAAATATTTTATTCTTTATTATTCTCTTGTGTTATCCTATGAATAATGCGATATAATTGGTTACTTATTAAAAGGACAAGTTAATAATTATACTCCTTTCAATAAGGAGTATAATTATTTATAGGAAATATTTTTTATAATGCCGACAACAGACTTTACAAAATTACCTACTTACTAATTATGACTATGATTTTAAAGAACCTTAAACACAACAAATATTTCTACATATATTATTTCACTGAACTACATTCATTAGTGCATTTTAATTATAATACTAAAGTGTGGAATAGCTGGTTTTATTTTTATGTAACAAACAGAATAACACAAGTAACGTTAGCGCAATGTTGCCGTAGTTTTAATAGTATTGGTATTTCCTATATATTTTCGTCATTAACATGTCGATATGGACATGTTAAAGACAGGTACCGTGTCTGATATAATAAAGTGGCTGCTATGAGGTACCAACATAATTAAATAACTTGCATGAAGTACCTAAAGTCCGCCCGTTATATTCCATGGAAACTCACGTTTCATAACATATTACATGCATTTGGTCATCGAATTTCCTTTTACATGCGTTCGTACATAAAAAGAAAATATAATATTATTATGATTCGATTCCACACTTTAGCCGGGCCCGTCGGCGCTGTTTGACTAGTGAATATTGTGTTGATGTGCGTCCTACTGTCGTGCTCATTAGTCTATTGATAAGACTCGATATGTTCCTTCCAAGTGAGCCTGATATCCCCGAGATATGTACAGCCCCTTGACAAAAAGCCCCATTGAAAGGCGCCTCACTTGTGAAACATTATGCTGGCTTCTACCTTCATCATTTCCCCTTTTTATTTCTTCTAAATAATATTTTTTTTTACTGCGCTACTTTTATATAATTAGCCGATATATTTTATACTATCTAAGTACGTATGGCATGAATATATAGTAAGTACAGTGTTTAACATATATAACTTAATTTTTTCCATTAAAAGCCTAAGAATTGCATGCCATAAAGGTAGATACTAGAGAACTATTATACCTATTATGCAAAATTATATGTAGAGACATCTTTTAAAAAGAATACACACAGGTGCTTATGAAGTATTCATTGCAGTATGAAAAATCGTAATGGAATTACCGTTTCTTAAATATTAATATGTAAGTTCTAACTTGTTCCACAAATATTTCCTTCGTACTCACGTATTTACGTAGGTAATTTTATTATTTTAATAAGGTCTAAAAGTTTATGATGCTGTAATGATTACAAATAACACATTATTATTGTAATGCTGAATTGCTTTTTTCTTATCATTATTATCAAAATATATCTCTTTACTTATATATTGTAAGAATATGAATCAGCAACTTTGTATTATACTTATCTATTTACTGTAGCATTGTATAACATCTATATACTAATATGTATAGTTATCAAATACATTAGGATGTTTGACTACGATTAGAATTTGGTAGGTATCATTATGAATCAAAATTAGGGTTATGATAATTACAACTTTATTTCATTGCCGGTTTCATGCCGGATCCTTTATCCTGAAACTTTCACATGATAACTTTTATAAATTTTGAACAATTATTTACCGATTCTCCTAACAGTCAAATATCCTTTTGTTTTATTTTGTGTCTGTTCCGTTATCAATGTCTACTATAAGTCTTTCTGTTAGATACTTCTAATCAATTAACCTAAATAAGTAAAGAGGGGATATTTTGCGATTATTATGATCTTATACTATACTAGACTTGACCCAATTTAACCTTTATTACGTACTCAATTTCTGTACGGATGGTTTCCTTTAATTTTTTGAAAAAAATATGATAATTACCTTGCTGCTTGCATGCTGTGGTCTCCTTTAATTAGAGGAATACACTTAAATGAGACTCAAGTACTTTTTAGTGTATATTAATTATATGTATATCTTCTGCAGGAGATACCAAAAAAACATAATTAAGAAATCTATATGCAAATTGGTAACATAAAACGTATAAGTTTGTGTGTTGACCAGAGGAATATTTAAGTTTCAATACAGATTTTAAAATAGCACATAACGAAAATTTTTCAATAATATTTTCCACTAACCGACCACTCTAAGTCAAATATCACATGTCATCTGTACGGATCTTATATCTGTACGTACGTAGTAAGGGTTTTCGAACAACCATTGTTTAAATACAATAAACTAATTCGTATCTCCGTGTGTACAGATTACGTAGACCGTTTCCCCGACGGTGACCTCCCGCGATGGAACTTCACGGACTTCATGCACAGCTTTATGATTGTGTTCCGAGTGCTCTGCGGAGAGTGGATAGAGAGTATGTGGGACTGCATGCTCGTCGGTGATGTCTCTTGTATACCTTTCTTCTTGGCTACCGTCGTCATCGGCAATCTTGTGGCAAGTATCTATGTTCAAATCGTGTTAAATAGACGCCTTTTTAGTCTGATTTTTAGATGGAAGTAATGTTCTGTCTTTTAATGATTACCAGCGTCAAATAGCGGCTTCGCAAAGTATAATGATGTATGTACTGACTACGTCACTTTCCTATAGTAAATAAAAAGAAACCTAATATCCATCCCCTACAAATTTCGGCAACCGCTGCTGTTTAGGCCAGTTTTTTTATTATTAGACATGTTGTTATATCGTCCTACACCTGTAAATTACCTTTCCTTTTTGACCTTTTAATATGCTTAAAACAAATATCGTAAAGGGGCTTAATCAATAACTCACCTCTATAACCTTCAGTAATAACTGCTACAAATATAACATTACAGGTACTCAACCTCTTCTTAGCCCTGTTACTGTCCAACTTTGGCTCATCGAGTTTATCGACACCGACTGCCGATCAGGATACCAACAAGATAGCTGAGGCCTTCAACAGGATATCGCGGTTTATAGATTGGGTCAAACGAAACGTGGCTGACTTCTTGAAACTCTTGAAAAATAAATTGACGAACCAGATAGCGATCCACGCACCCGGTAAGATGTTTCCCGTCGCCAGTGTTGTGGCATGTTGATGTTTGTATCTATCGTAGTAAAATATTTTTTCTACTACGTTGTGCGTGTAACCAAATATAATAAGCATAGTACAAGGGTAATTCAAGGCTGAGCCCGTAGACAGTGAGGAGGTCAATGTAACGGTAGATGAGAAGAACAACGAAAGGTATTTTAAAGATGTTAGGTTAGGCATATTGAAGAAGTATAAATCACTTAATCAGTTCAGTGTACACTATAATTACCTGTTATTGAAATTAGTCATGCTACAACCACTTGGTGTTAGCCTTCAAAATACCGTCCACTATCCATGCCAAAATGAATTTATGTAACAAATATGGTATGGTATTTCATCCTAGAGTTTTAACAGTTTTTAACTTTTTGGAGGTTGATATATTATTAAAAATCTTAGCCTTCGCCAATTTTAGCCTTAAACTAAACTTATAAACTTTGTAAGGTATTAGATCTTAAACGTTATAGTTATCAAAATAATGTAAGCGTATAAAGCATGATATGTGTGTAAATCAATAGTGTTTTAGCATGTATGATACAATGAGCATTGAAAGATATGGTGTCATGTGACTACTGTGCGTTGCCTGCGCCCTACCGTTGAATCCAAGTGATGAAATGCAAACCCCTACTTTCTGTCGTGTGTCGATACTATAACTACAATTAATCGTACTGTATCTATTGCTTTTGTATTAGATCCATTCATACATTTGTCTATACATAATTTTCCTCACTTGTTTTTTTTTTATACATGATAAGAATTAATATATGATTTGTTTAAAACTAGCAAATGCTTAGTGTTTCTAGAAGTCTTTGTCAAATTTCTATTCATCGCTCAATTTTAACTTAATGAAATTAAAAAAGAATACTGTTGAAGCTTCACAAATTCATTTTTTCAGAACATTATTATCAGATTGGCGCCGCGCAGTCATAGTACCATTGTATAAAGGCAAGGGTTCACAATATGACTGCGCCAATTACAGAGCCATCAGTTTGATCAGCTTGGCAGCCAAGGTGTACGGTAAAATTATTGAACGGAGAATGCGCGTGAAGTCCGATGGAATGTTGTGCGAGGCACAAGGGGGTTTCAGGTCTGGAAGAGGATGTTCGGATCAAGTCTTCTCACTCCGCAACATCGTAGAGAAGCATCTGGCAGTGGGCCGGAAGGTTTTCTGCGGTTTTGTAGATCTGGAGAAGGCATTTGACAGAGTTGTGCGAAAGAGACTTTGGGACATTTTGCCAGAGTATGGTATAGATGGCACTCTGTTGCGAGCCGTCCAGTCCACTTATGTGGACTGCAAGGCATGCGTACGGGTGGGTGGTAACAGGTCACCCTGGTTTGACGTTAAAATCGGCGTCAAGCAGGGTTGCGTGTTGTCCGCTAGACTGTTTATAATATATCTGGACAAAAGTCTTCAAAGACTGAAAGCGATGAATGAAGGTGTACAAATGGGTGACTTAGTGGTAAACCATCTACTTTATGCAGATGACGCGGTTTTAATAGCGCCAACAGCCACTGATCTGCAAACACTAGTCACAGTTATGAAAGACGACTGCATGATCAATGGCTTACACTTGAATGTGAAGAAAACCAAGATTATGGTTTTTGAAAGGGAAGAAACCAGAACGAATGTAAGGATTGTGGTTGGTAACGATGTGCTGGAGCAAGTGAATGAGTTTGTATATCTTGGATGCGCCTTCAGTAAGGATGGGAAATACACCGCTGACATAGAGAGAAGAGTGAGTGCAGGGAACAGAGTGAATGGTGCGATGGGAAAGCTACTCGGGAGCCGGCACTTAAGCCATAAGGCGCAGCTGGCCATACATAACGGAGTTCTTGTCCCAACGCTGTTATATGGTAGCGAGAGCTGCGTATGTAAGAAGGAGAATGAAAGTAGGATAAATGCGGTAGAAATGCGAGCTCTGCGGAAGATGTGCGGAGTGAAGCTGACCGACCGCATTAGCAACAGCATAGTAAGACAGCGAGTAGGTATGAAAGATAGTATCGGTGTAAAGATGAGAAAGGGCATGCTCCGTTGGTTCGGGCATATAGAAAGAATGCCAGAAGAAAGAATGACAAAACAGATATACAATGTGAAAGTGGAAGGATGCAGGTACCGGGGAAGACCTAGACTATCTTACCACGACCAAATAAACCGAGTCTTATCTGATGGAAAAGTCAAGAGTCTCCGTAACCGGCGAGCGTGTATGAGACGAACTATGAGAGTCGAGGAAGCCAGAGAGGTATGTAAGGAAAGAACCTGTTGGAACTCTGTACTCTTTGCCTACCCCGCAAGGGATCTGGCGTGAGGTTATAGATAGATAGATAGATAGATTATTATCTAGAAGCTACTTTTGCCAATTTTATTTAAAGCTCCACTATTCTCATTTTTTAAAACCTTTTTCTTTATTTCCCCCGATCGATCAACTTGTTGGTGTTTAAGCTTGTCATTGCGTGGATCCCTATGTATATCTACAGATTTGTGTATTTCTGCATGAACATTGTGTGTTATTGTGTACTGTGTGTCAATCTTCATCTATCATTATCATTAATAGCGTATTAACTAAAGTATTTATCTAGATCAGCATTTCCCAAATATGGGTCGCGTCCCACTGGTGGGTCGCGAGCGAATATTGGGTGGGCCCTGAAAAATAGGAGGATACGAATGCCCCGGCTAACAGACGGGCGACTACTGAGTGAGTGATAGAGAAAATGAGTTTCAATCGCAAGCAGTTAACGAAATATTGGCTTTTAGTTGACACTATCCTTCTCTGTTTGATGAAGCTATGAAAGCCCTCCTTCCCTTTAGTACCTATGCAAGGCGGGATTTTCGGCTATAGTTAATACCGAAATAAATTGGACGTAACACTCATTGAGATTAATAGTAACTAAAAATTGAAATTGGTGCTAAAGCTATAATGACAAAAATAGGAAACAAATGCATCCTTCTCATTAAAAAATAGCACTCCTTGTATTTAAGTATTAAAATGTTCGATTGAAACTGAATGTCATTTTTTCTTGCTTGAAGAGACCTTCATTCATATAGGTGTGCCCCTTTTTTCTTCATGAAAACCTAGAGGTGAGTCCCGAATTTGGTAGTTTTGTTAGGTGGGTCGCCGTCCAGTCAACTTTCGGAACCACTGATCTAGATGAGTTTACCTTCTACTACAGAAATGTGTAAATCGCCAATGTCAAAAAACAATATTATGAGTATCTTTCCCAAAACATAACAAAACAATACATAATATTGAACTATAACTGTTAGTCTTATCTATCTATTAGCTATCATGTTATTATTAATTTATATCATTTGCACATATTAAACACTTAAACATATCTAACAAATTTATTTATAAATCATCATAAATAAATGTGCCATAAGATACAGGGTAATATATTTTTGTAATGCTAAAGAAACAATTTGTACCTTGACGACTTTCTAAGATGAATCATCCTGGTCTCATTTCTATGCTTGGTGCTTGGGTGCCGGCGTTACTGGGCGACGCACGGTGGACACAACGCACACGTGTAGGCTTAAAGGCGGCTTTATGCGGCCGGTGTGTCTCTTCAGAGCGCGTCGACAACGAACTGGAGCTTGGTGCCGATTTGGACGACGCCTTGCTCTACAAAGAGAAGAAACACAAAGACCAAGTAGAAGTAGCTATAGGTGATGGTATGGAATTCACAATACCAGGTAATTGCTATATCCTTAAAATACTAATAAAGAAATTGTATGATGTTTATAACATGTATTATATTAATCTTTGTAACCTTGCTCTCGTGGATCGTTCGGATTCGATAAATGGTGATTAAGCACAAGCTATAATTTCAGGTGACAATAAATACAAGAAAGGCAAAATACTTTTGAATAATATTAACGCTATAACAAACAATCACAGAGACAATCGGTTAGATTGTGAATTAAATCACCACGGGTACCCAATGGAGGTAAAACTTAACCAAATAAAATATTATTAAATTAGCTATACCAAAATTTGATATAATTGATTTTCTTATTTATTCAGGATGACGATACAATAAGTCAAAAATCGTATGGCAGTCACAAAATTCGATCATTCAAAGATGAAAGTCATAAAGGATCAGCAGATACGATTGATGGAGAAGAAAAGAAGGACGCTAGTAAAGAAGAACTAGGAATTGAGGAAGGTAAGTAAGCAGTTTAGACAAGATAAAAAATTTTAGATCCCTTTTAAGATATTTAAAATCTTTAACATAGAAAAAGGATTCCTCAAAATGACACTTGTGGATATGTTTATATTTTGATTTTGTAGAACTGATTGAAGAAGAAGAAGGTAAAATGGATGGTCATGGCAAACAAGATATCATCGTAGCTGCCGACGAGGATGTATTAGACGATACTCCTGCAGACTGTTGTCCAGAGCCTTGCTACCAGCGGTTTCCATTCCTCGCCGGAGATGAAGAGTCACCCTTCTGGCAAGGCTGGGGCATGCTCAGACTGAAAACGTTCAAACTTATTGAGAACACCTATTTTGAAACGGCTGTGATTACAATGATTTTGCTCAGTAGTTTGGCTTTGGTAAGACATTGGTATAATAAAATAATATAATATAATGATTAACTTTTCCTTATATAAGAACGTAAATGTTTTCAATCTGTTTACTTAATGTTTCTTCTTTTTCAGGCTTTAGAAGATGTAAATTTACCACATCGACCGATTCTTCAAGATATTCTATATTATATGGATCGTATCTTCACTGTAATTTTCTTCATTGAGATGTTGATTAAATGGTTGGCGCTCGGCTTTCAAAAGTACTTCACAAATGCTTGGTGCTGGCTCGACTTCATCATTGTCATGGTAATCGAACTTTCTTTTAGATCTAAGATATCCACTTAAGATAATTATACTATTTCATTGCAGGTATACTCCCAATTGCTTTTTTATAATAAGAATAAAATCATTTATAATTAGTCTAACTTTATAGTTTTGTACGAAAGACGTACTTCTAAGGTATTTCAAGTAGTAAAATGATGAATGGTGTGACATTAGTTATCGCTCGTAAACCACGGCGCGGTGATGGCGGGCGCAGACGACATCCCAGCGTTTCGTTCGATGCGCACGTTGCGTGCCCTGCGCCCCCTCCGTGCGGTGTCGAGATGGGAGGGAATGCGCGTGAGTACGCGCCGCCGCGTCGCCTTCCAGCGGCGCTATGTATTGTTGCGTTGCACATTGACTGCCAAACTTAACACTTCATTATTGTTCACAATTTTCTCACTAATGTCGATGTGCAGCGCAATTCAAAGCGTGCAGCTTTGATTGTTCAATGGCAATGGCAGTGGAAATTCCGATGGCCCTCAACTCGCCTCGCCTAGGCTCTCGATGTCGTACTGTTTGTTTGTGGTTATTGCTTCTATGTGACTCTAACCCACAGCTCCTGCCAAATGGCAACTCTTACTTGTGGCTGAATTTAGTGGAAAGGTCCCCATTAGTGCGTTAAAATCCTAATATTTTCGAGTGCATGACCCAACACAACTTCTATCTTTGTGCTGTCATTATATGATAGTCGCGTGTTTCTTAACATCACTTGCAAAATAAAATGTAATCCAACTGAAAATGGCACACTGTATTGAATGCTATCGATGTAAAAAAGCAAATACTATTCAATGTAACTTTGATATTTAAGTTCCATAGTTATGTGAATCATCCAAATTTAGTACTAGGACAATATGTACAATAGTTTGTATATAGTTTTTGATGTCACCGAATTCTGTGTACAAATATTTTCAGTCTAAACTATACTTTATTTAGTTGTTTAATCCACTACTCATGAAACAGAGATTAGGCGACAGTCTTCATTTTCATTTAAGAAAACCATTCTTAAATTTGTCACAGGTCGTTGGTCCTCAACCAAAATGCGGTATCTTCAATTTAGACTTTTAAGTCTAAATTGAAGATAAGACAAGTTTACTTGTCTTGTTTCCATGTTGTTTTCTAGGTGCTGTGCATAACGTCTCTTTGTTATTTTTTCATTACTTTTAAAAGGATTGAATATTAAATGTCTCACAATGCAACCCTTGATTTCATCAGGTCTCGCTTATAAACTTCGTAGCGGCGCTTTGTGGCGCCGGCGGCATTCAGGCGTTCAAAACAATGCGAACGCTGCGCGCACTGCGCCCGCTCAGAGCCATGAGCCGCATGCAGGGCATGAGGGTACGTACCACCCTGCGCAGCGCCCGCCATCGCTCACCCACCACCACACACTTCGCTCCACACTTCACATTCACATTTTGTATTCAAAGTTCTTGATCTCATATTATATTTTGAACATTTAAATACTCAGCTCCTTTTTCCAGTAAAATCTGCATCATTCACCCGATCTGCTATTTGTTTAAAATTGTTACTTTCTCGAGCTGTAACGAGTATTGGCTGCAGAGGATTATCGATTTGATTATTAGAGAATCATTTTGAAGTGGTCGGTGGCACCCCTGAATGGCTTAGTATCTCTTTTAGAAAACGATTCGATGGGATCTCCATTAGGCGACAAATTCATCTATGTTTTGGTCTATTTTTCTATTGACTTTTAGATAGATTAGATTTTTTATAATAACTTAGTTACATAGAATGTTAATTTGTATTTTGCACCTTAGATTTTATTCTTCTTGTATCTCCATCGAGCTGCAAGTCGCATGCGTTAGATCTACATTTTGGATGAATTAGTAAATCAGGTAAGAGTAGCGCATTTGTTATGTGGCTTTGTTGATGTGCTTTGATATTTTTGATGTTATGTAAATAATTTTGTCATGTAGATGATTGTCATCTATAATAGTCACAACTGATTATAATTACGAAACACTATTCAGTTTCATGCTTCGTTAGAAATGCACATTGCATAAAATCAAAGTCTACCTTTAAATATCTGCATTGTTGCATGAGCATTTAGCTCCACATAAAAACATTAATCATTAAATTAAAACAATTTTCAATGAATTCTTGCACATACGTTAATTTAAATATATATTTCCGACGTGAACTATTCTGTTTTGGTGTGTTAGGTGGTGGTGAATGCTCTGGTACAAGCGATCCCCTCCATCTTCAACGTGTTGCTCGTGTGCCTCATTTTCTGGCTCATTTTCGCTATTATGGGCGTCCAACTCTTCGCTGGAAAATACTTCAAGGTAAGAAAAAACTATTTAACTCAAACCATAACCGAATTATTTGATTTATTGATTACATTTCTGCCATCAACTATAAAGAAGTCGCCATAAATACAATATATATTTGAACAGAGAAGCAATTTCCTGAATCCAAATGGATACAATTTCCAAAATATTTTTTCCAAATAATATTTTTATTTGTAAAACTAAATACACTATTACTATAAACAGTTACCTATTTTGGGCGATATATTTTCTAAATCACTATATTTTGTTTCAAGTGGGTTTTATTCACTTCATGAATTTATTTAAATGTATTCTGTTTATCGGTTGTTTACAGTGTGTCGATTTGAACCACACGACGCTCAGCCACGAGATTATCCCAGACCGCAATGCGTGCATCCTTGAAAACTACACGTGGGAAAACTCGCCGATGAATTTCGATCACGTTGGCAAAGCCTATCTCTGTCTGTTCCAAGTCGCTACCTTCAAAGGCTGGATTCAAATCATGAACGACGCCATCGATTCTAGAGAGGTATAACAAAAGCAGACTATAAATAGAACAATTGAGAATGAATTATGAATTGGTTAAAACATTTTACGATTTCCATATGCAAGGCTAATGCCCAATATTGACCTACCAACAATTAGTATCCTAGCTCAGCAGTGTGATGAAAAGTGTTTATACATTTAGTGCTGGTCTTTCTTAATATAATTTGTTCAGTCACGTCTCTAACTCCGCTATTTTCCAGGTGGGCCGGCAACCAATCCGCGAAACCAACATCTACATGTACCTATACTTCGTATTCTTCATCATCTTCGGTTCATTCTTCACTCTCAACCTATTCATTGGTGTGATCATCGACAACTTTAACGAACAAAAGAAGAAAGCCGGTGGCAGCCTCGAGATGTTTATGACAGAGGACCAGAAGAAATACTACAACGCCATGAAGAAAATGGGCTCAAAGAAACCTTTGAAAGCCATCCCAAGGCCGAAGGTAATATAATGATGAGATATAATAACATCTATTTATTTTGTAGAGTAGTAATACTGGATGCGAGTAGCCTAGGATCGTACCCAGTGGCGTGCACTTGGAGAGGCCTATGTCCAGCAGTGGACTGCTATAGGCTGATGATGATGATGATGATGATGAGTAATATTATTAAACGCATTTTTGGAAGAGCACATTGGCACCTAAGCCAAAACATAAGTCAATGGGTAATTCTATTTCAAACTCATCCAGATTTTCCTTACCATTTCCTTTTTATCTGCAGCCGGTGCCATATATCTTCCCCTAAGACATGTACCTACCGATTGTAGTTCTTTGCGACTTCTCAGGATTTTGCAGTAGCATTACTGACTAGAGGATTGTATGCCGTTGATACCGCCATTCCAAAGAGTATTGTCCTGCTTTTTAGAACACTCAGCCGAAACCAATTCAGCCGCCTGCAATACCTAGGTCCTGGCGACCCGCTGTTAGTCTACCTTACGATGGGGAAAGTCTTACTCTGTCCCCACATGGACAGTTTACTTAGCAGTCAGCAGTATTAATATCTATATCTAAACAGCGACACCACACTTTCGAGAAACCACTAGAAATTATTTGTTGTTACAGTGGCGACCACAAGCTATAGTATTCGAGATTGTAACGGACAAGAAATTCGACATGATCATCATGTTGTTCATCGGGCTGAACATGCTGACCATGACGCTCGACCACTACCAGCAGTCGGACACGTTCAGCGCCGTCCTAGACTATCTCAATATGATATTTATCGTGATATTTAGTTCAGAGTGCCTACTTAAAATATTCGCCTTACGATACCATTACTTCGTTGAGCCGTGGAACCTGTTCGATTTTGTAGTAGTCATGTTCTCCATTCTAAGTAAGTATGACTCTATGATAATAAGGTCTTTTACTGTAATGATATTATGCAAAAACAGTTACTTAAATAGATAAAAGAAACACAAAACATAGCTCACTATCGTGCATGTTGGTTGAATCTTACATAAATTAAATCACATTATGAATAATTTCATATAACTTTAAAATGATTTTATTTGTGAATGACCTGTACTATGAAGATAAAAGGCTTCCCTGTAATTTATTATAATACCCGGGATATAAAATCATTATAACTAAGTTTCTTACTAGGATTCTGATGATCTTTAATGTCTGGAGATTCCGCAATGTTATTCATATGATATGACCTTCCCTAAAGTACAGTGTTATTAATATGATCATTTCTTGACAGGTTTGGTACTAAGTGATATTATAGAGAAATATTTTGTATCCCCAACATTATTGAGGGTGGTGAGAGTAGCCAAAGTTGGCAGAGTGCTGCGTCTCGTGAAGGGCGCCAAGGGCATCCGAACGTTGTTATTCGCGCTCGCCATGTCACTGCCAGCCCTGTTCAACATCTGCCTCCTGCTGTTCCTCGTCATGTTCATTTTCGCCATCTTCGGCATGTCGTTCTTCATGCACGTCAAGGACAAAGGCGGCTTGGACGACGTTTACAACTTCAAGACTTTCGTACAGAGCATGATCCTGCTGTTTCAGGTAATTTAAAAAAAATAAATAAAAAAAAAGCCTTTTATTTCACGCCTATTAATGAATTTGATACAATTTTTTGTAAAGTTATTAGTATAAATAAATATCTCATTAATTAGTTAATCAACATAATAATTTAATCTAGAAAAAAAAATCATCATGCATTGTTTTATGCATTTGAAATTTATTTTGGAATCTATTAAAATTTTAATTTTACGTGAACCTCTACTTGAGGGTGAAGGCCTCCTCCAGAGATGACCAGTAGTCTCTATCTGTGGCTTTTTCCCTCCACAGTCTTCCAGCAGTCCCATCAATGCCGTCTGCCCATCTGCTTCTAGGTCTTCCTCTCTTCCTAGTACCCATGGGCCCTAGCCGTGACGTCAGCCGAGAAGTCCATCTATCGTCACTCATTCTTACTACGTGGCCCGCCCATCGCCATTTCAATTTCATAGTAGTGTGCGTCTATCACTCCTGTTGCTTCTCTTATAGTAGTGTTGCGAATTTTTCTAATTTTCATCATGCTTCTTTCCATGCTCCGTTGGCATGAGTTTATTTTGTTTTTAACATTGCGCGTGAATTTCCATGTTTGGCAAGCGTATGTGAGTGACGGTAAGAGGCAGGTATTCAGGACATTTCTCTTAATTTTTACTGGCATTTGGCTTTTGAAAACCTCTTCAAGGCGCCAAAACTTCTTCCATGTCCCTTTTATCCTTCTTTCAATTTGTTGGTCGTTACTATTATTATAAAAGGAGAGTTGTTTGCCTAGATAGATATATGAATCGACAAATTCTATTGAATTATTATCAACTTTTATTTCATTTTTCAATGTATTTGTCATCACTTTTGTTTTGTTGAAGTTGATTTCTAGGCCTGACTGTCTGCTTGCTTTTTGTAGTGTATCTATCATGTTCTCTAACTCTACGCTGTTTTCGGATAGCAACACAAGATCGTCAGCGAATCTCAAGTGATTTATATAATTTCCATTTATATTTAAGCCAATCGTATTCCAATTTAGTTTATTAATTATTAGAGTCCTCTAATACTGAGATGAAAATGTTATATAAATAATCTTTTTATTGGAATGGGGATTCCAGTTGTCTCTAGCTTCACTCTGCTAATGTTGTTTTCATAAATATATTTTAGCAATCTGATGTATTTAGCCTCTACATTTTGTGAGTTTAGGGGTTCCCATATTGATGAATGGAGTATAGTGTCAAAGGCTTTGTGGTAATCTATGAACGCTATGTAGAGCGGTCGCTGGAATTCCTGGTACTTCTCAATAAGTAGCTCCACAGAATGAATATCTTCGACCGTAGAGAAACCTTTCCGAAAACCCGCTTTTTCCATTGGCTGGTATGATTCGAGTGTAGCGCTAATTCTATTTTTGATAATGGACGAGAAAAGTTTATATAACGACGGCAGAATGCTGATAGGTCTATAGTTGTTTATATCATTGGGATCGCCTTTTTTATAAACAATATAATGTCTGACTCTGACCATTGCTGAGGCGTTATAGAGGTGTCTAGTATTTTGTTGAAGAGAATCATCAGCAGTGTGGCGAGGATCGTGTAAGCCATTTTTATTGTTTCGTTACTTATCCTGTCCGGTCCCGGACTTTTTTCTGATTTAAGGCGCTTAATTACTCTTATAATTTCGGTTTGCTCCACTGGGTTTCATTTCTGAGGTGTTAGTTTCTTTTAACAGATGTAGAGCGCTTTCGTGTTGTATTTCTGGGGTGTCATATAAGGCTTTGTAAAACTTAGTGGCTATATGGAGTATGTCTTTTCTATTGTGTGAGACTCTATCCGATTCGCAAAGACCTTCTATCCATGTTTTGTGAGATCTTATTGCGTTGTATGCTCTTTTTAAGCTCCCTGATGTGTTAAGGTGACTTTCTATGGTTTGTCTTCGGTGGTCTTTGTAGTCTTGTCGTATGCGCTTGCTTATAAGTTTGTAGAGGACACTTAATTCGTTTTTCATTGCTCTTGATTCAGGCTTCGTCTTTTGTAGGTCTTTTCTACGTGTTATTAATCTTCTTGTGCGTTCAGATATAGCGCTACAATGTTTATTGCCAGGTGGTTGAGCTGTTTTCAAACTATTTTCAATAGCGGCTATTATCTTATTGTAATAAAACTGGACTGTGTCGCCTTCATAGTGATTAAGAGCCTCTTGATATTTGCTCAGTGTTTCTATGTACCTAGAAATTTCTTCCTTATTTTCCAATGTGCTTTTCGAGTAACCTGAGTAGTTTTCTTTTTTTTTAAACATTTTAAGTTGAAAGTTGCCCTTACGCACCTGTTATCTGACGGGAATTAAATATTTAGTACTTCTACATTTTGAACGTTTTTATATATGTTAGTAAATATGTAGTCTAGTTCATTTTTGGTATTTCCATCGGGAGATCTCCAAGTGCACCTTTGTTTGCTTTTCTTGTTAAAAAAAAGTGTACATTATACTAAGGTTATTTTCGTGTGCAAACTGGATCAGTCGTTCGCCACTGCAGTTTCTTTTGCCATATCCAAATTTGTTTACAACTTGGCTGTCTTCACGTGTCTGTTGTCCTATTTGCGCGTTAAAGTCTCCCATAATTACAATGTTTTCATCGGATAATTTTACAGCTTTTTCGATAGTGTCATAGAAAGCCTCTTTTGGTTCTTCAGTGGCCCCGTCTGTAGGCGCATATACTTGTATTAGGCTTATTTTTAATTTGTTTATATTTAGTTTTAAGAGTGCCACTCGTTCTGATAGGCTAATAAAACTTCCTATGAAATTTTTGAGATACCTTTTCACAAGAAATCCTACACCATATAGTCCTGGAGTTTGTCATATGTAGTAAAGTATTACGTTTTGGTATTCTTGTATGAATACCAAAATAAAATAAAAAATGAGATCGACTTCATCATGGCGGACAAGAGGCGCATATTCAGAGATGTCTCAGTGATCGCAAGGTTTAAAACCGGAAGCGACCACCGGCTCGTACGGGGCACTCTGAATATACAATGGAAGCGCGAAAGAGTCCGCTTGATGAAGTCCAGTCTCCGACCGAATTTGCTCCAAGCCGCTATGGATTCCCAAGCTTTTCAGTTAAAATTGGAAAACCGTTTCGCTGCCTTGGAAACCACTGACAGCGTTGATCAGAAATTCGAGCAGGTGGTACAGACTCTTAGAGAAGAGGGTACTAAATTATGCGAAACGAGGCGTACAGGCAGGAAATCTAAGCTTTCGGGGGGGACTCTGGAGCTTATGAGCGAACGGCGCCGAAATGCAGCCTCAACCTTGTCAGAACACCGGGCCTTAAATAAAAAGATCACAAAGCTGGTCCGACGCGACCTCCGAGCTTTCAACAATCTTGAGATTGAGAAAGCCATCGAGCAGAACCGGGGGTCGAAAGTGTTCGTCCAGCCACTTGGGAGGAACCACTTGACAAGGTTGACTACACAAGCGGGTACTGTGATCGCTTCTAGGCCGGAAATCCTCTCGGAAGTCAGGAATTTCTATAGCCAGCTCTACGCCTCACACGCACCTCGACCCGAATCTCTTAGAGGAGATCCCAGAGCCACCCTAACACGTCACTTCACAGAAGACTTGCCCGAGATCAACCTGGATGAGATCGAGTTGGCCCTTAAACAGCTTAAAAATGGAAAAGCCCCGGGTGAGGACGGCGTCACGACTGAGCTTCTGAGGGCAGGAGGTACCCCAGTACTTAAGGAGCTTCGGAAGTTATTTAACACTGTCCTCTACACTGGGAGAACTCCGCAGGCATGGAACCGAAGCGTGGTCGTCCTGTTTTTCAAAAAGGGTGACAAAACCCTTTTGAAAAACTATCGACCCATATCGCTTCTGAGCCATGTATACAAGCTGTTTTCAAGGGTCATCACGAACCGTCTTGCGCGAAAGCTCGACGAGTTTCAACCCCCGGAGCAGGCCGGGTTTCGAAGTGGTTACGGCACCATAGACCACATCCACACAGTGCGGCAGATTATACAGAAGACTGCAGAGTATAATCTGCCCCTATGTCTAGCCTTCGTGGACTATGAGAAGGCCTTTGACACTGTCGAGACCTGGTCAGTTCTGGACTCCTTGCAACGATGCCAAGTTGATTGGCGATACATCGAGGTGATAAGATGCCTTTTTGAAGCTGCAACGATGACCGTCCAAGTACAGAACCAGCGGACTGAACATATCCACCTGCGCCGCGGAGTGCGCCAAGGTGATGTCATATCACCAAAACTGTTCACCAATGTACTGGAGGATATGTTCAAGACGCTGGACTGGAAAGGTCGCGGCATCAATATAAATGGCGTATACATCTCTCACCTGCGATTTGCAGACGACATCGTCATCATGGCTGAAACGTTGCAAGACCTACAACAGATGCTGGACAGCCTTGCTAATTCGTCTCAGCGAATCGGTCTCCGGATGAACTTAGATAAAACTAAAGTTATGATCAACAAGCATGTTGACCCGGGACCGATCGCCGTAAACGGAGCCCCCCTCGAAGTTGTTTCTGAGTACGTATACCTAGGGCAGGTGCTCCAACTGGGTAAAAACAACTTCGACAAGGAAGTTAAGAGACGGATACAGCTGGGCTGGGCAGCATTTGGGAAACTCCGTCGAGTCTTCTTATCGCCCATACCCCAATGCTTAAAAACGAAAGTTTTTAATCAGTGCGTCCTACCTGTAATGACATACGGAGCCGAAACGTGGCCACTCACTGTGCGGCTTGTCCACCAGTTCAAGGTCGCTCAACGAGCTATGGAAAGAGCTATGCTCGGAGTTTCTCTTAGGGATCGAATCCGGAACGAAGTTATTCGTCAGAGAACCAAGGTTACCGACATAGCTCAGCGAATTAGCAAGCTGAAGTGGCAGTGGGCAGGTCACATATGCCGCAGAACCGATGGCCGTTGGGGCAGACTGGTTCTTGAGTGGAGACCGCGTGTCGGCAAACGTAGTGTAGGGCGCCCTGTAGCTAGGTGGGGCGACGATATTCGTAAGGCAGCGGGCAGGGATTGGAGAAGGAGAGCTGAAGATCGAGCTCAGTGGCGTGCCATGGGAGAGGCCTACGTCCAGCAGTGGACTGACACGGGCTGATGATGATGATGATTCTTGTATTGTATTACAGAGTTGTCTTACTTCCGATAGGCCAACAATGTCGAACTTTGTATTTTCTAGTGCATCTAATAGCTCTAGGAGGTGTGCAAGAGTCGATAGAGTTCTTACATTGTATGTAGCTATATAACGTAAGTTTGAGTATTTCGTTAACGAGTTATTTATCTCTAGAGGGTTTTGGTCTGATTTTCCCGCGGTGACCAGCCGTCTTGGGAGATTGAGGTAGAGAGGGGCTCGTGTTAATTGTTATTGTGTTTTTATTTTTGTCTTGTTCTGGAGTAGGCTGGGAGAGAAACCCATGAAATGTTAGTGTTGGTTTTCTTATAAGGTAGTTTGTCAAGTTATTATTATTTTTTTGTTGATTGTTTTTGTTTCCATTGTTGCTGGAGCCTCTCAGTGATTCCGTTGATTCTGATGAGTTCCTTTTCTTTTCTTTTTTCCCTTGTTCAATTTGTTCGTTTGGGACAACATTTTCCTTTTGTCTATTTTTGGTTCCTAAAAGGACAAGTCTATCATATTTTATGATTGCCCTGTTTCCGGATTCCCTCTCCTTATTTAGGTCAATTTGAAGCTCTTTGCGTTTTATTAGTATTTCTAGGGGAAAATCTTCTTTTATGTAGAAAGGTGATGTCAGTTTTTTCTTGTTTTTTAGTATTTTTATTTTTAACTCCTTAGTGCTTTACGTTACTATAATGGGCCTCATGTTTTCCCCTCTTTTTCCAAATCGCCTTACAAATTCAGCGTTGTTTCGGTTGCAATCAATGTTTAAATATTTGTTTATTATTTCGAGCACAATTTTCACCAAATCCTGATACGATCTTTCATTTTCTTCAACTCCGAAAAATAGTAGATTTTTCTTTCTCATTAATCTCTCCATGTTATCTATCTTATTTTTCTGAGATTCTAATTGTTGTCCAAGTAACTCAGTTTTTAATCCAAGATCGTGGAACTTTTCATTCATGTTGCTTATAATGGTATTTTTAATTCTTCCTTCATGTCTAACATCTCCGCCTTTTGTTGTTTCATCTCTTCTTGCATACTTCTAAGTATATTTTTAATTTCATCCATTTTTATATGTTTGGTGTTGTCCTTTTATTTTTAAAGGATGAACTGCTAACGCCCTCTTGTGGTCAGTAGCGAACCGAGTATGCCAATAGCGAATTTGTTGTGTTCAGTATATCGAGTTTTGTTTTAGAGTTCAGCTACTCGTCGCTAGGTGGCGCTGATCCGTTCTTACGTGGGTTCCTTATGCTCACAATAACAGTTTAGTGATTTTTTGTTTATTTATGTTCGATTCACTGCATTTAACGAGTTTTAGATCATTTACACTTAAAACAATTGAAAAAAACGTCCGTTGCACAAGTCCTTTGATATTTGGTAGTTTTTGCACAGTTTACGCACTTTTACAATAAAAAAAGTTTCAGGTAATTTACTATTTTTTATTTACACATTTTACTATACGCCAAGGTTGTTATGTGGGATCTCAATCATGCGAAATGAACAAAAGCTTCTTTAATATCATACTAACTTTATCTTTGATGACGTAGCAACTATGCCCTAGAAAACTTATAAGATGAATGTGTAAAATATAAATTTGATGCAAATCTCTGTGTATCTGTCAGATGTCGACGTCTGCCGGCTGGGACGGCGTGCTGGATGGCATCATTAACGAGGAGGAGTGCGATCTGCCCGACAACGAGCGCGGTTACCCTGGCAACTGCGGGTCCGCCACCATCGGCATCACCTACCTGCTTTCCTACCTCGTTATCTCCTTTCTCATCGTCATCAACATGTATATTGCTGTCATCCTCGAGAATTACTCACAGGTACTATAGTTGTCTGTTTTGATTCATATGGTTGCCAATACTGTGTACATGTATAGTTAAAACAGTCGCTAACTTTCTTCTTCCTCTGAATAACAGGCGACAGAAGACGTGCAGGAAGGTCTCACCGACGACGACTATGACATGTACTACGAGATCTGGCAGCGGTTCGACCCCGACGGCACGCAATACATTCGCTACGAGCAGCTGTCCGACTTCCTGGACGTGCTGGAGCCCCCACTGCAGATCCACAAACCGAACAAGTACAAGATCATCTCCATGGACATCCCGATCTGTCGCGGCGACATGATGTTCTGCGTGGATATCCTCGACGCGCTCACCAAGGACTTCTTCGCGCGAAAGGGCAACCCCATCGAGGACCCGGGCGACCTGGAGGTAGGGCGGCCCGACGAGGCGGGCTACGAGCCCGTGTCATCCACGCTGTGGCGGCAGCGCGAGGAGTACTGCGCACGCCTCATCCAGCACGCGTGGCGCCGTCACCGTCGCGCGCACTCACCCGCCACCGCGCCTGACGACGCGGCCGGCGCTGCCACGGCCGTGGTGCTGGACGCCGTCACGCCCAACGGGCACCGCGTGGTGCTGGGCGGCGCGCTGGGGGGCGAAGCGGCGCCCGTCTGACCCACGCTAGCGCTCGCGCTGCTGCCCGCGCTGGTGGACGCCGCGCCGCTGCCGCTGCCCGCACCGCCGCCCGAGCCGTTGAGCCCACCCAAGCGCACTTAATTATTTTTCGCTAGACGCGCCGCGCACACGCCGACGGCCGCGCGCCGCCTCGCCGGACATTGCGCCCGCGCGCGCGAGGCGACGTGCGCGCCGCCGGAGTGGTCCGTGTCCGCGGTCGGCTTCAGTGATCGTTTGTTTTGCGACCGATGTTCGCGCGTTCACCGCGTCCCGTCGCGGCTCGCGTCCGCCGGCCCGAGACCGCCCCGTCCGCGGCGCGAGCGGTCCGTCGATTGGAGAGGATCGTTTTCGCGAGCGTGCCCTTTTTTATTCGTCACTAGTGATGTAATGTAAGGTATTAGATAAAATCAAGGAAACTCTAAAAGCTTATTTTTGTATTCGACGAATATCAGTGTCTGTAAAATTCTTAAACAGAGCTCTACTTATTAAATGTTGTGAGATTCGATGATTTATTACCCATTGTGAGATATCATTTTATTTACCCGAAATGGTGTCGAAAAATAGCACAGCAGCAGGCGTGTAGAAGACGACCGGCGCCGCGGCTGGCGCCCGCCGGCTTGCGCGCCGCTCGGTGTAGCGCTCGGTGGCTCGGACTCAGCCTTCCTAAACCTTACACGTGATATCGACGACTCGCGCTCACCCGCGTGCGACTGCTAGTATAATCGTATCTAATAGACGCTTATGAGAAGCAATGGCTACGCCGATTCATATCAATTTTGTCTGTATAGTTTTTATTAGTTCCGATTCGTAAGCTTCTCACTGTACCGAAACGACGCAGGGTCGCGTCTACCTTAACAAGGTCGGCTCGCCTTCGATCGCCTCGGAGTTAATTAAATTTCTCTTAAATTTCTTAAGAGTTAAGAGAAATTTTTGCAAATTTATCTATGTAAGCTTAACAAATCAGCTGTGAAATCGGTACCAGAATTCACTTCCGTCCTGATTCAGTACGCATCATAGGAATCGAGCCATTTTATGTAACGCGCACTTTCCACATTACCTAGTTAATGTTTGCCTTTCCCGGTTACATTAGGTGCGGGCGGGCGGGCGCGTCTCTCCCCGGCCGGCCGCGCCCGCTCCGCGCCCCGCGCACGCCCCCGCACCGCCAACTGACAGTTTCGTTCCGAGTTAGATCTATACCCTGTCACTCAACTATCTGAGAACACAATGCATTTGGTTCTGAATTCGCAGTGAACCTGAGAGCTGGCGGCCCCAGACAGAGCGCGCAGGCGATTAGTAGCTATATTCTGATATTGCAAGCGGGCTGGTACTGCTTTGATAAGTATTGCTCTTGCAGATTACATTTTGTCGATGTTGATAATGTTTAACGTTCATTCACGATGTACAATCGATTCGGCTACTCGACGAGATCACCGTAATTAGCAATAAGATATTATTGATATACCTAAGAGATCGAACGTCCCTTACCGAGTAAGGTAGATATTATTGAATTATTGTTTATTTTTTGATTGACATCTCTCTAGATAGACGGCAGTCGATCGGTCGGACGGCGCCCGCGCGGGCGCGTCCAGACGCTCAGTTCAGTGACAGTCCCTCTAGCACAACAGACTAATGAATCATAATTTTTTTGTATTTTAACTTTGGAAGTCGTCAATTTTCTACTACTCTGTAAATATTGAGAGCTTACTGCTGGGTAGATCCCAACCGCACGTCGCAACACGTCATTTATCATATTATGTCTACTATCTATTGATATCAGCGGTACGTAATAAGCTTGAAGCAATAACGTTAACGTGTGCTCGACGAGAGGTTTGGCTTTTCATTACCTTGTACGGAATATGTCACCGAATAGTTGTGTGCCGGTTGTTTTTAATTCGTTTACGTAAATTGTGAAAAAAAATCCTGAAGTGCAAGACAATTGTAAGTGTTGCAAAGTTAAAAAGTAATTGTATCGTAAAATAAATGAGACGCTTACCGTTTTGCACATATTTTGCAATAATTATGGTTACAAATAATGAGTGTGTAAGTAATTTTATAAAAGAAGGCGCGGGGAGCGGGCGAGCGCACTTCCCCAGCGCGCGCGCGCTCCGCACCGCCTCCTGCGCAGGTCGCGTGACGTCGCTCGTTACGTTACTGACTCGTTATTCAAAGTTACGTTAAACGGTATACACCGAGGGCCCTGTGGAGCGACCCAAACTCTATCCTTTAATAAATAATATTATATTGCGCTTTGGAAGACTGATCGGATAAGATGATCTTGGAGTTCTATTTTAAATGTCCTACTTCTTATCGTTAATGTAATTATTAAAATTAACACCAAAAACACAAATTAGTAAGAAGTTTGATTCGATTCGACAATATGTACATAGGTACTTGGCTAACATTCTAAGCACCCGATACTTAGATAAAATTTTATTAGCTGCTAGTTAAGGCTGCCGTTTGTGCTTAGGATTTATTTGAATTGGTAGGATATACCTTTTGATTCTTATTGGAAACTATGGAAACCAGAATGTACGAAGACTGAAGTACCTAAGTAGTGTTTTGCTCTAATTTAATACGCGGTGAATGTGAGTCAACAGTGGCTCTAATCAACTAACCAAATTTTTTGGAAATCGCCATGCGATAACATTAATTTTTTTTTTTTATTTGTTTGAGGTATAAGCTATTCTAAAAGTAAGTAGGCATACATAGATTTTGATGACATGTAAACACATCAATTTGTGTATGAGAACACCAATAAATGTGATAAAGTTGGACTTCAGTTTATACATAAAATTAAATCAAAGATGGACTTGTCTATGTAATCAAAAGTAGATTCTGGTTTCTTCATTGATGTGATAAGTACAACGTACTAGATCTAGGAGCGCTTTACGTAGTGTATGAATTTTATATTATTCGAAATTCATGCGATGTTAAAAATAATTTACGTATATAGATAGCCCTTCTAGTGAGACAACTAAACTTTATCACTTGATTTAACGCTATAAGTAGCTTGGTTTGGTCGCTCCACACGTCTCTAGTGTCTGAAATCATTTAAATTAATTTGGTAAAACCAAACGTTATACCTACTATTAGGCATATTTGCACAAAGAAGTTGTGTTTAATTAAGTTTAGACAATAAGTTATGATATCATTGTATTATTTATTTTAACTATACTTATGACAAAAAAGTGAGTTCAGTTTGCTGAATGATAAGAGGTTCAATTGAGTATTTATTATATATATTGTTAAGGTTTGTACAAGATAAATTAAGTAAACGATAAAATATAGAACTTGACTGCTTTATTGTCTTGTTTCATTTATAGTAAATTACTAAATTAATGGTTGTCTACGAAAATATCGTCTTAAGTAGGCCAATTCTATACCAACCACTCTATTAGATACTGTAGAGCCATTCTTAAAATAAGATAAGTATGTCATTACTTAACTCACCTAATTCTCGTAAAGAATATCGTTATCGCTAGATCACAATATAGATACATATAATTGACTAAGCTTACCTAATTTTATACACTCGCCACTTACTTAGTCACAGTCTAAATTAGGCACATTTATTTTATTTATTATATTCTCACATTCAATAATAAAAGGGTTCCCTCAGTTTCTAGGAACAATATTTAAGAAAATACCATTCTTTGGGCCTATCACACCACGATGCGCTTCAATCTCTAGATCCTGTACTAAATTTTGTGATGGTTCCACGCGGTATTTTGACAATAGATGAGCAATACAGAGGCGAGACTGAATGTGACCAAATCACATACCTGAAACAAAACAACTTCCTTGTTTTTGATTGTTTACAACAAACGGCATTTCATTATATTGACATTTAGCCATTGCTTCCACGCCTAACAACAAATTCTTAACGGTGATCGTTCTCAAATAGATATCTGAGTGAATGGGTAAATATGAAATAACATACCGTCTATAAGTCTCTGATATAAAACAAAGTTGTTAGTAACAATTATTATTTATTCCGTTTAAATGTAAGTACTTACCAATACAATTTCTTGGGCCTGTTCCAAACGGTAGATAAGCGCACGGATGTCTGTTGCCTGTTTCCTCCATAGCTAATCTTTCGGGGTTGAATACCTCTGGATTATGATAATATTTGGCATCGTAATAGATGCCTCTTTGTGAAATAAACCCTAATTGACCCTTTTCGACGACTATGTCTGTACCTGGTAATTTATAATCTTCTTTTGCTTTCCGCTGCAACGGTTCTATTATAGAGTACATACGCAGCGTTTCATTGAACACTTTTTCTAAATATTTCATGACTTTCAAGGTATCGTAAGTTATTTTATTGTCATTGTTACGAAGCGACTCATCGACTTCCGCAATCAATTTTTCTTGGATATCTGACTGCATTGCCAAGTGATGTAATAAATACGCCAAGGTGGTGGCGCTGGTCTCGAATCCGCCTAGGTAAAAAACAAAAGCTTGCGCTGCGATCACATCATCTGTTATATCTAATAACTTGTTTAAGTTACCTTTGGAACTTTGAATTTTCCCGATTTCTCTTAATTCCAATATCAGATCCATAAAATCGTGCCTGCTTGTAGGTTTGCTGTTTCTTTTCTTTACAACATTTTTCACCAGAACATTGAAAATTTTATCACAGCCTTCGGAAAAAACGAAACGCTGATTTTCTTTAGTATTCCTGGGAACATCATGTCAATTTCTCCTAGGAAAGTAGGAGTCAACATTAATTTATTAATTTCTTGTAATCTGTTATAAGTCTCAAGATTTTCTCCAAATGTGTCAAAGTTAACACCGAAGGCACAGGCTGAGATGGAAGCGATCGTATATCTTTGAATCACACACACTATAGACGTCCTGTTCAGGGCTTATGCGGGTTTCCTTGTCCATAAATTTGAAAAATTTCTGGGCAGTCTCGTCCAATAAGTAAAGATGGGAGTGAATCGGCTTCTCAAAGCAGTCCACGCGTCACCATCGGCGTGGAACAAATTTACTCCCAATCCTGTTTGGCTGAACTCAACTCCGCGGTCAACGAATTTGTCGAAATCTTTGATCATAATGTGCCTTATTATATCCAAGTCTCTTATAAGCGTATATATAAAACAGACAAATTCCGATACAAATAAAAGGACTATTTAAGCCTAATAAGGACTATGGTCGAATTTTGTACGCCTTATTAAACTCCAACAACATGTTTAAAAAAAACTAAAAAGAACATTATTCGGACCATGATTTATTATTCAAACATCAAAGGTCGCAGAAGCATAAAATAATAGAAACCATAGCGCAGAATGTAACTATATTACAAAAAGTACTTACAATCGATTCGGATGATTTCATATTATTCGAGCTGTGCGACCGCCCCTCACAATGAATGATGCCGCTCTGGTGGCAGTGAGCGAGCTAAGAAGGTAAGAATGGAACCTACATAATCCGCCATGCTGGGGCGATCGCTTTCACTACCGCTACCTAAATTAAAAAAAAAATGATTGAAAATTGTATACCTAACGATTCTAGCAGATAAAAACGCGACAAACTATAAGTATTTAATGTAATTACTGTACATTTATATGAATGCAAACATGGTAATAACGGCAACTCATGGTAGGGCCTATATTTTTAGGCCAACGTATGCCGATGGAAGTGCCAATCGTATCGGAATCGGATAGTGCAGTATAAAAAGCGTTTCATATAATAAGAACTATATTACAAAAAGTACTTACGATTACAGAGCCATCAGTTTGATCAGCTTGGCAGCCAAGGTGTACGGTAAAATTATTGAACGGAGAATGCGCGTGAAGTCCGATGGAATGTTGTGCGAGGCACAAGGGGGTTTCAGGTCTGGAAGAGGATGTTCGGATCAAGTCTTCTCACTCCGCAACATCGTAGAGAAGCATCTGGCAGTGGGGCGGAAGGTTTTCTGCGGTTTTGTAGATCTGGAGAAGGCATTTGACAGAGTTGTGCGAAAGAGACTTTGGGACATTTTGCCAGAGTATGGTATAGATGGCACTCTGTTGCGAGCCGTCCAGTCCACTTATGTGGACTGCAAGGCATGCGTACGGGTGGGTGGTAACAGGTCACCCTGGTTTGACGTTAAAATCGGCGTCAAGCAGGGTTGCGTGTTGTCCGCTAGACTGTTTATAATATATCTGGACAAAAGTCTTCAAAGACTGAAAGCGATGAATGAAGGTGTACAAATGAGTGACTTAGTGGTAAACCATCTACTTTATGCAGATGACGCGGTTTTAATAGCGCCAACAGCCACTGATTTGCAAACACTAGTCACAGTTATGAAAGACGACTGCATGATCAATGGCTTACACTTGAATGTGAAGAAAACCAAGATTATGGTTTTTGAAAGGGAAGAAACCAGAACGAATGTAAGGATTGTGGTTGGTAACGATGTGCTGGAGCAAGTGAATGAGTTTGTATATCTTGGATGCGCCTTCAGTAAGGATGGCAAATACACCGCTGACATAGAGAGAAGAGTGAGTGCAGGGAACAGAGTGAATGGTGCGATGGGAAAGCTACTCGGGAGCTAGCACTTAAGCCATAAGGCGCAGCTGGCCATTCATAACGGAGTTCTTGTCCCAACGCTGTTATATGGTAGCGAGAGCTGGGTATGTAAGAAGGATAATGAAAGTAGGATAAATGCAGTAGAAATGCGAGCTCTGCGAAAGATGTGCGGAGTGAAGCTGACCGACCGTATTAGCAACAGCATAGTAAGACAGCGAGTAGGTATGAAAGATAGTATCGGTGTAAAGATGAGAAAGGGCATGCTCCGTTGGTTCGGGCATATAGAAAGAATGCCAGAGGAAAGAATGACAAAACAGATATACAATGTGAAAGTGGAAGGATGCAGGTACCGGGGAAGACCTAGACTATCTTACCACGACCAAATAAAGCGAGTCTTATCTGATGGAAAAGTCAAGAGACTCCGTAACCGGCGAGCGTGTATGAGACGAACTATGAGAGTCGAGGAAGCCAGAGAGGTATGTAAGGAAAGAACCTGTTGGAACTCTGTACTCTCTGCCTACCCCGCAAGGGATCTGGCGTGAGGTTATATAATAGAATAGATTAGAGTACTTACGATTGATTCGGATGATTTCATATTATTCGAGCTGTGCGATCGCCCCTCACAATGAATGATGCCGCTCTGGTGGCAGTGAGCGAGCTAACGCGTCGCGACAGGTTTGAGGTGCCATCTATGAATGTGTGGGGTGAATAAGCGTGGGGTGCTTGACATCAAATGCTATAAATAGTTCATTGGTAGCTATTTATAATAGTAGATGTAAACTAAAATGCACCCCACGCTTTTTCACAATAAAATTATTTAGTTATTATTTTCTCTTTTTTAGTTCGGCTTGCTATTAATTTATTAGTTTATTTTCTTTTTATTTAGTCTTAGAACAACATTAAAGTAGTAGTAGTTAGTATAATTTTAATTCAAAAATATTTTTCTAAAAACACACAAAATCACAACTATGATATCATGCTTCGTTGAATAGTTCCTATGGCCTCCTTCTGGTTCCATCATCAGACCCTCGACATCATCCGGGTCTACAGAACTTGTCAAGACAAATCCAACGAGCTCAATCACGGCGGGGTTAAGTTAAGTAGTTGGGTGGTTCCCTTGGCCACCTTTCACCTTCATCATCAGACCCTGAACATCATCTGATTGTATAGTACTTGTCATTAATAATCTGCAAGAATTCTGGGCAAACATATGGGAAAACCCAGTGCAGCATAATGCAGATGCTGACTGGTTACATAAACTCGCTGATACGACACAAATACAACAAATGAATTTTGAAAATATCTTATTAGGCACATTAACGCAAGTCATTAACCGCACAAGCAATTGGAAAGCACCAGGGACCGACAATATACACAACTATTGGTACAAAAAATTTACAAACACTCATCCATTCATACACAATCACATAATGAAATTCACAAATTCACCACATGAAATGCCAAACTATATAACACACTGAGTTACATACATGTTACCAAAAGGTTCAGATTTAAAGAATCCTGCAAATTATAGACCCCTTACATGCCTACTTAGAAAAAAATGAATCCAGAAGCCCCGGGCGCGCATCAAATTGAAGTTCACTCATATGTTCACGCGAGTAGTCATTCTGTGACCGTTGTGCGGAATAACGTGTTCTGCGTGTGTCAAATTAAATTGAATTATGCCGTCTTGTGTCGTTCCTGCTTGTAAAAATGCCGTTGAAATCAGAAAGAAATTTTATTATATTTGATACCTGAATTGATTGATTGATTGATTGAATTGGATTATATTTCATACCTAACTAACGCATTCAGGTGACGTATTATTTAAATATCGAATTAATTCTCCCGTCTGAAACTGTCGTAGTAAAAGACGCGGCAATTTTGTTAGTGTTGCTTGCTAGTATTACAATTTTATTTTTCCCTACTTTTATTGGCTAAGGACTTTTTTTTTAACCTCTTTCGTCCCACTGCTGGGCAAAGGTCTCTCCCATGATTCTCCACCTAACCCGATCCTTGGCCATATAAGACCATCACCTCTCGTAGGCGTCAATGTCGTCGCGCCATCTCTTTCTAGGTCTTCCCCGGCGTCGGGGTCCATCTGGTCGCCATTCGGTAGTGATTTTTGCCCACCTATCTGGGCTCATTCTGCTCAAATGACCCGCCCATCCCCACTTGAGCTTGGCAGTCTTGTAGCCCATGTCAAAAATGCCAGTTTTGGAACGCAGTATAGTGTTACGGACTCGATCAGATATTTTGATTCTTAGAATACTGCGTTCAAATTGCCCTTTGACATACTTTGAGTTTGGATTTTTGCGATTCGGTGTGACCAATTCTGTGAACCGTAGGATAAAACAGGCAAGATACATCCGTCAATGAGTTGGCGCTTTAGTGAGAGAGGGAGTTCACCCTTCATAAGTTGCTTTATGGACCAATAGCTTTTCCATGCATTATCGACGCGGCGATCTATTTCTTTGCTTTGTCGGTCGTCTGCTTTGTCGGTCGTCGAAAGAAACTATCTGGACCAGATAAACATACTCCTCCACATAATGTATCTCTTGCCCATCTACGTTGATCCTACGTCTCGAGCTGTTTGTCATAACTTGTGTTTTTGACCGATTCATTGTTAATCCAAACTCAAAGCTTGCCGTGCTTAGTTCTTAGAGCATTTCTTCTAGTTCTTCGGCCGTTGAAGCGAAAAGTACTATATCGTCGGCAAACGACAATTCCTTTATTCCCCCATAAGACTGCCAAGTTTTTGAATATTTCCTGTAGGGTACAAGTAAATAGTTTCGGGGAGAGCGGGTCTCCTTGTTTGACGCCTTTACTGATTTTAAATGTGGGATCGGTAGAATTTAACTTTATGGCTGCTGTACTATGGGAGTAGATTTTTTTGATAAGATCTATGTACGTCTTTTCTATACCTTGTTTCTTAAGAGCGGAAAATATGGCTGAGTGGAAAACTGTATCAAAGGCCTTTGCGTATTCAACGAAAGCCAGGTATAGAGGTTTTCGAATTTCGTTGCACTTTTCTATTATTTGATTAACTGAATGTAGGTGATCCATAGTTGAAAAATTGGGGCGAAAACCAGCTTATTCAGGTGGTTGGTGGCTGTCCAGTGTCTTACTAATGCGGTTCTGAATTATTTTAATTAAGGCTTTATATAAATGTCATACATGACTTATTGGTCGGTAGTTAGATATATTCGATTTATCTCCTTTCTTATATAGAAGTTTAATATTTGAATGGCACATTGTTGTTGGGAACTGACCGCATCTCAAAATTGTATTAAAAAGTCTAGTGATGTGGGGCAGCAATGTATGTGATCCTATTCTTAACGCTTCTGTCGTGATGCCATCTTCCCCTGGGCTTTTGCTATATCTCATACTTTTAAGAGCCAATTGAACTTCGACTGTTGTAATAGGGGGTATGACATCAGGACAAAAGTATTCACTATCGGAATATTCTTTTGATCTGTCAGTGTAGAGATCTTTATAAAAATTTGTACAAATTTCTATGACTTTGTTTCGACTATTGTATTATTTCCTTTATCATCCTGAAGACTATTTATCCAAGTCTTACTTTTGGACATTCCTAACTTTGCGTGTCTTAAGGATGCGTGAGTTTCCAGAGCTGTTTTGATTAATTTAGTGTTATATGTCCTTATATCTCTTCTAATATTGCGCTTAACTTCTCGATCGATTCTTTTGTATTTAGGTGTGGTAGTATATTTTGCCCGTTGTTCTTTTAGTTCGATAGATTTTTCCATAAGTCGGTTTGTATGTCGTTTGGAATTGCTAATTATCTTACTGCTGTTGCGAATTGCTTCTATGATATTTTTATATTGGCTTTCTACGTCCCCGACATCTAACTCTAGCTGGTCAAAATAGTTGTCTAATTTCAAATTAAATTGGTCATAATTACTTATTAGGGTCTGTTTGGTTAGCCTTTCAATATTCTTTTTGAATAGCTGTACTCTTAAAATTTTACATTCAAACTTATTTTTTGCACGCAGTGGTCTATGTTCAGAACTATATTTAAATTGGTTAACTACACCAACGTCTTTTACAATATTTTTATGTGATGCTAGTACAAAATCTATTTCATTTTTAATAGTTCCATTTGGTGCTATCCAGGTTCAACGTCTTGTTTGCCTTTTTAAAAAGAAACTATTCGATATATGCATATTTTGACCAAATGCAAATTGAATGAGTCTTGTACCTCGTTCATTTCTTATACCTAAACCGAACCTTCCCAGGATATCCTCATTATCCCCATCCTGCTAAATACCAATTTTGGCGTTAAAGTCCCCAAGAACAATATTCCACGTTCCTCGATTATCATCGCAGGCTTTGTTCAATAGGTAGTATAAATCTTCAACGTCGTCATCAGAGTAAGCTAATGTTGGGGCATATGTTTGTACTATAGTTAGTGTTTTACTTGGTCTCAGCTGAAATTTCAAGACTGCAATTCTTTCTGAGTATCCTTCGAATTCAATAATATTGTTCTTCCATTTCTTGGCTACTAGGAATCCTACTCCTATGCAACCCGCTAGTTTCCCCGATATGGAAGAAAACAAAATCATTGAGTTCTTCCGTTTGCTCGCCTTGTCTCTTGATTTCTGATAGACCAAGAATATCCCACTTAATAGGTTTCTGCGCATTTTCTAGCTCTTCTAGGCGGTCATCCCCCATTAGGGTTCGAACGTTGTATGTTAGAACGTTAAGCGTATCGGTGTCCTTCAAAACGTTAGCCATGGTTGTTTGACGGTTAAGCGATCCCGCCCGGAGATTCTTAACACCCCTTGCACCAACCAGGATCCCACGTCCGTCACCGTTAGTGTCCCAATTGGAGCAGCCGGGAACTTGGGGCTTATGAGTCATCTGTCTCTTCATGTTTCTTGGGAGGTTTAGACATTTAACCCGCCACGCTTGTCTACTGCGGGTTGGCGGGCCGCCAGAGCCTCGTTTGTTATTTAGCAGGTTGCACCGCGAGCAGGTGAGGATGGCGTGGTCCTGGAGAGCTGTTAGTTAGGACCCTTACATTACTTTATTAGTTCTTGTATTAAATGGTATTAATATAATTAACTATTATATCATGGTTTTAATATTTAGGTAAGTTGATGAAAATATATTTTCCCTACATTAAATTACCACAAACCTTAATAGTTTAAGTACATCTATTTCTTGAGTGTAATAAGCATTAAAATACACGTTACCGTAACAAAGATTTTATTATCAACTACTCTAATATCATCAACATTTACCCCAAAAAGTGGTTATCTTTCCGGGCTGCCAACATTACGCGGGTGGGAAGTGCGGTGATTGTTGTTAAATCTTTAGCTTCACCGAACGGCGTGCAATTGCGACTGAACGCGGCTTTTAAATTATTTTTATTCTAAGATACAATGTATATTGATTACAAAAAGGCGTTTGACTCTGTTCCTCACAGCATATATAGTATATATATATATATATATATACAAGGTGTAACATAATTAACGCGAGACCTAAAAGTAGTTTGTTCTAAATCGGGAACTGAATCGATTCTAACTTTTTTTAATGTTAGCTATCGTTCTGTTCGCTGTATTAAACAAATTTTAAAAGTTATTCAAAGCGGTATTACGGCTATTTTAAATGTATTTCTATTATACACACCTCAATACGCATACAAAAGTTAATAAATTATTTTTATGGATAATTTGGGTACCAAACAGCTAAAGAAAATGGTAAAAAACTCTTTAAAATTGAAAGTTTGATTGTCGTATTAAATCCGTAAAGCAATAATCTAATTGGGGTCTCTGAGGTCTTGCGTTATAAATGTTACACCTTGTATATACTATACTATGGTCCATTGGAAAACGAAACTTAAAATAAGTCATAACAACACAACTCTAACTACTGAACCGATTAAAATACTGTTTAAGACCAAATTTATGTTTTAAAGTTTAGAGTTCATCATAACCCTCAATAGATGTCGCCCTAGTCGAATTAGCGCGCGGTTTAAGGATGTTTTTCAACTAATTAATAAATCATGTTAATAAGGAGTAAATTTGGTGTACGTAAGATACAGGCCATCACCATGGGACGCTTTAACCACCCCCCACCACTCCAACTTCTAGGAAAAGACATCCAATGGTCGCTCACGGTCAAATACCTTGGGGTGACCATTGAACGGAATTTGACTCTCATGCCCCACGCTAAGAGTATCATCGCGCAGGCGAGACACGCCCGCGCACTCCTCCAACCAGTGCTCTTCTCCAGACTCCCTCTACGAGTGAAGATAGCGGTCTACAAGACCTACATCCGTAGCCGCCTCACGTACGCGGCGCCGGCCTGGGCGCCCCTGCTGTGCCCGTCGCTGCGCAAATCGCTGGAGACGCAGCAATCCTCCACTTTGCGCACCATCGTTCGGGCGCCAAGGTACGTGAGAAATTTCACGATCCAGAGGGATCTACGAGTCGAGAGCCTAGAGGAGTTGTGTGTGTGTGTGTTTGTGTGTGTGAGTGTGTGTGTTTGTGAGTCATGTACGCTGTTGGCCGCGAGGCCTTTACAGCTTCACCGGACTTAAGGGCGAGCGTGCAACCACTACGCTCGAGCCAGAACCTAGAGGAGTTCTCCCGCCGCCTGTCCACCAACATGTTCGCGCGTGCCGAGGCATCGTCCTGGCCTCACATCCGGGACCTAGCGCCATGGCATGCGCGCCCGCCGGACAAGAGGCCCTACCCACGCGACTGGTCCGTGCCCAGCGATGATATTGTGGGGCCTGCACCGGACTAGACCTCCGCCGCCCACTGCAGTTCGCCCTAACGGCTAGCCGTTGGGGCTTGAGCGCGTGCGCGGCGATAACACTGGACACAACACCGTGGAAGACAGAAGAGGGACTGGACGAAGTCACCGTCGTAGCTGGTCACCTGCCGGGCTTCTCCAACGAGTCCCACCCGGTAGAGCTTGACCGCACGGCGGTGTGAAGAGCGCCACATCGCATCACCCTCACTATCTTCCACACCACCGGATTGACATTTCCCAACCCCCTAATGCCCCATCTTCCCTCCCGAAATATCCCTACCCCCACTATAACACCTGAAACAGCCCGGTGGCGCGAGGGGCCTCGGGAAGTCGCCGCCTCCTGCAGATCGCTTTGTCGGGCTTCCTATGGTTCGCCATAGGTTCCACCTGACAGGGTTGGTCGCGGAGTGCGGCGTGAACAATCCTACGATGGCCCCCCACGTGGGATCTACAAGTCGCCGCCACTCCCATGGACATTACATCCCAACATAAGAACCCGGCCATGTTCATGGCCGGCGTTAGACACCTCGGCCAGGGGGCCGTTGCCCCGAAGCCGATTCCCCACACCCTTGCCGGGTGTGTGCGAAGACCCGAAGTAAATTTGTACTCGATTTCACTTAGTGATTGATTTCATAGGTCAAATATACCTATACGAGTAATACAGGGTTTTATTTTCAACCCTCAGCTGTCACCCAGTTCAATCCAGATTAGTTCAACTGAGCTATCTCTAGTACAAAGTTTTTGGTCCTGTCGTTCCGGACCCTCGTAGAGAGGTTAGGGACTAGATTAGGACATCACCCGAACCCGCAGTGGATCGCTGCAGCAAGGGTATGGGCATCTACGGCTCCGGGTGACGTCGTGGCAAGCGGCGGTATCTGAGGCTACGGTGGTGGATGGGTGTGCAATACTATTGCACCCTAGGAGTGAAGTGGAGAGCAGAGCAGCAGCCAAGCTGGTAGCGGTGAAGTGTGACATCATACCCGGTGACACGGCATGACATCATAGCTGAGGACCGTCCAGATCAACACTGTGTTTGAGTGAGTGCAGTGCAAATAGTGAGTACAATTTTCAACCTTATTGTTCAGCAGTCAAAAACTTTGAATTTTTAAATTTCAAATCCCATTAACTTAGAAGTTTTTCAAGAGATAAAGTTATCAAGTTGGGACTTAGAAAATTTGCATGTTTAGTTTTAAGGACGTAGAATACTTTAAGAAAAAACGACGGAACGGGGAGACTATGTCCGATTTTTTAATTTGTTTAAAGACTTAGAAAATTTTAGCAACGTTTTGGGACTTAGAAAAGTTACTAATATCTGACTTAGAATAATCTGACTAAAATTATTTAGTTATTAATTTGTTTGCTTTCGTTTTTACATAAGTTACACGCTTTCGTTTTAGAGTATTCACATTGAATTAAAAGAGATTTTGTTTTAGTTTGTGGGAAATTTTAGAAGTTTAAGTTATTTTTCACATAGTAAATACTATCTATCTATCTATCTATCTATAACCTCACGCCAGATCCCTTGCGGGGTAGGCAGAGAGTACAGAGTTCCAACAGGTTCTTTCCTTACATACCTCTCTGGCTTCCTCGACTCTCATAGTTCGTCTCATACACGCTCGCCGGTTACGGAGACTCTTGACTTTTCCATCAGATAAGACTCGGTTTATTTGGTCGTGGTAAGATAGTCTAGGTCTTCCCCGGTACCTGCATCCTTCCACTTTCACATTGTATATCTGTTTTGTCATTCTTTCTATATGCCCGAACCAACGGAGCATGCCCTTTCTCATCTTTACACCGATACTATCTTTTATACCTACTCGCTGTCTTACTATGCTGTTGCTAATGCGGTCGGTCAGCTTTACTCCGCACATCTTCCGCAGAGCTCGCATTTCTACCGCATTTATCCTACTTTCATTCTCCTTCTTACATACCCAGCTCTCGCTACCATATAACAGCGTTGGGACAAGAACTCCGTTATGTATAGCCAGCTGCGCCTTATGGCTTAAGTGCCGGCTCCCGAGTAGCTTTCCCATTGCACCATTCACTCTGTTCCCTGCACTCACTCTTCTCTCTATGTCAGCGGTGTATTTCCCATCCTTACTAGTAAATACTTTTATATGTTATAGAGTTTATTTACATTGTTTTCTTTTGCGTTTTTATTTTATTAATTTTATCTATTTGATAACACTTTAATTCTATTTTAATACATTTTCTTTCGTTTATTTTTTGTGTTGAGTTTAAGATTCATATGGTCTTACAAGATGGAAAGTTTAATTAATATACAAAAGGCTTTAAAAGAGTCTATTGGAAAGGGTTTGACTAATTTAAAAAAGAGTTCAAAGGATAGATTAACCTATGAATTTATAGAAACAAGATTAGAAATATTGGAGCCACAATGGTTATCTTTTATGCAAAATAATACAAAATTATATGAAATAAGTGAGTCTAAAGCGTTGCAAGATTCTGATTATATTAGACATAGCATTTACGACCAGACTGAAGAATTTTATATTGTAGATCTTTGTGAAAAACTATGTTAACTAAGTGGGATATTTGGGTAATTTTGAGAGGAGCGATCAATTAAACACGGAGTTTGCGATACAACTGTTTTATTGTACGTCTACCTACATACATATTTATTACTTATTCTAGTATACCTCACACTTCCCCTTCTTAATTTGGGAAAAAAATGCTAACTCAAAAAATGAACACAAAAGAAAAATCTTAAGATAAATTAATTATATTCTAAGAGAAAAATTTATGTAGAATAATATCAATAGTCTATACACGCTTTACTTAAACTACACCAAATATATTTTATGCGGTAAAAATATATTGGGTACCAATGCCTAGTCTCAAAACAATAATATTTTGGAGGCATACTATCAAATTTTTTAATATATACATTCCATTAAACGACTTCCATAACAACATACATATTCCCGGTCAAACTACCACTCGACTCTTCAGCGTTTTGATCCATATCGCCGACTGCGATTGAATTGGCATCTTCTGCTGGGTTAGCTCCCTGAGTGGTCGTGACACTAGTATCAGTTGGGGAGCTACTATTATTACCAACGGCAATTGAATGTCTCACACTGTATGTACGCTTGGTTGGGTTGGAGGCCGTTGGGGACACGTACTCTATAGGTGAGCGGAGCCTCCCTCGTGACGACAGTGGCGGGTACCCACTTGTCCGCGCTGGGCCGATAGTACCGCGCCAATACTTGGTCCCCGGGCGCGACGTGGCGCTCGGCACCGGGACGCGCGCGGCCAGCGCGCTGCGCCACTGCTTCTACAGCGCTTTCGGTGCACGGTTTAAGAATGTCCAGTCTGCCGCGTAACCGCCTACCGAACAAAGCGACAGCTGGCGCCACCCCGGTGGTGGCATGTTCGCAATTCCTATATTGAAATAAGAATTTAGCAACCGCGGTATCGATGTCCGTCCCCTCGTGTACTGCCGTTTTCATCGCTCGCTTAACTAATTTAACCGCGTTTTCTGCCGCCCCGTTACCGGCTGGCCTATATGGGCTAGTTAATGTATGACTTATTAAATTTTTGTTCATGTAACTAGCAAATTCCGATGATGCGAAAGGTGGGCCCCCGTCGCTAATTATCTGAGAAAGAATACCGAATCTTGCAAACAATTCTCGTAACTTAAGTATAGTGTTGCTGGCATTAGTACCAGTCATTATTTGCACTTTAATCTACTTGCTATGGGCATCGACAGTAATCAAATAATGTTTACCGCGAAATTCAGCAAAGTCTATATTTAATCTTTGCCATGGCTGAGTTGGAAAAGCCCAAGAATGTAATTGAGCCCTAGGTGGCGCGTCGCGTTGCTGCTGACATGAGCTGCACTCGCGACAAAGATTTTCAATTTCAACGTCAAGTTGAGGCCAGTACACATAATTGCGAGACAAATTTTTCATTTTCACTACTCCTAAGTGACCCTCATGTAACTCCCGAAGTACCCTTTTTCTTAACACGCTAGGAATAACCACCCTATGATTATATAATAAGCAACCCCTGTCAGTCGATAAACAATCTTTACGGTAGAAGTAAGGTCTTTCGTCATCAACTGTAATTACTGATGGCCAGCCGTTAACTAAATAAGTATAAATTTTCTTTAAGATTTCGTCTTCTTGTTTTCTTTGCCACGTCTTTGGCACTAATAGGAAAAGATTCTTCAACGTAATTTATATATGACACCACATCCGGCCTTGCTTCGCCCTCGCGTTTGTACGGCAGCGGTAAGCGCGATAACGCATCCACGTTACAATTATCTTTATTATTATCTTTAGATTTAACAAATTCAATTTCAAAATCATAAGCAGCTAGCCTGGTTGCATATCTTTGCAGCCGGCTCGCTGCGGTTTGTGGTAATCCGTATCGAAATACGGATTACCACAAACTTTGACTTTTATATTTGGACCGAAGTCCAAATATAAAAGTCAAAGGTTTGTGGTCGGTTTTAATAATAAAATGTCGACCGTAAAGGTACTGATGATGTTTAATAACTGCACTGATAATGGCGAGTGCCTCCTTGTCTAATTGACTGTAGGCTCGTTCAGCTGAGTTCAAAGTCCGCGACGCGAAACAAATAGGGCGCTCATCGCCGTCAGGATATCGATGTGACAACACACTACCGATGCCGTAGGAACTACTATCGACAGATAACACTAATGGAAGCTCCGGACTATAATGCACCAAAATTTTACTATCGATTATAGCCTTTTTAACTTGCCTAAAACTTCTTTCACATTCCTTAGACCACACCCAAACGGTATTTTTGCGCAGCAGCCGGTGCAAAGGAGAAAGTATAGTACTTAAATTGGAGATGAACTTTGCATAATAATTTATAATACCTAAAAATGATTTAAGCTGGGTAACATCGTTGGCCGCGTGGTTCCCGGCTTAGAATAGGACCAACCCATCTCATCCCATCGAGTGTCGTACAAGGCGACTAAGGGAAAACTAGGGAATGGGCAGCAGCGTTCCCTTAACACTTCGACGATCAATAACTGCGCTCGCCAACCCGCCTGCCAAGCGTGGCGAGTACGGCAAACACCCCCAATTATGGAAAAAAGTAAGAAAACCAGGCCCCTAGTCCCCGGCGGTCCTGTTCGTCCTGGCCACGGTAGCAGCCACGGTAACGACAGGACAAGGGGTGCTAAGAATCTCCGGCAGAGATTCGGCTACCACCGAAACCGAAAATTGGCCCTGGTGACATACAACGCACGCACATTGAGGACAGATGAGAAGCTAGTTGAGCTGGAAGAAGAGTTAAACAAGTTGCGATGGAGTATTGTTGGTTTATCGGAGGTCCGAAGAGAGGGCGAGGACACGATAACCTTAAAATCCGGGAACTTGTTTTACTACCGGGAGGGCGAACAGCAGTCCCAAGGTGGTGTCGGATTTATCGTCCACAAGTCACTCATAAACAACGTCGTGTCCATCACTAGTGTGTCGAGCAGGGTAGCGTACCTGATACTCAGAATATCCAAAAGATATTCGCTGAAGGTCATACAGGTCTACGCACCAACCTCGGCATACTCAGATGATGAGGTCGAAGTTATGTATGAGGACATTAGTAGAGCCATACATACTTCCAAAGCACACTTTACAGTAGTTATGGGTGACTTCAATGCGCGACTGGGCAAACGGGGCGATGATGAGTTGAGAGTGGGGCAATTTGGATATGGGCAGCGCAACCCCAGGGGTCAGAGGCTGGCCGAATATCTGGAGAAGGAGAGACTCTTTATGATGAACTCTTTCTTCCAGAAGCCGCCTCATAGGAAATGGACCTGGATGAGCCCTGATGGTTCCACCAAAAACGAAACAGACTTCATAATGAGCACCAAGCGACAAATATTTAATGATGTCTCCGTGATCCACAGGGTAAAAACCGGCAGTGATCACCGAATGGTCAGAGGCACATTAAATATTAATGTCAAAATGGAAAGATCGCGTCTGATGAAGTCTACGTTCCGACCTTCTAATGCACATATCCAAAACCCCGAGAACTTTCAACTCGAATTGGCAAACCGCTTCGAATTGCTAGACAGCAGCGCATCAGTGGACGAAATCAACAATAGGTTGGTAGAGACTGTCCATACGGTCGGGTCCAAGCATTTTAAGCCCCACCGTAAAAATAGGCCTCAAAAGCTATCTGACTACACCCGAAACCTTATGGCTGAGCGACGTACCATGACACTCCAAACCTCCGATGATGCTAAGTCCTATAGGCAGCTCAATGGACAGATATTGAAGTCCTTGCGACACGATTTACGGTCCTTCAATACAAGACGTATTGAGGAGACCATAGAGCAGAACAAGGGCTCCAAAGTGTTCGCAAGAGACGCGTCTATTGGGCAAAGCCAGTTGACGAAGCTGAAGATGGAGGACGGAAACGTAACGTCGAATAGGTCAGAGGTGCTCAGGGAGATAGAGAGGTTCTATGGGCAGTTGTATACCTCAGTAGCTGAACCTGTTGTTGACTTGGTAAAAGACCCAAGAGCCAAGCTAACCCGACACTACACTGAAGATATCCCGGACATCAGCCTGTACGAGATTAGGATGGCTCTCAAACAACTTAAAAACAACAAAGCGCCGGGTGAAGACGGAATTACCGCTTCTGCAAGCGGGCGGGTCGCCGGTGCTTAAAGTCCTTCAGAGGCTGTTTAATTCCGTCTTGCTCGAAGGAAAAACGCCGGAAGCATGGAACAGGGGTGTGGTGGTACTCTTTTTCAAGAAAGGTGATAACACTTTATTAAAGAACTATAGGCCCATCACACTGCTGAGCCATGTTTACAAGTTGTTTTCGAGAGTCATCACGAATCGTCTCGAACGCAGGCTTGATGATTTCCAGCCTCCCGAACTAGCCGGTTTCCGGAAAGGCTTTAGTACCATAGACCACATACATACGCTGCGGCAGATTATACAGAAGACCGAGGAGTATAATCGGCCACTATGCTTGGCGTTTGTGAACTATGAGAAAGCCTTCGATTCGATCGAGACTTGGGCGGTTCTTAGTTCTCTCCAGCGATGCCGCATTGACTATCGGTACATCGAAGTGTTGAAGTGCTTGTATAATAACGCCACCATGTCAGTCCGAGTACAAGGGCAGTGCACGAAGGCGATCTCCATAAAAAGAGGAGTAAGACAGGGAGACGTCATTTCTCCGAAACTGTTTACGACTACCATAGAGCACGCCTTCAAGCTCTTGGAATGGCGAGGACTTGGCATCAACATCAATGGCGAATACATCACTCACCTTCGATTTGCCGACGACATTGTGGTCATGGCGGAGTCGCTGGAAGATCAAGGACGAATGCTCGGCGACCTCAACAGAGTATCTCAACAAGTGGGTCTTAAAATGAACATGAACAAAACGAAAATAATGTTTCACGTCCATGTCGTACCCACCGCACTCACCGTTGGGAACTCTACTCTTGAAGTTGTCGACGAATACATTTACCTGGGACAGGTAGTCCGGTTAGGTAGGTCCAACTTTGAGAGAGAGGTCAATCGACGAATCCAACTCGGCTGGGCAGCGTTCGGGAAACTGCGCAACATCTTCTCATCCAAAATACCTCAGTGCCTAAAGACTAAAGTTTTTAGTCAATGTGTGTTACCAGTGATGATATATGGATCAGAGACGTGGTCTCTTACTATAGGTCTCATAAAAAAGCTCAGAGTTGCTCAGCGAGCTATGGAGAGAGCTATGCTCGGCGTTTCTCTACGTGATCGAATCAGGAATGAGGAGATTCGTAGAAGAACCAAGGTCACCGACATAGCCCTTAAGATTAGCAAGCTGAAGTGGCAATGGGCGGGCCACATAGCGCGAAGATCGGACGGGCGTTGGGGCAGAAAGATTCTAGAGTGGAGACCACGTATTGGCAAGCGCAGCGTGGGACGATCACCTGCCAGATGGACCGACGATCTTGTGAAAATCGCAGGAGGTCGTTGGATGCAGGTGGCATCGGACCGGTTACGCTGGAAAGCGATTGGGGAGGCCTATGTTCAGCAGTGGACAAGTATAGGCTGAGATGATGATGATGATGATGAACATCGTTTGGCTGGGGCGCATCAACTATTGCTTTTACCTTGTTTGGGTCAGGGTGTAAGCCATGTTTATTAATCATAAAGCCGACGTAAGTAATGCTATCTTGCATAAATACACATTTGTCCAATTTAATTCTCAAACCAACCTCACGTAAGCGATTAAACAAAGCGCGCAAATTATCAATGTGTTCCTCACGGGAGCCGCCAGTGCAGGCGATGTCATCTAAGAACACCGCGACTCCTTTGAGTCCTTTGAGAGTTTCTTCCATGAACTTTTGGAATTTTTCAGGTATACATGTCAACCCAAAGGGTGTACGACTATAGACAAATGTTCCAACATGCGTAGTTATTGCGATACATGTCTGAGACTCTTTTTTCAAAAATAATTGTTGGTAGACGTTCGTGAGATCAATTTTTGAAAATTGTTCCCCTCCACTTAATGCAGCAAAGAGTTCCTCGATCCAAGGCAGCGGATAAGGTTCGCGTATGAGTTTTGGATTAATGGTCACTTTATAGTCACCACATATTCGAATTTTACCATTTTTTTTTATTACGGGTACAATGGGTGTTCCATAGTCCGAGTAATCGACTCTCCGTATCGTACCCCCTGCCTCGAGTCGCTCTAATTCGCGTTCGACAGGTTTACGTAACGCCAATGGTAATGACTAGATCATTAACAAAAACAGGATTTTTGTCCGTTACATTCAAAAAAATTTTCTTGCTACTAGTCCCGGTGAAAATACAGTCGGAAATTCACGTCGAAACTCATCTAATAAATTGCTATCATTAATTTTAAACAATAATTCATTTATCTTTATCTCACTTATGTTTAATTTAGTCAGCCATGATCTGCCTAAAAGTGGGGGCCCGCCGTTTCTAATAACAAATAATTTAAGATTTTTGGCTGTATGTTCCCCAATACTAACGTTAACGTAAATAAACCCAACAGGTTCGATCGGAATGCCGACATACGAATATAATGAAACATCATTACGCGTCATTGGCAGGTCGTAAAAATATTTATCGTAATAAAATAAACTTACTTCCAGTGTCCAATTCGAAATTTACTTTTCTATCATTGACCATCGCCACCACCATATATGGCTTGTCGTTGACTCCCCGTACACTTAGATTATAAAAATCACCCTCTGAGTCCTCATCACTATCACCTATATAATTATTAACGCGCCGTTGCGTTTTACACACTCGCTTAGCCCCCTGAGCGGAGCTACTTTTACATATCACTTTAATATGACCCTTAAGGCCGCACACATCACAAGAATAGTTTTTAAATCTGCACAAATCCGGCCGGTGATCTCTTCCACACTGCCAGCACGAACGCGCCGCGCTCTCGGATGCTACCTCGGCAGACGAGCTGCCGCCGCTAGTCGGCGCCCGCGCTGGCGGTCGGGCCGCCCGCGCCGCCGATCCCGATGCGGTGGGAGCGTACGCGCCGCTCGTCTGCGAGTGCCGTTCGGCCGCTTCCAACTCTACCAGAGCCAATTCTACCGCCCTTTTGTATGTTATCGTCGGTTCCGCAAAAAGGCGAGATCTCATGTCATCACTGGCCAGACCCGACACGAATTGGTCACGTAGGTTCTCTTCAAGCGACGTATTAAAATAACACGTACTGGCTAAGTGTTTCAGTGCTTGTAAATATTCACTGAGTGGCTCGTCCATTTTTTGACGTCTTTGCCTAAACACATGACGTGCCGCGATTTCGGAGCGTTTTGGTTCGAGATGATCACTGACTATTTTCACCAACTCCTTAAAACTTTTCCTCTCCGGATCAATCGGTGCACATAAATCACACATTAAATCGTATGTCACTCCATCCACTAGAGTAACTAACGTAGCTACGTGCAATTCCGGTTTGATATCATTTAACGCCATGAACTGTTCTACGCGTCGAATGTACGCCGTCCACTTTTTTCTTGATAGATCAAATTGTTCAACTTTTCCGATTTTAGTTCAATACGGCATTTTGTCGTATTGAACTAAATACACTAATTATCAATCTATTTTGGCACTAATACTCGTAGCCAGTGGGATATTTGGGTAATTTTGAGAGAAGCGATCAATTAAACACGGAGTTTGCGATACAACTGTTTTATTGTACGTCTACCTACATACATATTTATTACTTATTCTAGTATACCTCACAAACTAAATGTTCACAATCCCGTAAGACACAGGATAAAACTTCTAATAGTTCCTCACAATCGGTCCAACTTTGAGAGAGGTGGAGGAGGAGGAGGAGGAGAGGTCAATCGACGAATCCAACTCGGCTGGGCAGCGTTCGGGAAACTGCGCAACATCTTCTCATCCAAAATACCTCAGTGCCTTAAGACTAAAGTTTTAAGTCAATGTGTGTTACCAGTGATGATATATGGATCAGAGACGTGGTCTCTTACAATAGGTGTCATAAAAAAGCTCAAGAGTTGCTCAGCGAGCTATGGAGAGAGCTATGCTCGGCGTTTCTCTACGCGATCGAATCAGGAATGAGGAGATTCGTAGAAGAAGCAAGGTCACCGACATAGCCCTTAAGATTAGCAAGCTGAAGTGGCAATGGGCGGGCCACATAGCGCGTAGATCGGACGGGCGTTGGGGCAGAAAGATTCTAGAGTGGAGACCACGTATTGGCAAGCGCAGCGTGGGACGATCGCCTGCCATATGGACCGACGATCTTGTGGAAATCGCAGGAAGTCGTTGGATGCAGGTGGCATCGGACCGGTTACGCTGGAAAGCGATTGGGGAGGCCTATGTTCAGCAGTGGAAAAGTATAGGCTGAGAGGATGATGATGAACCAAACCAACATTATTAATAGGGAGCAGAAAGTAGATATATGATCCCAAAAGTCTCTGCACGGGAGGCATCAAGCCGATCTTAACTAAACATATGTCGACAAAAAAGCGTCGAACGTGTGGTTGCGACGAGGAGAACTGTTCCCAGAAACCAAGGCCTTAATGACTGCCATGCAGGATCAGGTTATGAATACATGTAACTACCAAAAGCACATCATCCGCATTCCTAATTTACCTACTGATATATGTAGACATTACTATAGAAGCTCGGAGACTATACAACACATAACAGGAGCCTGCAAATCTATTGCGCAAACCGATTACAAGCACCGTCATGATCAAGTTGCTGCCAATATACACCAGCAGCTTCCATTCAAACACTCACTCATCTCAAACACGACGCCCTACTACAAGTACATACCTCAAATTATCTTAGAATCTACTAGTTATAAACTGTACTAGGATCGCACAATCATCACTAACAAAACAATACATTATAATAGACCGGATATCTTACTCCATGACAAAAATAATAATATTGTATATTTAATAGACATAGCCATACCTAACACACACACAATCTTCCATTCAAGTTCAGTCAGTTCAGTTCCGTTATAATGTTGTGAGCTGCAGCTTAATTTCTGGTAGAGTTTTTTAATGGCAAAGGGCACATATCTCGTTTTGTCAGGGTCAAGTTTAAGGTTATTGTCGCGCAACCAGCCTAACACAACGTCAAGTCCCTTTTGTGCACAGAGAAATGCATCTGCCCATGTATTTGAGTAAAACAGAATGGCGGTGTCATCTGCGATGATATAAATGTTACCTTTATGTATGTTGAGCGTACACAGATCGTTAATATAAATAAGATACAGGGTAGAAGCGAGTACACTGCCCTGTGGGACTCCGTGAGAGATAGCTCTGGCAGTGCTTGTGTAGTTATTTATCTTAATGCTCTGTGTACGGTCGCTGAGGTAATCGGTAAAAAGTTGTAGTTGTATACCCTGATTCCTATTTTCTCCATCTTATCTAGAAGGATGGGGACAAATACTGTGTCGAAGGCTTTAGTTAAGTCGAGGAATATGCCTATTACTTTCTAGCCCTCGACCAGCTTTCTTACAATTTGGTTGGTGAGATCATTTACAGCGCCACTTGTGGATCGACCTGCACGAAAGCTAAATTGTGATTCACTTAAGATTTTGTTTTTCTCAAGGTCGCGAGTTCATGATTCGCTTGACGATTTAGTAATAGTATAAGTATACGAAGGTAATAGTGCAATAGGTCTATAATTCGTTGCAAGATCTCTGTCGCCTGCCTTGTAAATCGGATGTATTACAGATTTTTTAAACATTTTTGGGAAAATACCAGATTTAAACTATTTATTTTGCCACACACACACACACACACACACATTACAATTAAAATAAATAAAAAAGTACACATAAGAGTAAGAGTCGAATTCGATAAAGGATAAAAAATAAAACAAACAAATGTGGCAAGGTAGCCAGCTCAGTATTCGCTGTACATATATGCACAACACTGATTTTCAGCTGGTCCCTGACCACGGATTTTAGGTTTAAGTTACAGAGATGGGTCAACGGGGTGACTATAGTATGCCTGTTTTGCTTAATAACATCCGACGATATATTATCCCATCCCATAGCAGTGCCGCTGCGCAGTGACACCACCAGCCTGTTTACTTCTGTCTCATCAGTGGGTAACATTACCATTGAGTGACTTAGTCCGTTTGATTGAATGTGCGTTTGCGTTCAAGAAGTCGGGATTTTATCCGCTAGCTTTTTGCCTATATTGGCAAATAGTCATTAGTTTTCTCTACCGCCTGGTCAGGCGATGATGCGAGTGAAAGAAGATTGGTACAGTTGTCCTTGGAAACATTTCTGTTCGTTATTTTATTAATAGTTTGCCAGAGTAGTTTGTTATTTGTACCAGCACTTTGAAGTTCGGATTTTTCATACTGTCTCTTAACCCTTTTTAAAATATAGTTACAGCAGTTTCTGTTGCGCTTATAGGCAATAGCCAGAGTGTTGTCAGTGGGGACACTTTTTAGTTTTTTGTGCATATTGTCTCTGTGTTTCATACATCGAATAAGCCCGGGCGTTATCCATGGTGGTATAACTTTTGTTAATGTCGTGTTTGTCTGAACTATGTTGCTAATAGAATTAACCAGAAAGCATGCTGCAGAATTTGGATCTTCCAGATAGTAGATTTCGTGAAAATCAAATCCGTTTAGGTCATACAATTTGGGTATAATTCGTACGAACACGAGTATGACTCTGTGTCAATTTTTGTGACTTTTTTGATAGGAACAGCATAGACGTGTCATGGTCAGTGAGAGCAGAATGGGCAACTAAGGCTTTTGCTGGAAGAGTGCTTTTTAAGATTATAATATATGATCCAAGCAGCTTTTGAGTCGTGTGGGAAAAGTGTAAGTTGGTAGCATTCCAAAAGAAGCTAGAATTATCAGGTAGGGCTCTATGTTTGGGTCTAAAGAATTTTAGATGTCATGCTTAGATAGTACTGTATTTCAGGAGAACAAAAAGTTTTCAATATCTTTAGCTGGTGGAGAGCGATATATAGCCAGGATTACGGTGTTACTTTTGATTTGAATTTTAAGCCAATTGGAGTCAAGTAAGGGGAGTTCCTCGACTGTTATTGCAAGATTTTTGGCTGTGTAAGCTACGACTCCCTCATTCTGATTCCTGTAATTCTTAGTAGAAGCAGTCATATCCTTCAAGATTAGGTGTATTGGACGTACCTAGGAGCCAACATTTTGTTAGAATAACAATGTCCCACTTCACTTTGGTTTTATACAATAATGTTTCTAACCCTGAGAAGTTTTTGTTGATGCTTCTTATATTTTGGTTTATTATTTTCAAGCACTTTTTAGGGTTTAAATCGGTAGGTATACAGCTGTCTAAATCACAATGTGCAGCGCTAGCTACGGAAATCCAATGAATTTAAATTATTTTGTATGTTATCGAATGCTAAATTGATAAGTAAATAGTGCAACTATGAGTACATAGGATACAGTGTTTGTACGAATGTGCTGGTGTCCTACTATGTGGCATGATTCACAAAGAAGCAGCCATTTAAGTCGCCATCTATTAACATATTCATCTGGCAATTGTGTAAACGCACATAGATTATGACAACCAAAATTGATATTATTTTTAAGAAAACGTCCTGTAATATAAATGTGTCAACAACAAAACGTCTGCACACACAGACGTTTTGTTGTGCACCCACATGCAGACGCACACACACACACACACATAAACAACAACAACACACACACACACACATGCACAAATTTACCTACATGTCACTAGATCCCACAGAGTACTCTAGATCCTAAGTCACCTAAGCTATAAGTACTCTATCTTTTGTGTCGGGGGCCTGGTAATTTGTCAGACAGGATAACCCTATATACTGGTGAAAACCTTCCATATTATTCTTCTAACATTAAGTACAGTAAAAGCATATTGAAAAAAAATAATAATAATAATAATAATAAAAAAATATAATAATAATAACAAAAAAAATTAATAAAAAAAATATGAGAAAAGATGCTATTGGCGTGTGGAGCCGTCCAATAAGCCTATCCGTAAAGAATAAAAATATCCCCTGTGTACCACGGCGTAAGGGACCGCCCAGAGCACAGCATCGACCTATCCCATTATCCCTTAGGGCATCTGTTTCACACAGCATCGACCTCTCACACACCTATCCATACCAATTAAAAAAAATAATGATAAATAATGATAATAATTAAAAAAATTAAAAGAATTTAGTACTGTTGTCATGTGGAATGAGCAGTACATACGAATATCATCACTGTGTTTAAACTGTGGTCACGTGGAGTGAGCAGTAAATACTAAATATTATTTTTGTAACCTGTATATTGATAGGCTTGTGTTAACTGTGGAAATACCTAGCCTCAATATATTTTCTTCTCTACTGTAGCTACAAATTAATAACAGGGTTTTGGTGCCCTGGAAGTATCAAGCCTGAATATTATTTATTCCTTTATGACAGGAGAGAATTCAAGCGATGCAGGGCACGCATCGCACATCAGTATGGCCGTGTCGCCGTAAGGATTTTTATCAATGAATCTTAACTTTATTTATAAGAGTGGAGTATCCTAAACTAAATATAACTACGTTTAAATTGTATTTATCATGAATTTGATTATTTAAAGTTGATTTCTGCGAGTCAATTTAATTCCGACGCTGTAAACAAAATGTATCACGATTATTTAATAATCATTGCTTCTTTAATTTTATCTGTCTTTCTAAAATCATCTATTGAAGCTTATTTTAATAACTTGTTGCTAATATCGTAACGCCATCTGTTGACAACTGTGAGAACGTTGTGATTGAGGGAGGGATAAATCTAGTTTAGTTATGTGAGCCGGCGTGCGCCCGGGCAGTGGACAATCAGCGCTTGACCGAGGAACATTGTAAGTGGAACTTATGTTGGTTTTAATTTAAATAATGTTAAATTTAAATATCTACCCACCTTATAATGTAGAGAACATGTAATTTATTTAATTCAAATATTTGCTTAAATGTGATGGCTAATTATTAAATGATTCATTGTTAACGTATTCTTATTTGTGTCTAAAGGACAAGTATGAGTTGGTGCGGAACCGATGACCATAGTGAGGCCAGCGGTTCTGCCTTTTTTTTTAAATATCAGTCTACCCTATATGCGACATCAGAAGTGGGATCGTTTTCTGTCCCTTATTTGATTTCAGGACGTGTCCACATACATCGAGACATCCTACGTGGAGCGATGGATCCACCAGAGCAGAACGAATCAACGGCTTCGAGCGCGCCTGCGAGCAACTTGCTTGGACCAGGCGAACCCGGACCACGCATACCTATACCCGTGGCACCGCTTCAACCGCAAGGTGGTAACGTAACATCTGAGTTCTACTTACACATGATGACGATGATGCAAAATAGGAGTGAAAGATTGTTGAAACAACCCGAAAAGGTTAGAATCACGGATGTGTTCCTACCCTTGTATAATCGTGACGGTAACGTCGGGGTTCGTGAATGGTGTAACCATATTTCTACTGCTAAAACCAACTATCAGTTAAGTGACTATGATGTCCGAATGAAAGTGCCTAGTTTACTAAAAGGCCGTGCTAGGATGTGGGCAGATAACTGGCTAGTTACTACTTCCAACTGGGATGAGCTTCGCCAAAATATAATTACCACATTTAAACCTGAAAACCGTTACTCGCGAGATGTGTTAAGATTTAGGGACCATGTTTACGATACGTCAAAGGATATTGCTGAGTTTTTGTCGCAATCATGGATCTTGTGGAGACGAGTAACTAAGGATAGGCTTGATGACAGTGATGCTGTGGAAGCTGTTATAGGGACAATCAATGACGAACGCCTTCGGATCGAACTAATGAATGCCAGAGTTCTTTCGGTGCCAGAGTTAATTTCTGTTGCCTCATCTATTCGCGTTAAACGTCCTATTCAGCAAAATTCCAACCAACCGCCATTAAAACGATTAAAATATAACATTGATAATAGAAACATTCCTTATTGTAGTTTTTGTAAAAGATCCGGGCATGCTTTCCGCGATTGTCGTAATAGAAATGCGTCGTTAGATATAGACAGGCGTATGCCTGATAAAACTGGTGAGTCATCAACGTTGTTGCCTAAACCAAGTGATAACAAGTTTTGCTCATTTTGCTCTAAACCCGGTCATACTTTCGATACTTGTTTTCGTCGAGCAAAACAGATAAGCTCTAATATAAACTTTGTCTCAAACAACAAATCGAATTTAAACACAATGCGTATGCGGGGTAGGTGATTTAGTTATTGATACGGTTTTCGATAGTGGTGCAGAATGTTCTGTAATGCGCGAATCTATTGCAAATAAATTACCAGGGCGTAGGCTGCATACGATTAACTATTTACGTGGCATCGGTCCGTTTCCTGTAGTTTCCACCAGTAGATTGACAACTGTATGCGCTATTGATGGTATAAATGTTGAAATAGAGTTTAATATTTTGCCAGACTATGAAATAACTTCTGACGTTCTGATAGGTGCGAATCTATTAAGCGAGACAGGGTTGAGTGTGATCGTAACTCAAAACAGCGCAACTCTGTGTTCTCGATCTTGCGTGATGCACGAGCGATCGAAATCCGGTTTGTTTGAAGGGATAGACTGTGATCTAGTCGATAAATCTGAGATTGATCAACAACTCAATAAGTACTCTGACGTTTTCACGCAGGGTTTTTCAAAAACTCGTGTCAAGACTGGTGAATTAGAGATTCGTTTAAAAGATCCAAATAAATTTGTCGAGCGGAGGCTTTATCGGTTGAGCCCAGTCGAGCGTGAAAAAGTCAAAGAAATTGTCAAAGAATTAATTGACAACGACATTGTTCAAGAAAGCAAATCTCCATATGCGAGTCCGATAATTCTTGTGAGAAAGAAGAATGGTGACGATCGCATGTGCGTTGACTACCGGGAATTAAACTCAAACACTGTGCGCGATTTAACCATTACCCTGTTCCCTTAATCGCAGATCAGATCGACCAACTAGCTGGCGGTCAGTATTATAGTGTGCTAGATATGGCAGCCGGATTCCACCAGATTCCTATTTCCCCTGACTCTATCGAAAAGACTGCCTTTATCACGCCGGACGGGCTTTATGAATACCGAACCATGCCATTCGAATTATGTAACGCATCTTCAGTATATCAAAGGTGCATAAATCGTGCTTTGGGACCACTTCTACGCCCAGGTTGTGCTAACTCTGGTTGTACTGACCCTGATAACACTCGGAACGATAGTGTAGCTCAGGTCTACATCGATGGCGTCATTAGTAAATGTCGCGATTTTCCATCCGGTCTTTCTCACTTGGAGAGAATTTTAATAGCCTTACGTGAATCAGGATTTTCAATTAATATCGACAAGTGCCTTTTCTTAAAGCGTTCAATAGAATATCTCGGTAACGTAATAGAGCAGGGACAAGTCCGTCAGAGTCTCAAAAAGGTTGAAGCCTTACTAAAGGCACCGGCACCAATAAATGCTAAACAGGTTCGTCAATTTAACGGCCTCGCAGGGTACTTTCGACGTTTCATACCTAATTTCGCGAGGACTATGACTCCCCTGTACGAACTGACTAAACTAGGTGCAAAATGGCAATGGACTCATGTTCATGAAGAGGCGCGTCAAAAGATTGTCAAACATTTAACTTCCACACCAGTCCTCACAATATTCCAAGAAGGACAGCCTATTTAACTATTTACGGACGCTAGCAGTCTGGGTTTCGGAGCGATACTTGTTAAAATTATCAACGAACGCCAGCACGTAGTAGCCTACTTTAGCATGCGCACTACGGATACCGAAAGTAGGTACCACTCTTACGAGCTTGAGACGCTAGCCGTGGTTCGTGCAATCAAGCACTTCCGTCACTTCCTCTATGGGCGTCAATTCAAAGTGATAACCGACTGTAACGCACTGAAAGCTTCTAAGCATAAGGACTTGCTACCCCGTATTCATAGATGGTGGGCTTATCTTCAAAATTTTGAATTTGAAATAGAGTACAGGAAGGGCGAGCGGATGCAGCACGCAGACTTCTTAAGTAGAAACCCAGATCCGTTGACCGTTAACGTTATGACCAATAACCTAGACTGGATAAATATTGAACAAAGGCGTGATGGTCAGTTGCGATCCATTATAGATGCCTTACAGAGAGGCGAGAATGCCCCTGGTTACCATCTCGATGGTGCTGTCCTCAAATTTGAAAAGCAAGACGCTATCTTAGGTGCACAAAAATTGATCGTCGTACCGAAATCCTTTCAATGGAGTCTTATTAATTAATACCTTTCATAATGCCCTCAAACACCCGGGCTGGGAGAAGACTCTCCACAAAATTAAGGAAACTTATTATTTCGATAAAATGGGTGCTGTCGTCAGAGACTTCGTGGACGATTGTATTGTATGCAGAACATCAAAACAAACATCGGGAGCAACACAGGTACAGTTGCACCCTATCGCCAAACCAACAGTGCCATTTGAGGTGATACACATGGACATCACAGGCAAGCTGGGTACATCTAACGAACGCGAGTATGTAGTGGTCACAATAGACTCTTTCACTAAATATGTGCTACTCCGCTACACTAACGACAAAAGTCAAAACAGCTCACTTGCAGCTCTGAAACAAGTTATTCACCTTTTCGGTGCCCCGAGGCAAGTGATCGTCGATGGAGGACGTGAATTTCTAGGAGAGTACAAAAATTATTGTGACAGGTTTGGTATAGAGATACACTCTATATCACCAGGCATAAGCAGAGCAAACGGACAGGTGGAGCGGGTGATGTCAACATTGAAAAACGGCCTCACCATGATTAAAAACTACGAGACTCCAGACTGGCATACTGCATTGGAAAGCCTTCAACTTGCTTTCAACTGTACCGTTCATAGAACTACAGGGACAGCCCCACTCACATTACTAACTAGACGTCAAAATTGTGTTCCACCCGAGTTACTAAGCCTAGTTAACCTCGAAGAAGCAACAATCGACTTTGAAGCTCTTGAAAGAGTTGTGCAACAAAGAATGATTGAGGTATCTGCAAAAGACAAAGTGAGATTCGACAAAGGTCGCGCTAAAATTCACAATTTTCAATTAGGAGATTTTGTCCTGTTAAAAAATAATCCCAGGAACCAGACCTCTCTGGACCTTAAATTTAGTGCTCCTTACGAGATTTTCAGAGTTCTCGAAAACGACCGCTATCTCATTAAGAGAGTAGTGGGACATCATGGACGACCTCGCAAAGTATCACATGACCAGGTTCGACGCGCTCCACAACCAGGTGGTGAAGGTGGCATCCAGACGGCCGTGTCGCCTCCAGATGAAACACCTGGACCTTCCGGAGTAGTGGTCGAACACCTTCCAACGCAATTATCATCGTCTTCAGAATAACATCGAATTGATTGGAGGATTCCACCGTCGCATGAGACTGTGATACTGGTGAAAACCTTCCATATTATTCTTCTAACATTAAGTACAGTAAAAGCATATTGAAAAAAAAAAAAAATAATAATTAAAAAAAAAATTATAATAATAATAACAAAAAAAAATAAAAAAAAAATTGAGAAAAGATGCTATTGGCGTGTGGAGCCGTCCAATAAGCCACAATAAACCTATCCGTAAAGAATAAAAATATCCCCTGTGTACCACGGCGTAAGGGACCGCCCAGAGCACAGCATCGACCTATCCCATTATCCCTTAGGGCATCTGTTTCACACAGCATCGATCTCTCACACACCTATCCATACCAATTAAAAAAAAAAAAAATAATGATAAATAATGATAATCTATCTATCTATCTATAACCTCACGCCAGATCCCTTGCGGGGTAGGCAGAGAGTACAGAGTTCCAACAGGTTCTTTCCTTACATACCTCTCTGGCTTCCTCGACTCTCATAGTTCGTCTCATACACGCTCGCCGGTTACGGAGACTCTTGACTTTTCCATCAGATAAGACTCGGTTTATTTGGTCGTGGTAAGATAGTCTAGGTATACACATTGTATATCTGTTTTGTCATTCTTTCCTCTGGCATTCTTTCTATATGCCCGAACCAACGGAGCATGCCCTTTCTCATCTTTACACCGATACTATCTTTCATACCTACTCGCTGTCTTACTATGCTGTTGCTAATGCGGTCGGTCAGCTTCACTCCGCACATCTTCCGCAGAGCTCGCATTTCTACCGCATTTATCCTACTTTCATTCTCCTTCTTACATACCCAGCTCTCGCTACCATATAACAGCGTTGGGACAAGAACTCCGTTATGTATGGCCAGCTGCGCCTTATGGCTTAAGTGCCGGCTCCCGAGTAGCTTTCCCATCGCACCATTCACTCTGTTCCCTGCACTCACTCTTCTCTCTATGTCAGCGGTGTATTTCCCATCCTTACTGAAGGCGCATCCAAGATATACAAACTCATTCACTTGCTCCAGCACATCGTTACCAACCACAATCCTTACATTCGTTCTGGTTTCTTCCCTTTCAAAAACCATAATCTTGGTTTTCTTCACATAATAATAATAATATTATTACATAATGATAATAATTAAAAAAATTAAAAGAATTTAGTACTGTTGTCATGTGGAATGAGCAGTACATACGAATATCATCACTGTGTTTAAACTGTGGTCACGTGGAGTGAGCAGTAAATACTAAATATTATTTTTGTAACCTGTATATTGATAGGCTTGTGTTAACTGTGGAAATACCTAGCCTCAATATATTTTCTTCTCTACTGTAGCTACAAATTAATAACAGGGTTTTGGTGCCCTGGAAGTATCAAGCCTGAATATTATTTATTCCTTTATGACAGGAGAGAATTCAAGCGATGCAGGGCACGCATCGCACATCAGTATGGCCGTGTCGCCGTAAGGATTTTTATCAATGAATCTTAACTTTATTTATAAGAGTGGAGTATCCTAAACTAAATATAACTACGTTTAAATTGTATTTATCATGAATTTGATTATTTAAAGTTGATTTCTGCGAGTCAATTTAATTCCGACGCTGTAAACAAAATGTATCACGATTATTTAATAATCATTGCTTCTTTAATTTTATCTGTCTTTCTAAAATCATCTATTGAAGCTTATTTTAATAACTTGTTGCTAATATCGTAACGCCATCTGTTGACAACTGTGAGAACGTTGTGATTGAGGGAGGGATAAATCTAGTTTAGTTATGTGAGCCGGCGTGCGCCCGGGCAGTGGACAATCAGCGCTTGACCGAGGAACATTGTAAGTGGAACTTATGTTGGTTTTAATTTAAATAATGTTAAATTTAAATATCTACCCACCTTATAATGTAGAGAACATGTAATTTATTTAATTCAAATATTTGCTTAAATGTGATGGCTAATTATTAAATGATTCATTGTTAACGTATTCTTATTTGTGTCTAAAGGACAAGTATGAGTTGGTGCGGAACCGATGACCATAGTGAGGTCAGCGGTTCTGCCTTTTTTTTAAATATCAGTCTACCCTATATGCGACATATATATATTTGTTTTAAGCGGCCTAATTAGCCCGTAATATTAACACACTTTTCCGAACATTTTCCGAAGAAAATTTTTAAACTTTTCATACATTGGACTTTTTTGACATCTTCAAAGTTCGATTTTTCCAAATTTTTATATAGACGTGTACCTTGTTTTATATACCGTTGTGATCGCCTTGACGAGACCTGTTTCTGGACACCCCATTTGTGGGGCTAGCGCGAACATCTGCGAAAACACAAAAACGCACCGAGGTATAGTAAGGGCTCCCCCCCGTGCGGGCGTGTCTATCTATCGAAGGAAATTAGGTTTTGTTTTGAAAATGTCGAAAGTTGTGAAATGCAATTCGTGCAATATTATTATCGACGCAATGTTAGCCTACATTCCAAATAAGCTATCGGTGATCGATGAAGATAGATAGTGCGAATTTGTACGGCTGCATTTTCTAGTGAAGAGATCGAGAAGTCAAAATCACTATTGTTCGATTCCATACCGCTGAAGGCCAAAATCAAGCGGAAAAATAAAGGCAAGGAACAACGAGATCTTGGGGATATTGTGAATATATTTAAATCAACGGAATCAGATCTTTTCCCGGTTTTTGTGGCAAGGGATTTTGAGCGGCTACCTCCAATCTTGTTTGATCATCTGGACTATACAAAGCTTCTAAAAGACCTGCTCAGACTACAAAACGAGCTAAAAGACGTAAAAGAAACATACGCTACGCAGAAACAGCTGAGTGAACTTAAGGAGGAGATGTTAAAAAGTCAAAATGACCAATTAGTATCTTCTTGCAAAATAAATATGAAAAGAGGTGCTTGGGTGATGGATAGTGGCCCTATGGGATTATCCAACATAAATGATAATTCATCAATAGATGAAAATATTGAAGAAAAATTAGTACACGGGCACAAAAATAATGCACATCGTTTGAGAAAAATTATGACGGTAGAAGTAGAACAAAACGCCAATGAAAAAAGCACTTGACTGTGTGTTTCAGGCTCAGGATGGCACTCTCCGTTGATACTCCTGTCTTGAACCCAAACTGGGCATCATGCACCTTAACATGCTCGGAGAGACAGTCATTCAACAGACCGTCAAGCACCTTGGCCGTGGTAGTAGCGAGCGAGATGGGTCGATAGTTATTTATATCGGATGTATCACCAGTCTTGTTTTTAACTATGGGAACGACTATCGTCTGCATAAGCGGTTCCGGCAGATAAGAGTGTCCCAAGCACAGTGTAAAAAACAGTGACAACACCCTGGGCAGATGGATACCCGCATGCTTAAAATGTTCGATACTGAGACCATCGTGACCCGGTGACTTTCCACGTTGCATTTTTGAGATAATTCTAGCCACTATCTTAGCTGGTATCTTTGGGTTCCGTTTTGTCGCCATGGTCTCCGTATCGTTTGCGTTATGAGGAACCGCGATTAAGGGCGACCGCACAGAAAAATGGTCCCTAAAAGCATCGGCAATATGCTTGTGGTCAGTAATACCACCGACACTCACCGGGAGACTCGGCCTTACATTCATCTTATTAGTGTTTTTCCAAAAATGCTTAAAGTTCTTAGTAGCGTGGTTGGACGCGAGATGGTCCATTCTAAGCTGATCTTGCCTGTTTTGACACCACTTGAGTTTAGCCTTGAAATGTCTCCTCGCCTCCGCCATATCATTAAATACACGACCACTGGCCGGGCGACCGGCCATAGTCCACACTTGGAATTTAAGCCGCGCCTCGCGGTGTGCGCCGGCGACATATTTATTCCACCCGGTGATATAGCCACCCTTCCTCCGACACTGTGTCCTATAGGTCTGTACTGCGGACATTGCAAGTGTATTTACAATATTTAAATACATTTCATCAAGAACCGAGCGATGCTCCTTGCGATCACACAGCCTATCACAACAACCATGCAGCTCACAAGGAACATCTATCAGCCTTAGTCCAGAGTGACAGAGGTCGTGGTACTCGCTAATCTGCTTTGGCGACCTCTCACCCCATATAACACGATTTGCAGGTTTATTATTTACCTTATCTACAAATTTAGGCTTAATTTTATGTAAATCACATTCGACCACAATCGGAAAATGGTCAGACCAATACAAGTCATAGAGTACTGTCACATTAACAACAGATTGCCGCGCAGACTCAGTGACTATGCAGTGGTCTAACCATCTGTTACAGCCATGAGATTCGCTTGTAAAAGTGTAGGTATTACTGTCACACATATTCACATCTACACAGAACCAACTTTGATCCAGACAAAAGTTTATCATTTCATTATAAAACAACTCGTTCGGATGTGCATTATAGTCTCCTATAATATAAAAAGCTTCAACGCCCTTATTCTCCTCTATTTCAATTATTGAGCGAATAGTACTTAGACAAGCTGTGAACTCAGGAAGATTGTCATTAGAGTTCGTGGGCATGTAGACGCTGAAAATCACTACAGATCTACTACTTACAGTTATGTTGACCGCACACACTCGCACATTATTACAATCGATCGGCAACACTGACTCAAACGCACTCTTACGCCACAATAATGCGACGCCACCGTATGGTCTTCCGCTCAGCAGGCCTGCCGCGGTGTCCACAGCCGACGTTCCTGTACACCCGAAGTTATCATCGATTGTGCTAAGTAGCGGCAAATCGTGTGGCAGCAACCATGTCTCCTGGAGGGCTACCACGTCCGCTGACTCACACAAAGCTCTGATTCCTTCCAATGACCTCTTGAGTGATTTGCAATTGAAACTTACTATTCTACTAAGATTGACCATTTTTGCTATCTGTATTTTCAACTTCATTATTGTTTCGCCTCATATGGTAATGCACAAATCGCCTAAATGATACTCCAGATGGCCACAACTTATCATCTAAGAAGGTATCAATGTTATGCTTAGTTACAAAGACCTTGTAAGCATTATAGTCTTTTTCCTGTTTCATTTTAATGTATGGAAAGTTTAAAAATTTTCTTTGGAAAATGTTTGGGAAAGTGTGTTAATATTACAGGCTAATTAAGCCGCTTAAAACAATATATGTATATATTGTGTAGTCACAGACTTAAGGTTTCTATAGAATAAGCAGATTTCCCTTGTTTTACTAGCCCTTACTATACCTCGGTGCGTTTTTGTGTTTTCGCAGATGTTCGCGCTAGCCCCACAAATGGGGTGTCCAGAGACAGGTCTCGTCGAGGCGATCACAACGGTATATAAAACAAGGTACACGTCTATATAAAAATTTGGAAAAATCGAATTTTGAAGATGTCAAAAAAGTCCAATGTATGGAAAGTTTAAAAATTTTCTTTGGAAAATGTTCGGGAAAGTGTGTTAATATTACGGACTAATTAAGCCGCTTAAAACAATATACATATTGTGTAGTCACAGACTTAAGGTTTCTATAGAATAAGCAGGTTTCCCTTGTTTTACTAGCCCTTACTATACCTCGGTGCGTTTTTGTGTTTTCGCAGATGTTCGCGCTAGCCCCACAAATGGGATGTCCAGAGACAGGTCTCGTCGAGGCGATCACAACGGTATATAAAACAAGGTACACGTCTATATAAAAATTTGGAAAAATCGAACTTTGAACATGTCAAAAAAGTCCAATATATGAAAAGTTTAAAAATTTTCTTTGGAAAATGTTTGGGAAAGTGTGTTAATATTACAGGCTAATTAAGCCGCTTAAAACAATATATGTATATATTGTGTAGTCACAGACTTAAGGTTTCTATAGAATAAGCAGATTTCCCTTGTTTTACTAGCCCTTACTATACCTCGGTGCGTTTTTGTGTTTTCGCAGATGTTCGCGCTAGCCCCACAAATGGGGTGTCCAGAGACAGGTCTCGTCGAGGCGATCACAACGGTATATAAAACAAGGTACACGTCTATATAAAAATTTGGAAAAATCGAATTTTGAAGATGTCAAAAAAGTCCAATGTATGGAAAGTTTAAAAATTTTCTTTGGAAAATGTTCGGGAAAGTGTGTTAATATTACGGGCTAATTAAGCCGCTTAAAACAATATACATATTGTGTAGTACGGACTTAAGGTTTCTATAGAACAAGCAGATTTCCCTTGTTTTACTGGCCCTTACTATACCTCGGTGCGTTTTAGTGTTTTCACAGATGTTCGCGCTAGCCCCACAAATGGGGTGTCCAGAGACAGGTCTCGTCGAGGCGATCACAACGGTATATAAAACAAGGTACACGTCTATATAAAAATTTGGAAAAATCGAACTTTGAAGATGTCAAAAAGTCCAATGTATGGAAAGTTTAAAAATTTTCTTCGGAAAATGTTCGGGAAAGTGTGTAAATATTACGGGCTAATTAAGCCGCTTAAAACAATATACATATTGTGTAGTCACAGACTTAAGGTTTCTATAGAATAAGCAGATTTCCCTTGTTTTACTAGCCCTTATTATACCTCGGTGCGTTTTTGTGTTTTCGCAGATGTTCGCGCTAGCCCCACAAATGGGGTGTCCAGTGACAGGTCTCGTCGAGGCGATCACAACGGTATATAAAACAAGGTACACGTCTATATAAAAATTTGGAAAAATCGAACTTTGAAGATGTCAAAAAAGTCCAATGTATGGAAAGTTTAAAAATTATCTTCAGAAAATGTTCGGGAAAGTGTGTTAATATTACGGGCTAATTAAGCCGCTTAAAACAATATACATATTGTGTAGTCACAGACTTAAGGTTTCTATAGAACAAGCAGATTACCCTTGTTTTACTGGCCCTTACTATACCTCGGTGCGTTTTAGTGTTTTCACAGATGTTCGCGCTAGCCCCACAAATGGGGTGTCCAGAGACAGGTCTCGTCGAGGCGATCACAACGGTATATAAAACAAGGTACACGTCTATATAAAAATTTGGAAAAATCGAACTTTGAAGATGTCAAAAAGTCCAATGTATGGAAAGTTTAAAAATTTTCTTCGGAAAATGTTCGGGAAAGTGTGTAAATATTACGGGCTAATTAAGCCGCTTAAAACAATATACATATTGTGTAGTCACAGACTTAAGGTTTCTATAGAATAAGCAGATTTCCCTTGTTTTACTAGCCCTTATTATAAGTGATCAAACGAACTTACCTGAAGTGAAGTTCGATCATTATTATACGAAGTCCTTCGTTCGAAGATATAAACTATATTAGCAGCTCTCTCGAGTCGCTTGGCAACCGCGCGTCATTTAGACAATTGAAAAGTCAACGCCGCCTCTATGGTATCTGTGGACATAACCTCTGCAAGCATTCCTTTTAGAAGTAGTACATTTCAACTTTACCAACGGGCAGGGCGGGTTGGGTACTTATATCTTCGAACGAAGGACTTCGTATAATAATGATCGAACTTCACTTCAGGTAAGTTCGTTTGATCACTTATTATACTGTGTCCTTCGTTCTCGATATAAACTATATTAGCAGCTGTTTAGAGCTATAAGGGTAAAGTTGAAGTATACCACATAAAGGTTTTTTTTTTTTTTGAGCGTGACCTCTAAAAAATAACATATCATTAGTATATTTGTACTATAACACATTCCCGTTCTTTGTTTTGCCATACAACACAAACACAACAAATATATACACATATATTGTTTCTTACAACCAGTCTGTCTAACTTATTTAAAATAAATTTATATAATTAAATTCTATAACATATTATGTTATGTAGTGTAGATCCATCCCAACAAAACCTTTAAAGCACCTGTTATATACCTTTATACCACACCTGTTGTCCAAAATTCATGAATACCGGGTAATATTAATCAATCATTACTTATCAGATATCAGTGCAGTCTCTATCTGTTATGTCTTCTATAGAGATCTTTCTTCTATAGATATCTTCTATATAACAAGAGTTGAGGAATTGCCCATCTAGAGTTTTGTTTATATAAAATTAAATCCTTTATAATAATTCTTGTATCATTGACAACCATTATGAGACGAACTATGAGAGTGAAGAAAGCCAGGCAGGCATGCAAGGAAAGAACCCGTCGGAACCTTGCACTTTCTGCCCACCCCGCAAGAGATCTGGCGTCATAATATGGATAGAGATAGATTGATAGCTAGAAACCCTTACTGTGTACTAGACCTGAAAACAAAGTCTGTTAGTACCCAATCTATAACAATATGATGCAAATATAACAGGGAAACCTATTTCCCCACTAATGTGTCTTCCAACTGTTTTTTTTGTCAAATGATCTCCTTTTGAGTACGGCACCAAACGAAGGCTACGAATTAACTTGGTGATTATAAGAATGGTTTTGCTATCATTACATATTTAATTTATGAATTTTTTTTTTTTCTTTTTTTTTTTTAATATCAACATTCGGCTATATTTAATGTTAGTTATATTTTTAATCTTTAAAGATGTACATATATCAAAATTTAACTTTTTTTTTTTTTTTTTTGAACTATCTATCTATCTATCTATCTATAACCTCACGCCAGATCCCTTGCGGGGTAGGCAGAGAGTACAGAGTTCCAACAGGTTCTTTCCTTACATACCTCTCTGGCTTCCTCGACTCTCATAGTTCGTCTCATACACGCTCGCCGGTTACGGAGACTCTTGACTTTTCCATCAGATAAAACTCGGTTTATTTGGTCGTGGTAAGATAGTCTAGGTCTTCCCCGGTACCTGCATCCTTCCACTTTCACATTGTATATCTGTTTTGTCATTCTTTCCTCTGGCATTCTTTCTATATGCCCGAACCAACGGAGCATGCCCTTTCTCATCTATGGAATTAAGTCCGGTGAAGCTGTAAAGGCCTCGCGGCCATCAGCGTACATCACTCACACACACACCTTATCTGGAGATATTCCTCCCATAAGGCTATGTGCTTTACCTATATAATCTCGCACCCCCCCCCCCCCCCCCATTTTAGAGTCTGGAACGAAGGGCAGTACTAATGCGTGGTAAACAATCATAACCTACCCCAGTGTTATTACTATACCACTATTATTAATTCAATTTAAATTTCGAAACTATCCTGGAATCATTTCCATGTTCTGAGTGTGCGCCGACAAATAAATCCTTGGCTACATAAATATTTATGTATTACTTAACGATTCGTTCTTGCGCAATAACGCCCGCGAACGTTCGTTTTGGCAATACGATTGGACCACTCCTGAACCAATTACATTACTGATACTAAAAATACACTCCTAATTTAGTAATAACTTAAGAAGCGAATAAGTTACAGTCAACTAAACCGAACCATGGGTTACAACTGTATCATATTGGGAATCCTATTCATAACTGAATTATTTCATACCATGAAATTTTCATTTCATACCACACTTCCTTTGCTTCTTTGTATGTGACTGTATTTATAAGTAAAAACAAAAATTGCAATGGGTAACTTTCTCGTTAGTTCTAGATGTCCAACCGTGAGAATTGAGTGTTACTCAACTTATTAATATGTATCCCCCATTAATAATAAATAAATAATATCAAGTTCCTTAGGACTTAGATTATTGCTGATACTACATAATATTTATCATACCTGTGATAAGAATATACTTTTGATTATTCTTGTTTAAGATAATCCATACTTTCAAATACTGTAACTCAATATTTCATCCACCGTAGCTTGTCATCATAATATCATTAAATTTTCAAATGGATATTATTATCAAGTCATTTGCATGACTTTATTTTCTTTTTATATATAGATACCTATTTATAAGATACATGTAACATGTGGATGTAATAATTTAAGTATGACAATACCAAAATTGCAAATTTTTGTATGATATCTCAATCCAATATTTTTTACTGAAACACCTTTAAATAAATTACTACATATATAGTGCTCTAAAACCAACTTGTTACTTTGATGGTAGCAGTTTGTGCTTGTGTTATCATAACTATACCAGAAAACATCACTGGTGTTCAAAATAACTGTACACATTCCAAACTAATTACAACACTATTTTTTTTTAGTTATTAATTTCTTGAATAATCTTATTTAATTACATATTATTTATTGATTATCATATGATCAAACAAAAATACAGTAAAAACATCTAATTCTCCAAATCATGAATTGATGTATAGCTTTCCATTGTGTGTGCCTCAAATTTCTAATATTATTAAGTACACTATAATTAAGTACACTATAAGTAACAGTGATAGCCTAGTGGTTAGACCGTTGGACTGCAAAGTCAAAGGTCTCGGGTTCAAACCCAGGCACGCACCTCTGTCTTTTCGAAAGCATGTGCGTATTAAAAATTAATTATCACTTGCTTTAACGGTGAAGGAAAACATCGTGAGGAAACCTGCATGCCTAAGAGCTTCTCAAAGGTGTGTGAAGTTCGCCAACCCGCACTGGGCCAGCGTGGTGGACTATGGCCTAAACCCTCTGTTTGAGAGGAGGCCCGTGCCCAACAGTGGGACAGTTTCTTAACAGGGCTATTATTATTATTATTATTACACTATAATTGATGCAGGAAATAATCAAGAACCCAAAACCATTGAACTCATTACATGATAGAAAACTGAATAGGTACTAATAAATTTTCTATTAGTTTATTTATTATGACTGTAAGGTCCAGCGTGTTAGCATTAAGTTTTTATTTTTATTTTTAATTTTTTTTTTTTTTTTTTTTTTAATAAAAATAGCTATAAATTATATTTCAAATTATTAAACAATAGTGTTTCTAATAATAATATTTCTATACATAATGTTAAACATATGTAGGACAAGATTCACTTGTCTGAAGTGCAAGTACTTGCACAAAAACCAATAAAATTATGTTTGTCGTTGAAGGCATTATTAGTGTCATAGATACATACCACCGTCAGTGAATACCTTTAGCCTTCAATATTATGGCTTCTTTGTAAAACCCATGTTGTATTCCTGATAGTTTTTCTGAATTTTTCAGCAACTTAAAAACCAAGTCCTTGTGTAAAATGCCTATCATGCTTTTTGTACCTCACTTTCTTTGGTAGGAGATTTCCAATGTCCAACGTGATGTTGTTTTTGGTGAACTGATAGGTACACTGTGACTTAATATTTCCATACCCAGGATGAGGATTGTTGTTCTATATTGGTTACAACGGTGGTCGTTTTATGAAATTTTAACTACTGGCTATGACTAGCTAATTAATAATTCCATATTGATAATCCACTATATTAACACTCCTTTTATGCAAAATATATACTGCTGACCTTAAAGGTTCTTATCTCAATAAAGGTTTCATGACTGTATTGTTAGGATTAATCTTTTCTGGCTACCCTGCAAGGAGTCTAGGTTGATAATATTGATAGATAATTATTAGTTCTATGTTAACTGGATAGACCAGGTATTTTATATTATCTTTTAAGTATCTTTGTGCATAACACAAATTATCCCACAACCTGCCTGCCGCAGCATCGGTAGGATAAGATATTATATTTGGAATGTATCCACAGTCCTGTTGCTTGTCAGTTACAACAGGCATTGCCATTAGTATATTACTTTGGCTTATTTGGTTATAAACCCTGTTCAGGAATAAGTATTGATGGATTTAACTTTTTTAATACAAGTACTCATAATTTTGCACAATTCTTTGTGTAATAAGCTCCAGTTTGGGCTATTTCAGTATTATTATACAAGTATGTCTAATAATGAAATCAATAAAAACACTATGTTTCTGCAAAGGAGTGACTTTTGTTATTAATAATGTATTGTTATACATAAACAATGTCACTTTAATTACCCTTTCAGTAAGTCTCCTTTTGGAGATATAATATGACAAATTGCTTATAGTTTATAGCAATAGTCTTTGTATTTACTGTTTTAGGCATGTTTAAGGTATGTATTTTAGGTAACATTTTTGATTCTTACCATTGTAGAAATGTGAACTGCACAGGAACACCTCATGGATGAAACCTATGAGTAGTATGACCTTCAGCACATATCTCGTATGGGCCCCAAGTCTTGCGGATCACGCCGATGTATCTCGTACACCACTCGTGTCCTTGAATTATCGTCAAGTCTTGCGGACCACGTCGATGTATCTCGTACATCACCCGTGTCCTTAAAATGCCATCGATCCTGAACAATCATCATAATTGATGAACGTCCCCCTAATTTCTCTTATTGGAGGTATAACATTGCCAATTTATAGACGGTTAATAATCGTTTTCAGGTATATTTCGTGTTAAACTGTTTGTACACGAATAGGGACATAGACTTTATAAGTTTACTTTTCGGACGACGAAGCTTTCCCAAATTTTAATATGACGAAACTCACGTCTCCAAATATTAGATATTATATAAATAAACAAGTTAAGCTGAAAAACACCACAAATAAACAACTATCGGTTGATCTTTTTAGAATGTCCTTCTTTGCCAGGACGTAAACTTTTCTAAATTTGCCTATACGATGTTTTAAATTTATTTCACAAGGTCACTTGAGTATATTACAACCTTTTTGTTATATAATTTCAGTGCCATAACAAGTTATTAAATTAAATGTCGACCAAAAACTTTATTACAAGGCGTCGGCTGCCGCGCTTTCAAAAGAATGCTTGCAGAGGTTATGTCCACAGATACCATAGAGGCGGCGTTGACTTTTCAATTGTCTAAATGACGCGCGGTTGCCAAGCGACTCGAGAGAGCTGCTAATATAGTTTATATCGAGAACGAAGGACACAGTATAATACCTCGGTGCGTTTTTGTGTTTTCGCAGATGTTCGCGCTAGCCCCACAAATGGGGTGTCCAGTGACAGGTCTCGTCGAGGCGATCACAACGGTATATAAAACAAGGTACACGTCTATATAAAAATTTGGAAAAATCGAACTTTGAAGATGTCAAAAAAGTCCAATGTATGGAAAGTTTAAAAATTATCTTCAGAAAATGTTCGGGAAAGTGTGTTAATATTACGGGCTAATTAAGCCGCTTAAAACAATATACATATTGTGTAGTCACAGACTTAAGGTTTCTATAGAATAAGCAGATTTCCCTTGTTTTACTAGCCCTTACTATACCTCGGTGCGTTTTTGTGTTTTCGTAGATGTTCGCGCTAGCCCCACAAATGGGGTGTCCAGAGACAGGTCTCGTCGAGGCGATCACAACGGTATATAAAACAAGGTACACGTCTATATAAAAATTTGGAAAAATCGAACTTTGAACATGTCAAAAAAGTCCAATATATGAAAAGTTTAAAAATTTTCTTTGGAAAATGTTTGGGAAAGTGTGTTAATATTACAGGCTAATTAAGCCGCTTAAAACAATATATGTATATATTGTGTAGTCACAGACTTAAGGTTTCTATAGAATAAGCAGATTTCCCTTGTTTTACTAGCCCTTACTATACCTCGGTGCGTTTTTGTGTTTTCGCAGATGTTCGCGCTAGCCCCACAAATGGGGAGTCCAGAGACAGGTCTCGTCGAGGCGATCACAACGGTATATAAAACAAGGTACACGTCTATATAAAAATTTGGAAAAATCGAACTTTGAAGATGTCAAAAAGTCCAATGTATGGAAAGTTTAAAAATTTTCTTAGGAAAATGTTCGGGAAAGTGTGTAAATTATACGGGCTAATTAAGCCGCTTAAAACAATATACATATTGTGTAGTCACAGACTTAAGGTTTCTATAGAATAAGCAGATTTCCCTTGTTTTACTAGCCCTTACTATACCTCCGTGCGTTTTTGTGTTTTTGCAGATGTTCGCGCTAGCCCCACAAATGGGGTGTCCAGAGACAGGTCTCGTCGAGGCGATCACAACGGTATATAAAACAAGGTAAACGTCTATATAAAAATTTGGAAAAATCGAACTTTGAAGATGTCAAAAAAGTCCAATGTATGGAAAGTTTAAAAATTTTCCTCGGAAAACGTTCGGGAAAGTGTTAATATTACGGGCTAATTAAGCCGCTTAAAACAATATATATATTGTGTAGTCACAGACTTAAGGTTTCTATAGAATAAGCAGATTTCCCTTGTTTTACTAGCCCTTACTATACCTCGGTGCGTTTTTGTGTTTTCGCAGATGTTCGCGCTAGCCCCACAAATGGGGTGTCCAGAGACAGGTCTCGTCGAGGCGATCACAACGGTATATAAAACAAGGTACACGTCTATATAAAAATTTGGAAAAATCGAACTTTGAAGATGTCAAAAAAGTCCAATGTATAGAAAGTTTAAAAATTTTCTTTGGAAAATGTTCGGGAAAGTGTGTTAATATTACGGGCTAATTAAGCCGCTTAAAACAATATATATATATATATATATATATTGTGTAGTCACAGACTTAAGGTTTCTATAGAACAAGCAGATTTCCCTTGTTTTACTGGCCCTTACTATACCTCGGTGCGTTTTTGTGTTTTCACAGATGTTCGCGCTAGCCCCACAAATGGGGTGTCCAGAGACAGGTCTCGTCGAGGCGATCACAACGGTATATAAAACAAGGTACACGTCTATATAAAAATTTGGAAAAATCGAACTTTGAAGATGTCAAAAAAGTCCAATGTATGGAAAGTTTAAAAATTTTCTTCGGAAAATGTTCGGGAAAGTGTTTTAATATTACAGGCTAATTAAGCCGCTTAAAACAATATATGTATATATTGTGTAGTCACAGACTTAAGGTTTCTATAGAATAAGCAGATTTCCCTTGTTTTACTAGCCCTTACTATACCTCGGTGCGTTTTTGTGTTTTCGCAGATGTTCGCGCTAGCCCCACAAATGGGGTGTCCAGAGACAGGTCTCGTCGAGGCGATCACAACGGTATATAAAACAAGGTACACGTCTATATAAAAATTTGGAAAAATCGAACTTTGAAGATGTCAAAAAGTCCAATGTATGGAAAGTTTAAAAATTTTCTTCGGAAAATGTTCGGGAAAGTGTGTTAATATTACGGGCTAATTAAGCCGCTTAAAACAATATACATATTGTGTAGTCACAGACTTAAGGTTTCTATAGAATAAGCAGATTTCCCTTGTTTTACTAGCCCTTACTATACCTCGGTGCGTTTTTGTGTTTTCGCAGATGTTCGCGCTAGCCCCACAAATGGGGTGTCCAGAGACAGGTCTCGTCGAGGCGATCACAACGGTATATAAAACAAGGTACACGTCTATATAAAAATTTTCGAAAAATCGAATTTTGAAGATGTCAAAAAAGTCTAATGTATGGAAAGTTTAAAAATTTTCTTTGGAAAATGTTCGGGAAAGTGTGTTAATATTACGGGCTAATTAAGCCGCTTAAAACAATATACATATTGTGTAGTCACAGACTTAAGGTTTCTATAGAACAAGCAGATTTCCCTTGTTTTACTGGCCCTTACTATACCTCGGTGCGTTTTTGTGTTTTCACAGATGTTCGCGCTAGCCCCACAAATGGAGTGTCCAGAGACAGGTCTCGTCGAGGCGATCACAACGGTATATAAAACAAGGTACACGTCTATATAAAAATTTGGAAAAATCGAATTTTGAAGATGTCAAAAAAGTCCAATGTATGGAAAGTTTAAAAATTTTCTTTGGAAAATGTTCGGGAAAGTGTGTTAATATTACGGGCTAATTAAGCCGCTTAAAACAATATATATATATATATATATATATATATATATATATATATATATATATATATATATATATATATATATATATATATATATATATATATATATATATATATATATATATATATTTACATCCTGGAACCTTTTTGGCGTCCTACATGGCTAATTTTGCATATAATGTGGCGTCAACCTGCTCTCGACGTCCGATATACGGACGTCAGATCGGAGGATGTTTCCAATGATCGCGGCTTGTCTTATAGATATCGAAAAAGTAAAAAAAAAAAAAAAAATTGGACGTAAGTTCCCTGCCGATCTTGCATTTCTGAATATTCCTTTAGTTCTGCTAGATTTTGTCACAAAAACTAGTGGCGCTGTCGTCATTATTCTATACCTTCATTGATAGCCGTATGTGACGTCCAACGAGAGATCGAAATGCGACGTTGCGACACCGTGCATAACACTTCTGAACTTGTAAGATCCTGTTAATTGATTATTATATTCGCGATTCGTGAGAATTCACACTATTCACACGCCTTCAGTTGATATGTGATGTTGCGTCTGACTTTTTAAGCGAAATGTCTAGAAAAAACAATCGAAGTGAAAAGTTGCTCAAATTAATTCCCGGACTTGAAGGTAAGATTGCTAAATTATTTTTTTCTTGTTTTAATCGATTGGTAGACACTTTTCATGATATGAATTCAAATATAGGTAGATAAGTAGGTACTTAACATAAAAATGTACTTAACCGACTGCAAAAAAGGAGGAGGCTTTAAATCTTCTGTCTTTTTATATTTAAACCTGACTGTTTCGTTTCTACTTTTTAACATACATACCTATACTTTATTAGCTATACTCCAATAATTATTTCAGTGTCAAATAACAATATCCTTATGCCTCGACCTAGAAGAAAACACGATAATGATTTTTATGACAAGAAACGTACATTGGTAAGTATTTTTTCAATTATTTTTATGAGTAGGTAGTTAGGAAGGTTAGCTATTATTATTTTAAAACTAAATAATAAGAATCTAAAGGAAAAATTAAATCGTTTACCTATAAATATAGTAACATCCGAGCGCTCCTCGGCACTCGCGCGGTTGCCCGCGCTAAAGTATAATCTTGACTTTGTGATCTTTAATGTTCTTGATAGTTATCATCCCCTTGTAAGAGAAAATAATACATGGTCGACCCCTCTCCGCCTCCCCCCCCCCTAAAACGTTGTACGTAAATGAATGGCACCATATTACAGTTTGAAAAAAAATATATATTTATACGAGTATACGGACGTTACAATATAGCAAAAGTTGCAAACTATTATTCATTTGACATCCTAGACGTCAAATGATAAATATTGTGAAACTTTTACGTCATTGTCATCATCAGCCGAAAGACGTCCACTGTAGGACAAAGGCCTCCCCAAAGATCGCCACAACGACCGGCCTTATGCCGTACGCATCCAGCTTCTACCTGCGACCCTCACCAGGTCATCGCTCCACCTTGTGGGGGGCCTGCCCACTCCACGTCTTCCGGTACGAGGTCGCCACTCGAGAACCTTGTCTTGAGACACTGCGGTATTTGGGAAGAGAAGATAGTAAAATAGAAGTAGCTTCCCGAACGCTGCCCAGCCGAGTTGGATTCGACGATTGACCTCTTTCTCGATGTTGGACCTACCTAATTGGAATGTTTGTCCCAGGTATACATAATGGTCTACAACTTCGAGTGTAGAGTCTCCAACCTTCATAGGAGTGGGTACGATATGGGTGTTTGACATGATTTTCGTCTTATCCATATTCATTTTAAGACCCACTTATTGAGAGACTCTGCTGAGGTCATCGAGCATAGTGCCGAGGTCTTCCAGGGTCTCAGCCATGACCACGATATCGTCGGCAAATCGAATGTGAGAGATGTACTCGCCGTTGATATTGATGTCATGTTTTCATTACGTCATTGTAACGTCCGTATATATGTCCAACTAAATACGTGTAAAATATGTTAGTTAATAGTTTAAGGCAGGAGTCAGCAAGTAGTTTAAGAAAGGAAAACAGACACTGATGATTTTTTTTTATCAAGGTCCAGAAAAAAACTGATATCTACTACTTTCTTGTACTAGTTTTTATTTTGATGTCTAATTGTTTTTATAGTTAAATTTAACATAAAACGTAAAATTAAGGCGAGAAATTGGCAAAAATATGGCTTTCAAACATATAAATATAGGGCAAATTTTATAAAAATATTATTTAAAGTATTTAGGTATATTTAACCATAGTGGGTATTAACTCGTTAATCCGTTCATCGTTAACTAACGACATTTCGACTAATGTATTAACTTATAAGTTAACTTTAAAAATGGTAACGGACTCGTTAACTTCCTTTAAATTTCTTCAAGTACGTTAATCGTTTATCCAGTACGTTCTATGATGACATTAATCATATCGCACGCACAGTGCCGCGCCCCGAGAAACACGACCAATGCATAGTCATGTGTTTTCTTTCAAATATGATTCCTTTACATGTTGTCAAAAGCAAGTTATATGGTACATTGATAAAAATATTAAAATTGTTAACTTCCAGAATCCAAACCAACAGTTTTTATAAGTAGATCACTAACGCAACAATATAAAAAATGCAGTTGTTATTACGTGTTAACGGATTAACGATTAACGTTAACGTTAAATCTACTGAAATGTTAACGAAGTTAACTGTTTTCCTAACAGATTAACGAAGTTAACTATTTGTTTAATGGTGCCCAGCTTTGTATTTTAAATTATTTGGCGGTCCGAGGTTCGACCTTCCGCAGTTCGCATACGGATTACCTAATAAAAATACTATACAGGGTTACTAAAAACTCACTGCGTATCTTTCAGGGACAGGTATCTAAGAGGTATATTAGCAACTTTTGTTCTACGACTTTTGCCTAGGGTCGTTTTTTTTCAACTTTGTATGGAACAGTTTTGATCGATTATTCGAGGTCCACATATTAAGAGTGGATAAGTCCGACTCACACTTGGCTAGTTTCTATTATTAATTTGTTGGGTTACAATGAGAACATGTTCTAGGACTACTAACACCAAATTTGTGATGCCTGTAATAAGTTACCCGAATGATACTTTTATTTCACAGAGGCCCAAACACAATCCGCCCTCAATATCAATTTCTTATACCAGTACTGACGATTCCTTTATTTTGGATACTACTGAGCATACTAAGAACAGAGATGAAACTTATGTGCGAGTTACAGACGACGTTACTGCAAACAGTTCATATCAATCCGACAACTTGTCGGTTTCGTTGAAGGATGTGTCTAACTGCACTGGAGATTTGACTTCTGGAAGTATATTATTGGAACTGAAAACCGATGAAACAGATTTAATAGACCAAGTTGTTAGTAATGTCACCATTGGAGAAACCGAACATATTCTTGCTGAAAACAGTGACAATTCAGTAATCGAAAATTCTGACACTTCTAGTATATTGGAGTTATCTCATTACCATGTAAATATGTATATTCCGCCAAGTGAAAGCGAAGAATCATATAAAACAATAGAACATACCGTTACAAGCAAATCATTGCTACCATGTCAGACCATTGTTCCTTCAAATATATTGAAACAATCTCAATACCATCAAAAAGTATTGGTTCTACCAATTGAAAGTGTAGATCCGTATCTTAGCAAAAATCATACCGTAACGAGCCAGTCATTATTGTCAGGTCAGACCCCTAATCCTTCAATACGAGACCTAGTACCCACAACGTCAAGTTATACTGCTGATAATGATAGTCCCAATTCTTATGACAGCCATAGCTCGAAAAACTCAGAGATCTATGATAGTGACCAAGATAAGACATACAATCCTGAATGTACTGACACTATTTATACAGAAGTAGTAGGAGATACCTTGACAAACACTAAGAGTGAATCACGACCGGTAAGACATTTAAGAGGAGACACAAAAATATCTCAGGTAAGTTCTACACCACAATAATAAATAACTTATTTCCCACATCTACTTTAGCCGATCCTGCTTTCTACCAAGATTCTGTTCTAATATTATTAACTATAATCTACTTTCATCTCTACTCTAACAAATATTTTTATTGTACCTATGCAAATTTTTTTCACTTCTATCTAACACTTTATAATCAAGTTTTCTTGAAATTGAAGCCAGATCAAGTATTATAAATTCATTGTTAGGACTGATTTAAGAATAACTTTGATAAGTGTTTCTCATGTTCATCGCTACCCATAAATTACTCTGAAAAAAATGAGATTAATAAATTAGAGAGAATAACATGATTAAATGTAATTATTAATATTATAAAAAATATTTGTTTCCTTTTAGGAAATCAAAAGTAATACTGATTATACTGAAAAAATAAGTACCAATGAATCCGTAAAAAAAATAAAAAGAATAAGAATGAAAGATTATTGCTTTTATTGTGAAACTGATATTTTAAATTTTGCGAGGCATATTACACGCAATCACACTATGGAATGTGAGGTACAAAAAATCCTTTCGTATCCCAAGAAAAGTTATACTCGAAAAAATCTTTTGACTAACTTACGTAAAAAAGGAAACTATATCAAAAACGTGACAAAATGCTGTAAACCTATGAAAAAAAGCAGTATTTATCCGGATATCGACTACTTGCCATGTGAAAAATGTTTGGGTTTTTACTCGAGAAAACAACTGTGGAAACATAAAAAAATGTGTCAACCATTATCTGAAACTGCGAATACCCAAGTTAAAGCTCAAAATTTTATGTTGCGTAATCTGAAAGTAGATCAAAAGCTTAAAGAAGATGTATTTCCCAAAATGAGACCAGATAAAATATCTCTTGAGGCTAAAAAAGACCCACTGATCTGTGCATTCGGTGCTCAATATATGCGGAACCACCGTGAAAAACATTTTATCAATGTAATATCCCGAAAAATGAGGGAATTGTCAAAATTGTTAATAGAATTAAAAAAGCTCAAACCGACTATTAAGGATTTAATGGATTCATTGAAACCTCAAAACTACGATGTGATAGTAACTGCGACTAAAAAAGTATCCAGTTACAATGATCAAACAGATAGCTATGGTGCTCCCACATACGCAATGAATATTAGCACAAGCCTAAAACAGTGTTGTAATATTGCAATAATGACGACCTTGAAATCTGACAACAGTGTAAAAACTGCTGTAATTGAAGCTGATCTAAAGACACTCATTCATCTTATAGAGTCAAATTGGAAGTTTGATGTGTCAAGCCAGGCAAATAGTGATTTGAACTTAAAAAAATGGAATAAAATAACTATTGTGCCTCTCGCGAGTGACTTGAAACTCCTTAAAAATCATCTCTGCGAGAGAGCACAATCAGCAGCCTCCAAATTAGCAGAATCCGAAAAGAGTAACATTGAAGGCTATATTACTTTAGCGGAGACAATTTACTGTCGCATACTTTTACTAAACAGGCGACGACCTGGAGAACTGCAACGGCTTCGCCTTAGCACATACCAAGAGTGCCATAATAATAGTAATGCCTATGAAGAATTCGACAGAGCCATTTCAAACGTTGAAAAAATATTAATAAAATCTTTTAAGCGTATAGTTATAAGGGGCAAGAGAGGTCGAGGTGTACCGGTTCTTTTGACTGATGAAGTCCAAAATGACATTGATTTGCTTATATCTGTCAGGCGGAAATATGTAAGTGATAAAAACCACTTCTTATTTGCTAAACCCGGATCCGAAAATACACTATGTGGATATAAAGTATTAGAGAAGTATGCTAATGCCAGTGGAGCTAAAAATCCTAAAGCAATAACCACTACAAAGCTACGGAAACATTTGGCGACACTTACGCAAATGTTTAATATGAAAGAAGCAGATATTGAACAACTGGCCAATTTTATGGGTCATACTCAGGCTGTGCATAGGCAAAACTATAGATTGCCTGATGATGTGTATCAGACAGCTAAATTATCCAAACTCTTGCTGCTAATGGAGAGTGGTGACGCCGATTGTTACAAAGGCAAATCTCTGGACGATATTGATTTAGATTTGGAACAGGATTTATTACAAGATACAAATGAAGGCAATGATCAAAATGATGATATAGTGGAATACAAAGCTATAACGCCTACTGAAGACCCAAATGAGACAACCATCACCGACGATGTACATGTCAGTACATCAAAGACAACTCAGCTTTGTGATATTACGAATGCTACAGAAACTATAACAAAGAAAAAACGAAACCTTGTTCCTTGGACAACACAACAGAAAAATATTGTTACGAAGTTTTTTAGTAAACACATAAAAAATAAACAACCACCAAAACGTCATGAATGTGACGAACTGCGCGATCTGCATCCTAACATCCTGCACAACAAGAATTGGTTAAAAATTAAAGTTTTTGTACAAAATACTTACACAAAAGGAAACAAATAGACGTGTATATATCTTCAAAGGATCAAGCAAGTATTCTTCTGGAGTCTTTTTATTTTTTTTTAGTTTTATAGCAGAAGTGATATCCGTTTCAAATAAGAATAGGCTTGCGTTTGCACGAAATCACTCGCAACCTAATAATTTTTTAACACTTAAGATGTTAATAAATAAATGTTCACCTAATGAAACAAATTAATTTAATATTTACTGAAACTGTTTTAATAAATGTATTTTTAAGCGTCAAAAGATGACAAGTAACAAGTGGATTCGTTCAACCGCGATCTATTTTCATTTGAAACACATACCTAAAGATTAAGTATATCAGATCTGCATTTTGTAAAATCGTTTTTTTTTTACCTTAAATAGCCATATTACTCATGTCCTTATATCACACGCACCTCAATTCTTTGTTACCTCTACTTGCGCTTAATTTATAAAAAAACCTTGATAACTAAATTAAAAAATAAAATACATATAGAAAACTAAAACATTAAAACTTGTAAATTATATAATTAACTAACAAAACTGATAGGTATTTTTCAAATCAACTTGTTTTATAATTTAAAGTAAATAGAGATCTCAGACCTGGCAATACGCAATAACGCACGTATGATATTGTGCCTTTACCTCGGGAAATAAATAATAATCAGTGTTCTTATCAAATTGCTCCACGTCTGAAGTGTGTTCGTCAGTTAATAAGCCGTATTGTGATGTTTAAATAGAGAGCTAAGAAAATTGCTCGTAAGTTCGTCACTATTACTGACATTCTGTTTTAAAATATTGATTTGATTCTAAAATGGAGGTTATTGATGTTGACACATTTTTGAACAAAAGTTTGTTTTATCATATTTTGACTAATAACCTTGGATGGCCTTGGGATGAAACCCACTTTATTTTAAGAACCCACTGCATCAATTGTAAAAACATTACTGTTTATTTTCACGATCAACCGAAGCATATTGTTGCTGATATGAATGAACCTGAAAATTTGATTTATTTTCTTGAACTTCCAAAGTTTTGGTGCTTCCGTTGCGAATATTCTATGTATGATCATTACCCCATAGATGAATGCGATTTTTGTTCCTAATTTTACACCATAACTAATAGGTTAAATGGGTCAAATTACCAAAAAAATCTAAATGTTATTTTTCAATCTGCGATTTTATTTGTATTAGATTTTATTTTCTGTTTGTTTAGCAAGCTTTAAACTAATCACTTGTACGGTTTACAGGTATTTATACATGTATGTACATATACGGACGTTACAATGTTGTGAAAGTTTCAAAATATTTTTCATTTGACATTCAGGATGTCAAATGAATAATAGTTTGAAACTTTTAGGATATTGCAACGTCCGTATACTCGTATATATCTAAATACCTCTAAAACGTGCAAATGATTAAATATATAGGCGTTTGAGGCTAATCGTATGTATGCTTTTGCGTAAATATGCGTATGATTTTGCAACGCAGACACAGGCGGCCAGCGTATGCCAGAGCAGAACAGACGCATGAGTGCGTCGCCCCTGGGTCGCAGCATACGCAGCTGTCAGTAGGTTTACGCATTAAAAAATCTGGTCTACCCTGAGCTGCCCTATCCGAGTCTCAGCATACGCTTAGCTACAATTTCGTTAAAGTTGACACTATCTTTCATTTGACATCCAGGATGTCAAATGAAAAATAGTTTGAAAATTTACGATATTGTAACGTCCGTATACTCGCATATGTCTAAATATGTATAAAAGATATTGTAAGTTAATAGTTTAGGGTACTTAATTACGGTACTGCTAACCTAATGGGAGCCACCATTTTTATGGTCACCACTTAGCACTAGGCGCGTAAAGTCTTGTCTTGGTATATTTCATTTTATTAGTTATGATTGTGTACTTTTAATATTATACGGATGTCAGATAATTGAAATACATTTAAATGGTGGGATATTCGACGTCCGTTTAAAATTTCGAGAGTCAGATATGATTACTGACGTCCGTATAAACGTTTTATAAACTTAGGTTGTTATAGCCCACTGTGTTCGACTTAATTTTTTTGAGATAATTTTCTATTGCCTCCAGTAACCTGGTTATTACTTAATATCAGTAATTGTTATAATTATGTACCTCATTAAATGTGTTCCTATCCAAACATACTTGTAACTTAGACGTAGGTAGATAGGTACTTTTAATTTAAGTAACTATTTCTTGTTTTATTATTGAAATAAATGACATTTAATCTCAATTGTGTGAAACCTTTACAATATTTGTTCATATGACGTCCAGGATGTCAAATGAATAAAAGTTTGAAACTTTTACGATATTGCAACGTCCGTATACTCGTATATATCTAATTACCTGTAAAACGTGCAAATGATTACATATATGGACGTTTGAGGCTAAGCGTATGCTTTTGCGTAGATATGAGTATGATTTTGCAACGCAGGGCAGGCGACGCAGACATAGGCGGCCAGCGTATGCCAGAGCAGAACTGACGCATGTGTGCGTCGCGCCGGAGTCGCAGCATACGCAGCTGTCAGTAGGTTTACGTATTAAAAAATCTGCTCTACCCTGCGCTGCCTTATCCGAGTCTCAGCATACGCTTAGCTACAATTTCGTTAAAGTTGACACTATCTGTGTTTTGACATCCAGGATGTCAAATGAAAAATAGTTTGAAAATTTACGATATTGTAACGTCCGTATACTTGCATATGTCTAAATATGTATAAAATATATTGTAAGTTAATAGTTTAAGGTACTTAATTAGGGTACTGCTAACCTAATGGGAGCCACTATTTTTATGCTCACCGCTTAGCACTAGGTGCGTAAAGTCTTGTCTTGGTATATTTTATTAGTTATGATTGTGTACTTTTAATATTATACGGATGTTAGATAATTGAAATACATTTAAATGGTGGTATTTTCGACGTCCGCTTAAAATTTCGAGAGTCAGATATTATTACTGACAGCCGTATAATAACCTGCGTATAATAATCCGTTTTATAAACTTAGCTTGTTATAGCCCACTGTGTTCGACTTAATTTTTTTGAGATAGTTTGTTATTGCCTCAAGTAACCTAGTCATTACTTATTATCAGTAATTGTAAAAATTGTCTAGCTCATAAAACGTGTTCCTATCCAAACATACTTGTAAATTAGAAGTAGGTAGATTGGTACTTTTAATTTAAGTAATTATTTCTTAAGACATTATTGTAATAAATGACATATGATCTCAATATTTGTTTTATATTTCATAACTTTAAACTTTACACTTCGCTAGCATAGACTAGGCACTTAAGAGCGGCAACGTCGCACTATTCAGAGGAGTTGCAATAGACAGGAAAACGTAAATTAACTTATGTATATTATGGGAAGCCAGATAATTGATAGTGTTGGCTAGAGTCCTAATCGATTTCACTATGCTTGTCGATATACGTATATTTGTATATCAATATGTGTCAAAATTTTAGAAAAGTTGCAAGCAATTCTTGACACTGCCTTAGCGACTAATATTCGCTGTAAAAGTTGATATTTTTTAAGTGGAACTGGTGGACGTCAGAATAATGCAAAATGAAAGGGTGCCCAATAGGTAGCGTGATGTAAATATATATATATATATATATATATATATATATATATATATATATATATAGTGTAGTCACAGACTTAAGGTTTCTATAGAATAAGCAGATTTCCCTTGTTTTACTAGCCCTTACTATACCTCGGTGCGTTTTTGTGTTTTCGCAGATGTTCGCGCTAGCCCCACAAATGGGGTGTCCAGAGACAGGTCTCGTCGAGGCGATCACAACGGTATATAAAACAAGGTACACGTCTATATAAAAATTTGGAAAAATCGAATTTTGAAGATGTCAAAAAAAGTCCAATGTATGGAAAGTTTAAAAATTTTCTTTGGAAAATGTTCGGGAAAGTGTGTTAATATTACGGGCTAATTAAGCCGCTTAAAACAATATATATATATATATATATATATATATATATATATATATATATATATATATATTGTGTAGTCACAGACTTAAGGTTTCTATAGAATAAGCAGATTTCCCTTGTTTTACTAGCCCTTACTATACCTCGGTGCGTTTTTGTTTTTCGCAGATGTTCGCGCTAGCCCCACAAATGGGGTGTCCAGAGACAGGTCTCGTCGAGGCGATCACAACGGTATATAAAACAAGGTACACGTCTATATAAAAATTTGGAAAAATCGAACTTTGAACATGTCAAAATAGTCCAATATATGAAAAGTTTAAAAATTTTCGAAAAATCGAATTTTGAAGATGTCAAAAAAGTCCAATGTATGGAAAGTTTAAAAATTTTCTTTGGAAAATGTTCGGGAAAGTGTGTTAATATTACGGGCTAATTAAGCCGCTTAAAACAATATACATATTGTGTAGTCACAGACTTAAGGTTTCTATAGAACAAGCAGATTTCCCTTGTTTTACTGGCCCTTACTATACCTCGGTGCGTTTTTGTGTTTTCACAGATGTTCGCGCTAGCCCCACAAATGGGGTGTCCAGAGACAGGTCTCATCGAGGCGATCACAACGGTATATAAAACAAGGTACACGTCTATATAAAAATTTGGAAAAATCGAATTTTGAAGATGTCAAAAAAGTCCAATGTATGGAAAGTTTAAAAATTTTCTTTGGAAAATGTTCGGGAAAGTGTGTTAATATTACGGGCTAATTAAGCCGCTTAAAACAATATACATATTGTGTAGTCACAGACTTAAGGTTTCTATAGAACCAGCAGATTTCCCTTGTTTTACTGGCCCTTACTATACCTCGGTGCGTTTTTGTGTTTTCACAGATGTTCGCGCTAGCCCCACAAATGGGGTGACCAGAGACAGGTCTCATCGAGGCGATCACAACGGTATATAAAACAAGGTACACGTCTATATAAAAATTTGGAAAAATCGAATTTTGAAGATGTCAAAAAAGTCCAATGTATGGAAAGTTTAAAAATTTTCTTCGGAAAATGTTCGGGAAAGTGTGTTAATATTACGGGCTAATTAAGCCGCTTAAAACAATATATATATATATATTGTGTAGTCACAGACTTAAGGTTTCTATAGAATAAGCAGATTTCCCTTGTTTTACTAGCCCTTACTATACCTCGGTGCGTTTTTGTGTTTTCGCAGATGTTCGCGCTAGCCCCACAAATGGGGTGTCCAGAGACAGGTCTCGTCGAGGCGATCACAACGGTATATAAAACAAGGTACACGTCTATATAAAAATTTGGAAAAATCGAACTTTGAAGATGTCAAAAAAGTCCAATGTATGGAAAGTTTAAAAATTTTCTTCGGAAAATGTTCGGGATAGTGTGTTAATATTACGGGCTATTTAGCCGCTTAAGACAATATATATATTGTGTAGTCACAGACTTAAGGTTTCTATAGAATAAGCAGATTTCCCTTGTTTTACTAGCCCTTACTATACCTCGGTGCGTTTTTGTGTTTTCGCAGATGTTCGCGCTAGCCCCACAAATGGGGTGTCCAGAGACAGGTCTCGTCGAGGCGATCACAACGGTATATAAAACAAGGTACACGTCTATATAAAAATTTGGAAAAATCGAACTTTGAACATGTCAAAAAAGTCCAATATATGAAAAGTTTAAAAATTTTCTTTGGAAAATGTTTGGGAAAGTGTGTTAATATTACAGGCTAATTAAGCCGCTTAAAACAATATATGTATATATTGTGTAGTCACAGACTTAAGGTTTCTATAGAATAAGCAGGTTTCCCTTGTTTTACTAGCCCTTACTATAACTCGGTGCGTTTTTGTGTTTTCGCAGATGTTCGCGCTAGCCCCACAAATGGGGAGTCCAGAGACAGGTCTCGTCGAGGCGATCACAACGGTATATAAAACAAGGTACACGTCTATATAAAAATTTAGAAAAATCGAACTTTGAAGGTGTCAAAAAAGTCCAATGTATGGAAAGTTTAAAAATTTTCTTCGGAAAATGTTCGGGAAAGTGTGTTAATATTACAGGCTAATTAAGCCGCTTAAAACAATATATGTATATATTGTGTAGTCACAGACTTAAGGTTTCTATAGAATAAGCAGATTTCCCTTGTTTTACTAGCCCTTACTATACCTCGGTGCGTTTTTGTGTTTTCGCAGATGTTCGCGCTAGCCCCACAAATGGGGTGTCCAGTGACAGGTCTCGTCGAGGCGATCACAACGGTATATAAAACAAGGTACACGTCTATATAAAAATTTGGAAAAATCGAACTTTGAACATGTCAAAAAAGTCCAATATATAAAAAGTTGAAAAATTTTCTTTGGAAAATGTTTGGGAAAGTGTGTTAATATTACAGGCTAATTAAGCCGCTTAAAACAATATATGTATATATTGTGTAGTCACAGACTTAAGGTTTCTATAGAATAAGCAGATTTCCCTTGTTTTACTAGCCCTTACTATACCTCGGTGCGTTTTTGTGTTTTCGCAGATGTTCGCGCTAGCCCCACAAATGGGGTGTCCAGTGACAGGTCTCGTCGAGGCGATCACAACGGTATATAAAACAAGGTACACGTCTATATAAAAATTTGGAAAAATCGAACTTTGAACATGTCAAAAAAGTCCAATATATGAAAAGTTTAAAAATTTTCTTTGGAAAATGTTTGGGAAAGTGTGTTAATATTACAGGCTAATTAAGCCGCTTAAAACAATATATGTATATATTGTGTAGTCACAGACTTAAGGTTTCTATAGAATAAGCAGATTTCCCTTGTTTTACTAGCCCTTACTATACCTCGGTGCGTTTTTGTGTTTTCGCAGATGTTCGCGCTAGCCCCACAAATGGGGTGTCCAGAGACAGATCTCGTCGAGGCGATCACAACGGTATATAAAACAAGGTACACGTCTATATAAAAATTTGGAAAAATCGAACTTTGAAGATGTCAAAAAGTCCAATGTATGGAAAGTTTAAAAATTTTCTTCGGAAAATGTTCGGGAAAGTGTGTAAATATTACGGGCTAATTAAGCCGCTTAAAACAATATACATATTGTGTAGTCACAGACTTAAGGTTTCTATAGAATAAGCAGATTTCCCTTGTTTTACTAGCCCTTATTATACCTCGGTGCGTTTTTGTGTTTTCGCAGATGTTCGCGCTAGCCCCACAAATGGGGTGTCCAGTGACAGGTCTCGTCGAGGCGATCACAACGGTATATAAAACAAGGTACACGTCTATATAAAAATTTAGAAAAATCGAACTTTGAAGATGTCAAAAAAGTCCAATGTATGGAAAGTTTAAAAATTATCTTCAGAAAATGTTCGGGAAAGTGTGTTAATATTACGGGCTAATTAAGCCGCTTAAAACAATATACATATTGTGTAGTCACAGACTTAAGGTTTCTATAGAATAAGCAGATTTCCCTTGTTTTACTAGCCCTTATTATACCTCGGTGCGTTTTTGTGTTTTCGCAGATGTTCGCGCTAGCCCCACAAATGGGGTGTCCAGTGACAGGTCTCGTCGAGGCGATCACAACGGTATATAAAACAAGGTACACGTCTATATAAAAATTTGGAAAAATCGAATTTTGAAGATGTCAAAAAAGTCCAATGTATGGAAAGTTTAAAAATTTTCTATGGAAAATGTTCGGGAAAGTGTGTTAATATTACGGGCTAATTAAGCCGCTTAAAACAATATACATATTGTGTAGTCACAGACTTAAGGTTTCTATAGAATAAGCAGATTTCCCTTGTTTTACTAGCCCTTACTATACCTCGGTGCGTTTTTGTGTTTTCACAGATGTTCGCGCTAGCCCCACAAATGGGGTGTCCAGAGACAGGTCTCGTCGAGGCGATCACAACGGTATATAAAACAAGGTACACGTCTATACAAAAATTTTGAAAAATCGAACTTTGAAGATGTCAAAAAAGTCCAATGTATGGAAAGTTTAAAAATTTTCTTCGGAAAATGTTCGGGAAAGTGTGTTAATATTACGGGCTAATTAAGCCGCTTAAAACAATATATATATATATATTGTGTAGTCACAGACTTAAGGTTTCTATAGAATAAGCAGATTTCCCTTGTTTTACTAGCCCTTACTATACCTCGGTGCGTTTTTGTGTTTTCGCAGATGTTCGCGCTAGCCCCACAAATAGGGTGTCCAGAGACAGGTCTCGTCGAGGCGATCACAACGGTATATAAAACAAGGTACACGTCTATATAAAAATTTGGAAAAATCGAACTTTGAAGATGTCAAAAAAGTCCAATGTATGGAAAGTTTAAAAATTTTCTTCGGAAAATGTTCGGGAAAGTGTGTTAATATTACGGGCTATTTAGCCGCTTAAGACAATATATATATTGTGTAGTCACAGACTTAAGGTTTCTATAGAATAAGCAGATTTCCCTTGTTTTACTAGCCCTTACTATACCTCGGTGCGTTTTTGTGTTTTCGCAGATGTTCGCGCTAGCCCCACAAATGGGGTGTCCAGAGACAGGTCTCGTCGAGGCGATCACAACGGTATATAAAACAAGGTACACGTCTATATAAAAATTTGGAAAAATCGATTTTGAAGATGTCAAAAAAGTCCAATGTATGGAAAGTTTAAAAATTTTCTATGGAAAATGTTCGGGAAAGTGTGTTAATATTACGGGCTAATTAAGCCGCTTAAAACAATATACATATTGTGTAGTCACAGACTTAAGGTTTCTATAGAATAAGCAGATTTCCCTTGTTTTACTAGCCCTTACTATACCTCGGTGCGTTTTTGTGTTTTCACAGATGTTCGCGCTAGCCCCACAAATGGGGTGTCCAGAGACAGGTCTCGTCGAGGCGATCACAACGGTATATAAAACAAGGTACACGTCTATACAAAAATTTTGAAAAATCGAACTTTGAAGATGTCAAAAAAGTCCAATGTATGGAAAGTTTAAAAATTTTCTTCGGAAAATGTTCGGGAAAGTGTGTTAATATTACGGGCTAATTAAGCCGCTTAAAACAATATATATATATATATATTGTGTAGTCACAGACTTAAGGTTTCTATAGAATAAGCAGATTTCCCTTGTTTTACTAGCCCTTACTATACCTCGGTGCGTTTTTGTGTTTTCGCAGATGTTCGCGCTAGCCCCACAAATGGGGTGTCCAGAGACAGGTCTCGTCGAGGCGATCACAACGGTATATAAAACAAGGTACACGTCTATATAAAAATTTGGAAAAATCGAACTTTGAAGATGTCAAAAAAGTCCAATGTATGGAAAGTTTAAAAATTTTCTTCGGAAAATGTTCGGGAAAGTGTGTTAATATTACGGGCTATTTAGCCGCTTAAGACAATATATATATTGTGTAGTCACAGACTTAAGGTTTCTATAGAATAAGCAGATTTCCCTTGTTTTACTAGCCCTTACTATACCTCGGTGCGTTTTTGTGTTTTCGCAGATGTTCGCGCTAGCCCCACAAATGGGGTGTCCAGAGACAGGTCTCGTCGAGGCGATCACAACGGTATATAAAACAAGGTACACGTCTATATAAAAATTTGGAAAAATCGATTTTGAAGATGTCAAAAAAGTCCAATGTATGGAAAGTTTAAAAATTTTCTATGGAAAATGTTCGGGAAAGTGTGTTAATATTACGGGCTAATTAAGCAGCTTAAAACAATATACATATTGTGTAGTCACAGACTTAAGGTTTCTATAGAATAAGCAGGTTTCCCTTGTTTTACTAGCCCTTACTATAACTCGGTGCGTTTTTGTGTTTTCGCAGATGTTCGCGCTAGCCCCATAAATGGGGTGTCCAGAGACAGGTCTCGTCGAGGCGATCACAACGGTATATAAAACAAGGTACACGTCTATATAAAAATTTGGAAAAATCGAACTTTGAAGATGTCAAAAAAGTCCAATGTATGGAAAGTTTAAAAATTATCTTCAGAAAATGTTCGGGAAAGTGTGTTAATATTACGGGCTAATTAAGCCGCTTAAAACAATATACATATTGTGTAGTCACAGACTTAAGGTTTCTATAGAATAAGCAGATTTCCCTTGTTTTACTAGCCCTTACTATACCTCGGTGCGTTTTTGTGTTTTCGCAGATGTTCGCGCTAGCCCCACAAATGGGGTGTCCAGAGACAGGTCTCGTCGAGGCGATCACAACGGTATATAAAACAAGGTACACGTCTATATAAAAATTTGGAAAAATCGAACTTTGAACATGTCAAAAAAGTCCAATATATGAAAAGTTTAAAAATTTTCTATGGAAAATGTTCGGGAAAGTGTTAATATTACGGGCTAATTAAGCCGCTTAAAACAATATACATATTGTGTAGTCACAGACTTAAGGTTTCTATAGAACAAGCAGATTACCCTTGTTTTACTGGCCCTTACTATACCTCGGTGCGTTTTAGTGTTTTCACAGATGTTCCCGCTAGCCCCACAAATGGGGTGTCCAGAGACAGGTCTCGTCGAGGCGATCACAACGGTATATAAAACAAGGTACACGTCTATATAAAAATTTGGAAAAATCGAACTTTGAACATGTCAAAAAAGTCCAATATATGAAAAGTTTAAAAATTTTCTTTGGAAAATGTTTGGGAAAGTGTGTTAATATTACGGGCTAATTAAGCCGCTTAAAACAATATACATATTGTGTAGTCACAGACTTAAGGTTTCTATAGAATAAGCAGATTTCCCTTGTTTTACTAGCCCTTACTATACCTCGGTGCGTTTTTGTGTTTTCGCAGATGTTCGCGCTAGCCCCACAAATGGGGAGTCCAGAGACAGGTCTCGTCGAGGCGATCACAACGGTATATAAAACAAGGTACACGTCTATATAAAAATTTGGAAAAATCGAACTTTGAAGATGTCAAAAAGTCCAATGTATGGAAAGTTTAAAAATTTTCTTCGGAAAATGTTCGGGAAAGTGTGTAAATATTACGGGCTAATTAAGCCGCTTAAAACAATATACATATTGTGTAGTCACAGACTTAAGGTTTCTATAGAATAAGCAGATTTCCCTTGTTTTACTAGCCCTTATTATACCTCGGTGCGTTTTTGTGTTTTCGCAGATGTTCGCGCTAGCCCCACAAATGGGGTGTCCAGTGACAGGTCTCGTCGAGGCGATCACAACGGTATATAAAACAAGGTACACGTCTATATAAAAATTTGGAAAAATCGAACTTTGAAGATGTCAAAAAAGTCCAATGTATGGAAAGTTTAAAAATTATCTTCAGAAAATGTTCGGGAAAGTGTGTTAATATTACGGGCTAATTAAGCCGCTTAAAACAATATACATATTGTGTAGTCACAGACTTAAGGTTTCTATAGAATAAGCAGATTTCCCTTGTTTTACTAGCCCTTACTATACCTCGGTGCGTTTTTGTGTTTTCGCAGATGTTCGCGCTAGCCCCACAAATGGGGAGTCCAGAGACAGGTCTCGTCGAGGCGATCACAACGGTATATAAAACAAGGTACACGTCTATATAAAAATTTGGAAAAATCGAACTTTGAACATGTCAAAAAGTCCAATGTATGGAAAGTTTAAAAATTTTCTTCGGAAAATGTTCGGGAAAGTGTGTTAATATTACGGGCTAATTAAGCCGCTTAAAACAATATACATATTGTGTAGTCACAGACTTAAGGTTTCTATAGAATAAGCAGATTTCCCTTGTTTTACTAGCCCTTACTATACCTCGGTGCGTTTTTGTGTTTTCGCAGATGTTCGCGCTAGCCCCACAAATGGGGTGTCCAGTGACAGGTCTCGTCGAGGCGATCACAACGGTATATAAAACAAGGTACACGGCTATATAAAAATTTGGAAAAATCGAACTTTGAAGATGTCAAAAAAGTCCAATGTATGGAAAGTTTAAAAATTATCTTCAGAAAATGTTCGGGAAAGTGTGTTAATATTACGGGCTAATTAAGCCGCTTAAAACAATATACATATTGTGTAGTCACAGACTTAAGGTTTCTATAGAATAAGCAGATTTCCCTTGTTTTACTAGCCCTTACTATACCTCGGTGCGTTTTTGTGTTTTCGCAGATGTTCGCGCTAGCCCCACAAATGGGGAGTCCAGAGACAGGTCTCGTCGAGGCGATCACAACGGTATATAAAACAAGGTACACGTCTATATAAAAATTTGGAAAAATCGAACTTTGAAGATGTCAAAAAGTCCAATGTATGGAAAGTTTAAAAATTTTCTTCGGAAAATGTTCGGGAAAGTGTGTAAATATTACGGGCTAATTAAGCCGCTTAAAACAATATACAAATTGTGTAGTCACAGACTTAAGGTTTCTATAGAATAAGCAGATTTCCCTTGTTTTACTAGCCCTTATTATACCTCGGTGCGTTTTTGTGTTTTCGCAGATGTTCGCGCTAGCCCCACAAATGGGGTGTCCAGTGACAGGTCTCGTCGAGGCGATCACAACGGTATATAAAACAAGGTACACGTCTATATAAAAATTTGGAAAAATCGAACTTTGAACATGTCAAAAAAGTCCAATGTATGGAAAGTTTAAAAATTATCTTCAGAAAATGTTCGGGAAAGTGTGTTAATATTACGGGCTAATTAAGCCGCTTAAAAAAATATACATATTGTGTAGTCACAGACTTAAGGTTTCTATAGAATAAGCAGATTTCCCTTGTTTTACTAGCCCTTACTATACCTCGGTGCGTTTTTGTGTTTTCGCAGATGTTCGCGCTAGCCCCACAAATGGGGTGTCCAGAGACAGGTCTCGTCGAGGCGATCACAACGGTATATAAAACAAGGTACACGTCTATATAAAAATTTGGAAAAATCGAATTTTGAAGATGTCAAAAAAGTCCAATGTATGGAAAGTTTAAAAATTTTCTATGGAAAATGTTTAGGAAAGTGTGTTAATATTACGGGCTAATTAAGCCGCTTAAAACAATATACATATTGTGTAGTCACAGACTTAAGGTTTCTATAGAACAAGCAGATTACCCTTGTTTTACTGGCCCTTACTATACCTCGGTGCGTTTTAGTGTTTTCACAGATGCTCGCGCTAGCCCCACAAATGGGGTGTCCAGAGACAGGTCTCGTCGAGGCGATCACAACGGTATATAAAACAAGGTACACGTCTATATAAAAATTTGGAAAAATCGAACTTTGAAGATGTCAAAAAGTCCAATGTATGGAAAGTTTAAAAATTTTCTTTGGAGAATGTTCGGGAAAGTGTGTAAATATTACGGGCTAATTAAGCCGCTTAAAACAATATACATATTGTGTAGTCACAGACTTAAGGTTTCTATAGAATAAGCAGATTTCCCTTGTTTTACTAGCCCTTATTATACCTCGGTGCGTTTTTGTGTTTTCGCAGATGTTCCCGCTAGCCCCACAAATGGGGTGTCCAGAGACAGGTCTCGTCGAGGCGATCACAACGGTATATAAAACAAGGTACACGTCTATATAAAAATTTGGAAAAATCGAACTTTGAACATGTCAAAAAAGTCCAATATATGAAAAGTTTAAAAATTTTCTTTGGAAAATGTTTGGGAAAGTGTGTTAATATTACGGGCTAATTAAGCCGCTTAAAACAATATACATATTGTGTACTCACAGACTTAAGGTTTCTATAGAATAAGCAGATTTCCCTTGTTTTACTAGCCCTTACTATACCTCGGTGCGTTTTTGTGTTTTCGCAGATGTTCGCGCTAGCCCCACAAATGGGGAGTCCAGAGACAGGTCTCGTCGAGGCGATCACAACGGTATATAAAACAAGGTACACGTCTATATAAAAATTTGGAAAAATCGAACTTTGAAGATGTCAAAAAGTCCAATGTATGGAAAGTTTAAAAATTTTCTTCGGAAAATGTTCGGGAAAGTGTGTAAATATTACGGGCTAATTAAGCCGCTTAAAACAATATACATATTGTGTAGTCACAGACTTAAGGTTTCTATAGAATAAGCAGATTTCCCTTGTTTTACTAGCCCTTATTATACCTCGGTGCGTTTTTGTGTTTTCGCAGATGTTCGCGCTAGCCCCACAAATGGGGTGTCCAGTGACAGGTCTCGTCGAGGCGATCACAACGGTATATAAAACAAGGTACACGTCTATATAAAAATTTGGAAAAATCGAACTTTGAAGATGTCAAAAAAGTCCAATGTATGGAAAGTTTAAAAATTATCTTCAGAAAATGTTCGGGAAAGTGTGTTAATATTACGGGCTAATTAAGCCGCTTAAAACAATATACATATTGTGTAGTCACAGACTTAAGGTTTCTATAGAATAAGCAGATTTCCCTTGTTTTACTAGCCCTTACTATACCTCGGTGCGTTTTTGTGTTTTCGCAGATGTTCGCGCTAGCCCCACAAATGGGGTGTCCAGAGACAGGTCTCGTCGATGCGATCACAACGGTATATAAAACAAGGTACACGTCTATATAAAAATTTGGAAAAATCGAACTTTGAACATGTCAAAAAAGTCCAATATATGAAAAGTTTAAAAATTTTCTTTGGAAAATGTTTGGGAAAGTGTGTTAATATTACAGGCTAATTAAGCCGCTTAAAACAATATATGTATATATTGTGTAGTCACAGACTTAAGGTTTCTATAGAATAAGCAGATTTCCCTTGTTTTACTAGCCCTTACTATACCTCGGTGCGTTTTTGTGTTTTCGCAGATGTTCGCGCTAGCCCCACAAATGGGGAGTCCAGAGACAGGTCTCGTCGAGGCGATCACAACGGTATATAAAACAAGGTACACGTCTATATAAAAATTTGGAAAAATCGAACTTTGAAGATGTCAAAAAGTCCAATGTATGGAAAGTTTAAAAATTTTCTTCGGAAAATGTTCGGGAAAGTGTGTTAATATTACGGGCTAATTAAGCCGCTTAAAACAATATACATATTGTGTAGTCACAGACTTAAGGTTTCTATAGAATAAGCAGATTTCCCTTGTTTTACTAGCCCTTACTATACCTCGGTGCGTTTTTGTGTTTTCGCAGATGTTCGCGCTAGCCCCACAAATGGGGTGTCCAGAGACAGGTATCGTCGATGCGATCACAACGGTATATAAAACAAGGTACACGTCTATATAAAAATTTGGAAAAATCGAACTTTGAACATGTCAAAAAAGTCCAATATATGAAAAGTTTAAAAATTTTCTTTGGAAAATGTTTGGGAAAGTGTGTTAATATTACAGGCTAATTAAGCCGCTTAAAACAATATATGTATATATTGTGTAGTCACAGACTTAAGGTTTCTATAGAATAAGCAGATTTCCCTTGTTTTACTAGCCCTTACTATACCTCGGTGCGTTTTTGTGTTTTCGCAGATGTTCGCGCTAGCCCCACAAATGGGGAGTCCAGAGACAGGTCTCGTCGAGGCGATCACAACGGTATATAAAACAAGGTACACGTCTATATAAAAATTTGGAAAAATCGAACTTTGAACATGTCAAAAAGTCCAATGTATGGAAAGTTTAAAAATTTTCTTCGGAAAATGTTCGGGAAAGTGTGTTAATATTACGGGCTAATTAAGCCGCTTAAAACAATATACATATTGTGTAGTCACAGACTTAAGGTTTCTATAGAATAAGCAGATTTCCCTTGTTTTACTAGCCCTTACTATACCTCGGTGCGTTTTTGTGTTTTCGCAGATGTTCGCGCTAGCCCCACAAATGGGGTGTCCAGAGACAGGTCTCGTCGAGGCGATCACAACAGTATATAAAACAAGGTACACGTCTATATAAAAATTTGGAAAAATCGAACTTTGAACATGTCAAAAAAGTCCAATATATGAAAAGTTTAAAAATTTTCTTTGGAAAATGTTTGGGAAAGTGTGTTAATATTACAGGCTAATTAAGCCGCTTAAAACAATATATGTATATATTGTGTAGTCACAGACTTAAGGTTTCTATAGAATAAGCAGATTTCCCTTGTTTTACTAGCCCTTACTATACCTCGGTGCGTTTTTGTGTTTTCGCAGATGTTCGCGCTAGCCCCACAAATGGGGAGTCCAGAGACAGGTCTCGTCGAGGCGATCACAACGGTATATAAAACAAGGTACACGTCTATATAAAAATTTGGAAAAATCGAACTTTGAAGATGTCAAAAAGTCCAATGTATGGAAAGTTTAAAAATTTTCTTCGGAAAATGTTCGGGAAAGTGTGTAAATATTACGGGCTAATTAAGCCGCTTAAAACAATATACAAATTGTGTAGTCACAGACTTAAGGTTTCTATAGAATAAGCAGATTTCCCTTGTTTTACTAGCCCTTATTATACCTCGGTGCGTTTTTGTGTTTTCGCAGATGTTCGCGCTAGCCCCACAAATGGGGTGTCCAGTGACAGGTCTCGTCGAGGCGATCACAACGGTATATAAAACAAGGTACACGTCTATATAAAAATTTGGAAAAATCGAACTTTGAACATGTCAAAAAAGTCCAATGTATGGAAAGTTTAAAAATTATCTTCAGAAAATGTTCGGGAAAGTGTGTTAATATTACGGGCTAATTAAGCCGCTTAAAAAAATATACATATTGTGTAGTCACAGACTTAAGGTTTCTATAGAATAAGCAGATTTCCCTTGTTTTACTAGCCCTTACTATACCTCGGTGCGTTTTTGTGTTTTCGCAGATGTTCGCGCTAGCCCCACAAATGGGGTGTCCAGAGACAGGTCTCGTCGAGGCGATCACAACGGTATATAAAACAAGGTACACGTCTATATAAAAATTTGGAAAAATCGAATTTTGAAGATGTCAAAAAAGTCCAATGTATGGAAAGTTTAAAAATTTTCTATGGAAAATGTTTAGGAAAGTGTGTTAATATTACGGGCTAATTAAGCCGCTTAAAACAATATACATATTGTGTAGTCACAGACTTAAGGTTTCTATAGAATAAGCAGATTTCCCTTGTTTTACTAGCCCTTACTATACCTCGGTGCGTTTTTGTGTTTTCGCAGATGTTCGCGCTAGCCCCACAAATGGGGTGTCCAGAGACAGGTCTCGTCGAGGCGATCACAACGGTATATAAAACAAGGTACACGTCTATTTAAAAATTTGGAAAAATCGAACTTTGAACATGTCAAAAAAGTCCAATATATGAAAAGTTTAAAAATTTTCTTTGGAAAATGTTTGGGAAAGTGTGTTAATATTACAGGCTAATTAAGCCGCTTAAAACAATATATGTATATATTGTGTAGTCACAGACTTAAGGTTTCTATAGAATAAGCAGATTTCCCTTGTTTTACTAGCCCTTACTATACCTCGGTGCGTTTTTGTGTTTTCGCAGATGTTCGCGCTAGCCCCACAAATGGGGAGTCCAGAGACAGGTCTCGTCGAGGCGATCACAACGGTATATAAAACAAGGTACACGTCTATATAAAAATTTGGAAAAATCGAACTTTGAAGATGTCAAAGTCCAATGTATGGAAAGTTTAAAAATTTTCTTCGGAAAATGTTCGGGAAAGTGTGTAAATATTACGGGCTAATTAAGCCGCTTAAAACAATATACATATTGTGTAGTCACAGACTTAAGGTTTCTATAGAATAAGCAGATTTCCCTTGTTTTACTAGCCCTTATTATACCTCGGTGCGTTTTTGTGTTTTCGCAGATGTTCGCGCTAGCCCCACAAATGGGGTGTCCAGTGACAGGTCTCGTCGAGGCGATCACAACGGTATATAAAACAAGGTACACGTCTATATAAAAATTTGGAAAAATCGAACTTTGAAGATGTCAAAAAAGTCCAATGTATGGAAAGTTTAAAAATTATCTTCAGAAAATGTTCGGGAAAGTGTGTTAATATTACGGGCTAATTAAGCCGCTTAAAACAATATACATATTGTGTAGTCACAGACTTAAGGTTTCTATAGAATAAGCAGATTTCCCTTGTTTTACTAGCCCTTACTATACCTCGGTGCGTTTTTGTGTTTTCGCAGATGTTCGCGCTAGCCCCACAAATGGGGTGTCCAGAGACAGGTCTCGTCGAGGCGATCACAACGGTATATAAAACAAGGTACACGTCTATTTAAAAATTTGGAAAAATCGAACTTTGAACATGTCAAAAAAGTCCAATATATGAAAAGTTTAAAAATTTTCTTTGGAAAATGTTTGGGAAAGTGTGTTAATATTACAGGCTAATTAAGCCGCTTAAAACAATATATGTATATATTGTGTAGTCACAGACTTAAGGTTTCTATAGAATAAGCAGATTTCCCTTGTTTTACTAGCCCTTACTATACCTCGGTGCGTTTTTGTGTTTTCGCAGATGTTCGCGCTAGCCCCACAAATGGGGAGTCCAGAGACAGGTCTCGTCGAGGCGATCACAACGGTATATAAAACAAGGTACACGTCTATATAAAAATTTGGAAAAATCGAACTTTGAAGATGTCAAAGTCCAATGTATGGAAAGTTTAAAAATTTTCTTCGGAAAATGTTCGGGAAAGTGTGTAAATATTACGGGCTAATTAAGCCGCTTAAAACAATATACATATTGTGTAGTCACAGACTTAAGGTTTCTATAGAATAAGCAGATTTCCCTTGTTTTACTAGCCCTTATTATACCTCGGTGCGTTTTTGTGTTTTCGCAGATGTTCGCGCTAGCCCCACAAATGGGGTGTCCAGTGACAGGTCTCGTCGAGGCGATCACAACGGTATATAAAACAAGGTACACGTCTATATAAAAATTTGGAAAAATCGAACTTTGAAGATGTCAAAAAAGTCCAATGTATGGAAAGTTTAAAAATTATCTTCAGAAAATGTTCGGGAAAGTGTGTTAATATTACGGGCTAATTAAGCCGCTTAAAACAATATACATATTGTGTAGTCACAGACTTAAGGTTTCTATAGAATAAGCAGATTTCCCTTGTTTTACTAGCCCTTACTATACCTCGGTGCGTTTTTGTGTTTTCGCAGATGTTCGCGCTAGCCCTACAAATGGGGTGTCCAGAGACAGGTCTCGTCGAGGCGATCACAACGGTATATAAAACAAGGTACACGTCTATATAAAAATTTGGAAAAATCGAACTTTGAAGATGTCAAAAAAGTCCAATGTATGGAAAGTTTAAAAATTATCTTCAGAAAATGTTCGGGAAAGTGTGTTAGTATTACGGGCTAATTAAGCCGCTTAAAACAATATACATATTGTGTAGTCACAGACTTAAGGTTTCTATAGAATAAGCAGATTTCCCTTGTTTTACTAGCCCTTACTATACCTCGGTGCGTTTTTGTGTTTTCGCAGATGTTCGCGCTAGCCCCACAAATGGGGTGTCCAGAGACAGGTCTCGTCGAGGCGATCACAACGGTATATAAAACAAGGTACACGTCTATATAAAAATTTGGAAAAATCGAACTTTGAACATGTCAAAAAAGTCCAATATATGAAAAGTTTAAAAATTTTCTTTGGAAAATGTTTGGGAAAGTGTGTTAATATTACAGGCTAATTAAGCCGCTTAAAACAATATATGTATATATTGTGTAGTCACAGACTTAAGGTTTCTATAGAATAAGCAGATTTCCCTTGTTTTACTAGCCCTTACTATACCTCGGTGCGTTTTTGTGTTTTCGCAGATGTTCGCGCTAGCCCCACAAATGGGGAGTCCAGAGACAGGTCTCGTCGAGGCGATCACAACGGTATATAAAACAAGGTACACGTCTATATAAAAATTTGGAAAAATCGAACTTTGAACATGTCAAAAAGTCCAATGTATGGAAAGTTTAAAAATTTTCTTCGGAAAATGTTCGGGAAAGTGTGTAAATATTACGGGCTAATTAAGCCGCTTAAAACAATATACATATTGTGTAGTCACAGACTTAAGGTTTCTATAGAATAAGCAGATTTCCCTTGTTTTACTAGCCCTTATTATACCTCGGTGCGTTTTTGTGTTTTCGCAGATGTTCGCGCTAGCCCCACAAATGGGGTGTCCAGTGACAGGTCTCGTCGAGGCGATCACAACGGTATATAAAACAAGGTACACGTCTATATAAAAATTTGGAAAAATCGAACTTTGAAGATGTCAAAAAAGTCCAATGTATGGAAAGTTTAAAAATTATCTTCAGAAAATGTTCGGGAAAGTGTGTTAATATTACGGGCTAATTAAGCCGCTTAAAACAATATACATATTGTGTAGTCACAGACTTAAGGTTTCTATAGAATAAGCAGATTTCCCTTGTTTTACTAGCCCTTACTATACCTCGGTGCGTTTTTGTGTTTTCGCAGATGTTCGCGCTAGCCCCACAAATGGGGTGTCCAGAGACAGGTCTCGTCGAGGCGATCACAACGGTATATAAAACAAGGTACACGTCTATTTAAAAATTTGGAAAAATCGAACTTTGAACATGTCAAAAAAGTCCAATATATGAAAAGTTTAAAAATTTTCTTTGGAAAATGTTTGGGAAAGTGTGTTAATATTACAGGCTAATTAAGCCGCTTAAAACAATATATGTATATATTGTGTAGTCACAGACTTAAGGTTTCTATAGAATAAGCAGATTTCCCTTGTTTTACTAGCCCTTACTATACCTCGGTGCGTTTTTGTGTTTTCGCAGATGTTCGCGCTAGCCCCACAAATGGGGAGTCCAGAGACAGGTCTCGTCGAGGCGATCACAACGGTATATAAAACAAGGTACACGTCTATATAAAAATTTGGAAAAATCGAACTTTGAAGATGTCAAAAAGTCCAATGTATGGAAAGTTTAAAAATTATCTTCAGAAAATGTTCGGGAAAGTGTGTTAATATTACGGGCTATTTAGCCGCTTAAAACAATATATGTATATATTGTGTAGTCACAGACTTAAGGTTTCTATAGAATAAGCAGATTTCCCTTGTTTTACTAGCCCTTACTATACCTCGGTGCGTTTTTGTGTTTTCGCAGATGTTCGCGCTAGCCCCACAAATGGGGTGTCCAGAGACAGGTCTCGTCGAGGCGATCACAACGGTATATAAAACAAGGTACACGTCTATATAAAAATTTGGAAAAATCGATTTTGAAGATGTCAAAAAAGTCCAATGTATGGAAAGTTTAAAAATTTTCTATGGAAAATGTTCGTGAAAGTGTGTTAATATTACGGGCTAATTAAGCCGCTTAAAACAATATATGTATATATTGTGTAGTCACAGACTTAAGGTTTCTATAGAATAAGCAGGTTTCCCTTGTTTTACTAGCCCTTACTATACCTCTGTGCATTTTTGTGTTTTCGCAGATGTTCGCGCTAGCCCCACAAATGGGGTGTCCAGAGACAGGTCTCGTCGAGGCGATCACAACGGTATATAAAACAAGGTACACGTCTATATAAAAATTTGGAAAAATCGAATTTTGAAGATGTCAAAAAAGTCCAATGTATGGAAAGTTTAAAAATTTTCTATGGAAAATGTTCGGGAAAGTGTGTTAATATTACGGGCTAATTAAGCCGCTTAAAACAATATACATATTGTGTAGTCACAGACTTAAGGTTTCTATAGAATAAGCAGATTTCCCTTGTTTTACTAGCCCTTACTATACCTCGGTGCGTTTTTGTGTTTTCGCAGATGTTCGCGCTAGCCCCACAAATGGGGAGTCCAGAGACAGGTCTCGTCGAGGCGATCACAACGGTATATAAAACAAGGTACACGTCTATATAAAAATTTGGAAAAATCGAACTTTGAAGATGTCAAAAAGTCCAATGTATGGAAAGTTTAAAAATTTTCTTCGGAAAATGTTCGGGAAAGTGTGTTAATATTACGGGCTATTTAGCCGCTTAAAACAATATATATATTGTGTAGTCACAGACTTAAGGTTTCTATAGAATAAGCAGGTTTCCCTTGTTTTACCAGCCCTTACTATACCTCTGTGCATTTTTGTGTTTTCGCAGATGTTCGCGCTAGCCCCACAAATGGGGTGTCCAGAGACAGGTCTCGTCGAGGCGATCACAACGGTATATAAAACAAGGTACACGTCTATATAAAAATTTGGAAAAATCGAATTTTGAAGATGTCAAAAAAAGTCCAATGTATGGAAAGTTTAAAAATTTTCTATGGAAAATGTTCGGGAAAGTGTGTTAATATTACGGGCTAATTAAGCCGCTTAAAACAATATACATATTGTGTAGTCACAGACTTAAGGTTTCTATAGAATAAGCAGATTTCCCTTGTTTTACTAGCCCTTACTATACCTCGGTGCGTTTTTGTGTTATCGCAGATGTTCGCGCTAGCCCCACAAATGGGGTGTCCAGAGACAGGTCTCGTCGAGGCGATCACAACGGTATATAAAACAAGGTACACGTCTATATAAAAATTTGGAAAAATCGAACTTTGAAGATGTCAAAAAGTCCAATGTATGGAAAGTTTAAAAATTTTCTTCGGAAAATGTTCGGGAAAGTGTGTAAATATTACGGGCTAATTAAGCCGCTTAAAACAATATACATATTGTGTAGTCACAGACTTAAGGTTTCTATAGAATAAGCAGATTTCCCTTGTTTTACTAGCCCTTATTATACCTCGGTGCGTTTTTGTGTTTTCGCAGATGTTCGCGCTAGCCCCACAAATGGGGTGTCCAGTGACAGGTCTCGTCGAGGCGATCACAACGGTATATAAAACAAGGTACACGTCTATATAAAAATTTGGAAAAATCGAACTTTGAAGATGTCAAAAAAGTCCAATGTATGGAAAGTTTAAAAATTATCTTCAGAAAATGTTCGGGAAAGTGTGTTAATATTACGGGCTAATTAAGCCGCTTAAAACAATATACATATTGTGTAGTCACAGACTTAAGGTTTCTATAGAACAAGCAGATTACCCTTGTTTTACTGGCCCTTACTATACCTCGGTGCGTTTTAGTGTTTTCACAGATGTTCCCGCTAGCCCCACAAATGGGGTGTCCAGAGACAGGTCTCGTCGAGGCGATCACAACGGTATATAAAACAAGGTACACGTCTATATAAAAATTTGGAAAAATCGAACTTTGAAGATGTCAAAAAAGTCCAATGTATGGAAAGTTTAAAAATTATCTTCAGAAAATGTTCGGGAAAGTGTGTTAGTATTACGGGCTAATTAAGCCGCTTAAAACAATATACATATTGTGTAGTCACAGACTTAAGGTTTCTATAGAATAAGCAGATTTCCCTTGTTTTACTAGCCCTTACTATACCTCGGTGCGTTTTTGTGTTTTCGCAGATGTTCGCGCTAGCCCTACAAATGGGGTGTCCAGAGACAGGTCTCGTCGAGGCGATCACAACGGTATATAAAACAAGGTACACGTCTATATAAAAATTTGGAAAAATCGAACTTTGAAGATGTCAAAAAAGTCCAATGTATGGAAAGTTTAAAAATTATCTTCAGAAAATGTTCGGGAAAGTGTGTTAGTATTACGGGCTAATTAAGCCGCTTAAAACAATATACATATTGTGTAGTCACAGACTTAAGGTTTCTATAGAATAAGCAGATTTCCCTTGTTTTACTAGCCCTTACTATACCTCGGTGCGTTTTTGTGTTTTCGCAGATGTTCGCGCTAGCCCCACAAATGGGGTGTCCAGAGACAGGTCTCGTCGAGGCGATCACAACGGTATATAAAACAAGGTACACGTCTATATAAAAATTTGGAAAAATCGAACTTTGAACATGTCAAAAAAGTCCAATATATGAAAAGTTTAAAAATTTTCTTTGGAAAATGTTTGGGAAAGTGTGTTAATATTACAGGCTAATTAAGCCGCTTAAAACAATATATGTATATATTGTGTAGTCACAGACTTAAGGTTTCTATAGAATAAGCAGGTTTCCCTTGTTTTACTAGCCCTTACTATACCTCTGTGCATTTTTGTGTTTTCGCAGATGTTCGCGCTAGCCCCACAAATGGGGTGTCCAGAGACAGGTCTCGTCGAGGCGATCACAACGGTATATAAAACAAGGTACACGTCTATATAAAAATTTGGAAAAATCGAATTTTGAAGATGTCAAAAAAGTCCAATGTATGGAAAGTTTAAAAATTTTCTATGGAAAATGTTCGGGAAAGTGTGTTAATATTACGGGCTAATTAAGCCGCTTAAAACAATATACATATTGTGTAGTCACAGACTTAAGGTTTCTATAGAATAAGCAGATTTCCCTTGTTTTACTAGCCCTTACTATACCTCGGTGCGTTTTTGTGTTTTCGCAGATGTTCGCGCTAGCCCCACAAATGGGGAGTCCAGAGACAGGTCTCGTCGAGGCGATCACAACGGTATATAAAACAAGGTACACGTCTATATAAAAATTTGGAAAAATCGAACTTTGAAGATGTCAAAAAGTCCAATGTATGGAAAGTTTAAAAATTTTCTTCGGAAAATGTTCGGGAAAGTGTGTTAATATTACGGGCTATTTAGCCGCTTAAAACAATATATATATATATATATATATATATATATATTGTGTAGTCACAGACTTAAGGTTTCTATAGAATAAGCAGATTTCCCTTGTTTTACTAGCCCTTACTATACCTCGGTGCGTTTTTGTGTTTTCGCAGATGTTCGCGCTAGCCCCACAAATGGGGTGTCCAGAGACAGGTCTCGTCGAGGCGATCACAACGGTATATAAAACAAGGTACACGTCTATATAAAAATTTGGAAAAATCGAACTTTGAACATGTCAAAAAAGTCCAATATATGAAAAGTTTAAAAAATTTCTTTGGAAAATGTTTGGGAAAGTGTGTTAATATTACAGGCTAATTAAGCCGCTTAAAACAATATATGTATATATTGTGTAGTCACAGACTTAAGGTTTCTATAGAATAAGCAGATTTCCCTTGTTTTACTAGCCCTTACTATACCTCGGTGCGTTTTTGTGTTTTCGCAGATGTTCGCGCTAGCCCCACAAATGGGGAGTCCAGAGACAGGTCTCGTCGAGGCGATCACAACGGTATATAAAACAAGGTACACGTCTATATAAAAATTTGGAAAAATCGAACTTTGAAGATGTCAAAAAGTCCAATGTATGGAAAGTTTAAAAATTTTCTTCGGAAAATGTTCGGGAAAGTGTGTAAATATTACGGGCTAATTAAGCCGCTTAAAACAATATACATATTGTGTAGTCACAGACTTAAGGTTTCTATAGAATAAGCAGATTTCCCTTGTTTTACTAGCCCTTACTATACCTCGGTGCGTTTTTGTGTTTTCGCAGATGTTCGCGCTAGCCCCACAAATGGGGTGTCCAGTGACAGGTCTCGTCGAGGCGATCACAACGGTATATAAAACAAGGTACACGTCTATATAAAAATTTGGAAAAATCGAACTTTGAAGATGTCAAAAAAGTCCAATGTATGGAAAGTTTAAAAATTATCTTCAGAAAATGTTTGGGAAAGTGTGTTAATATTACGGGCTAATTAAGCCGCTTAAAACAATATACATATTGTGTAGTCACAGACTTAAGGTTTCTATAGAACAAGCAGATTACCCTTGTTTTACTGGCCCTTACTATACCTCGGTGCGTTTTTGTGTTTTCGCAGATGTTCGCGCTAGCCCCACAAATGGGGTGTCCAGAGACAGGTCTCGTCGAGGCGATCACAACGGTATATAAAACAAGGTACACGTCTATATAAAAATTTGGAAAAATCGAACTTTGAAGATGTCAAAAAAGTCCAATGTATGGAAAGTTTAAAAATTATCTTCGGAAAATGTTCGGGAAAGTGTGTTAATATTACGGGCTAATTAAGCCGCTTAAAACAATATACATATTGTGTAGTCACAGACTTAAGGTTTCTATAGAATAAGCAGATTTCCCTTGTTTTACTAGCCCTTACTATACCTCGGTGCGTTTTTGTGTTTTCGCAGATGTTCGCGCTAGCCCCACAAATGGGGTGTCCAGAGACAGGTCTCGTCGAGGCGATCACAACGGTATATAAAACAAGGTACACGTCTATATAAAAATTTGGAAAAATCGAACTTTGAACATGTCAAAAAAGTCCAATATATGAAAAGTTTAAAAATTTTCTTTGGAAAATGTTTGGGAAAGTGTGTTAATATTACAGGCTAATTAAGCCGCTTAAAACAATATATGTATATATTGTGTAGTCACAGACTTAAGGTTTCTATAGAATAAGCAGATTTCCCTTGTTTTACTAGCCCTTACTATACCTCGGTGCGTTTTTGTGTTTTCGCAGATGTTCGCGCTAGCCCCACAAATGGGGTGTCCAGTGACAGGTCTCGTCGAGGCGATCACAACGGTATATAAAACAAGGTACACGTCTATATAAAAATTTGGAAAAATCGAACTTTGAAGATGTCAAAAAGTCCAATGTATGGAAAGTTTAAAAATTTTCTTCGGAAAATGTTCGGGAAAGTGTGTAAATATTACGGGCTAATTAAGCCGCTTAAAACAATATACATATTGTGTAGTCACAGACTTAAGGTTTCTATAGAATAAGCAGATTTCCCTTGTTTTACTAGCCCTTATTATACCTCGGTGCGTTTTTGTGTTTTCGCAGATGTTCGCGCTAGCCCCACAAATGGGGTGTCCAGTGACAGGTCTCGTCGAGGCGATCACAACGGTATATAAAACAAGGTACACGTCTATATAAAAATTTGGAAAAATCGAACTTTGAAGATGTCAAAAAAGTCCAATGTATGGAAAGTTTAAAAATTTTCTTCGGAAAATGTTCGGGAAAGTGTGTTAATATTACGGGCTATTTAGCCGCTTAAAACAATATATATATTGTGTAGTCACAGACTTAAGGTTTCTATAGAATAAGCAGGTTTCCCTTGTTTTACTAGCCCTTACTATACCTCTGTGCATTTTTGTGTTTTCGCAGATGTTCGCGCTAGCCCCACAAATGGGGTGTCCAGAGACAGGTCTCGTCGAGGCGATCACAGCGGTATATAAAACAAGGTACACGTCTATATAAAAATTTGGAAAAATCGAATTTTGAAGATGTCAAAAAAGTCCAATGTATGGAAAGTTTAAAAATTTTCTATGGAAAATGTTCGGGAAAGTGTGTTAATATTACGGGCTAATTAAGCCGCTTAAAACAATATACATATTGTGTAGTCACAGACTTAAGGTTTCTATAGAACAAGCAGATTACCCTTGTTTTACTGGCCCTTACTATACCTCGGTGCGTTTTTGTGTTTTCGCAGATGTTCGCGCTAGCCCCACAAATGGGGTGTCCAGAGACAGGTCTCGTCGAGGCGATCACAACGGTATATAAAACAAGGTACACGTCTATATAAAAATTTGGAAAAATCGAACTTTTAAGATGTCAAAAAGTCCAATGTATGGAAAGTTTAAAAATTTTCTTCGGAAAATGTTCGGGAAAGTGTGTTAATATTACGGGCTAATTAAGCCGCTTAAAACAATATACATATTGTGTAGTCACAGACTTAAGGTTTCTATAGAATAAGCAGATTTCCCTTGTTTTACTAGCCCTTATTATACCTCGGTGCGTTTTTGTGTTTTCGCAGATGTTCGCGCTAGCCCCACAAATGGGGTGTCCAGAGACAGGTCTCGTCGAGGCGATCACAACGGTATATAAAACAAGGTACACGTCTATATAAAAATTTGGAAAAATCGAACTTTGAAGATGTCAAAAAAGTCCAATGTATGGAAAGTTTAAAAATTTTCTTCGGAAAATGTTCGGGAAAGTGTGTTAATATTACGGGCTAATTAAGCCGCTTAAAACAATATATATATATATATATTGTGTAGTCACAGACTTAAGGTTTCTATAGAATAAGCAGATTTCCCTTGTTTTACTAGCCCTTACTATACCTCGGTGCGTTTTTGTGTTTTCGCAGATGTTCGCGCTAGCCCCACAAAAGGGGTGTCCAGAGACAGGTCTCGTCGAGGCGATCACAACGGTATATAAAACAAGGTACACGTCTATATAAAAATTTGGAAAAATCGAACTTTGAAGATGTCAAAAAAGTCCAATGTATGGAAAGTTTAAAAATTATCTTCAGAAAATGTTCGGGAAAGTGTGTTAATATTACGGGCTAATTAAGCCGCTTAAAACAATATACATATTGTGTAGTCACAGACTTAAGGTTTCTATAGAATAAGCAGGTTTCCCTTGTTTTACTAGCCCTTACTATACCTCTGTGCATTTTTGTGTTTTCGCAGATGTTCGCGCTAGCCCCACAAATGGGGTGTCCAGAGACAGGTCTCGTCGAGGCGATCACAACGGTATATAAAACAAGGTACACGTCTATATAAAAATTTGGAAAAATCGAATTTTGAAGATGTCAAAAAAGTCCAATGTATGGAAAGTTTAAAAATTTTCTATGGAAAATGTTCGGGAAAGTGTGTTAATATTACGGGCTAATTAAGCCGCTTAAAACAATATACATATTGTGTAGTCACAGACTTAAGGTTTCTATAGAACAAGCAGATTACCCTTGTTTTACTGGCCCTTACTATACCTCGGTGCGTTTTTGTGTTTTCACAGATGTTCGCGCTAGCCCCACAAATGGGGTGTCCAGAGACAGGTCTCGTCGAGGCGATCACAACGGTATATAAAACAAGGTACACGTCTATATAAAAATTTGGAAAAATCGAACTTTTAAGATGTCAAAAAGTCCAATGTATGGAAAGTTTAAAAATTTTCTTCGGAAAATGTTCGGGAAAGTGTGTTAATATTACGGGCTAATTAAGCCGCTTAAAACAATATACATATTGTGTAGTCACAGACTTAAGGTTTCTATAGAATAAGCAGATTTCCCTTGTTTTACTAGCCCTTATTATACCTCGGTGCGTTTTTGTGTTTTCGCAGATGTTCGCGCTAGCCCCACAAATGGGGTGTCCAGAGACAGGTCTCGTCGAGGCGATCACAACGGTATATAAAACAAGGTACACGTCTATATAAAAATTTGGAAAAATCGAACTTTGAAGATGTCAAAAAAGTCCAATGTATGGAAAGTTTAAAAATTTTCTTCGGAAAATGTTCGGGAAAGTGTGTTAATATTACGGGCTAATTAAGCCGCTTAAAACAATATATATATATATATATATATATATATTGTGTAGTCACAGACTTAAGGTTTCTATAGAATAAGCAGATTTCCCTTGTTTTACTAGCCCTTACTATACCTCGGTGCGTTTTTGTGTTTTCGCAGATGTTCGCGCTAGCCCCACAAATGGGGTGTCCAGAGACAGGTCTCGTCGAGGCGATCACAACGGTATATAAAACAAGGTACACGTCTATATAAAAATTTGGAAAAATCGAACTTTGAACATGTCAAAAAAGTCCAATATATGAAAAGTTTAAAAATTTTCTTTGGAAAATGTTTGGGAAAGTGTGTTAATATTACAGGCTAATTAAGCCGCTTAAAACAATATATGTATATATTGTGTAGTCACAGACTTAAGGTTTCTATAGAATAAGCAGATTTCCCTTGTTTTACTAGCCCTTACTATACCTCGGTGCGTTTTTGTGTTTTCGCAGATGTTCGCGCTAGCCCCACAAATGGGGAGTCCAGAGACAGGTCTCGTCGAGGCGATCACAACGGTATATAAAACAAGGTACACGTCTATATAAAAATTTGGAAAAATCGAACTTTGAAGATGTCAAAAAGTCCAATGTATGGAAAGTTTAAAAATTTTCTTCGGAAAATGTTCGGGAAAGTGTGTAAATATTACGGGCTAATTAAGCCGCTTAAAACAATATACATATTGTGTAGTCACAGACTTAAGGTTTCTATAGAATAAGCAGATTTCCCTTGTTTTACTAGCCCTTATTATACCTCGGTGCGTTTTTGTGTTTTCGCAGATGTTCGCGCTAGCCCCACAAATGGGGTGTCCAGTGACAGGTCTCGTCGAGGCGATCACAACGGTATATAAAACAAGGTACACGTCTATATAAAAATTTGGAAAAATCGAACTTTGAAGATGTCAAAAAAGTCCAATGTATGGAAAGTTTAAAAATTATCTTCAGAAAATGTTCGGGAAAGTGTGTTAATATTACGGGCTAATTAAGCCGCTTAAAACAATATACATATTGTGTAGTCACAGACTTAAGGTTTCTATAGAATAAGCAGATTTCCCTTGTTTTACTAGCCCTTACTATACCTCGGTGCGTTTTTGTGTTTTCGCAGATGTTCGCGCTAGCCCCACAAATGGGGTGTCCAGAGACAGGTCTCGTCGAGGCGATCACAACGGTATATAAAACAAGCTACACGTCTATATAAAAATTTGGAAAAATCGAACTTTGAACATGTCAAAAAAGTCCAATGTATGGAAAGTTTAAAAATTATCTTCAGAAAATGTTCGGGAAAGTGTGTTAATATTACGGGCTAATTAAGCCGCTTAAAACAATATACATATTGTGTAGTCACAGACTTAAGGTTTCTATAGAATAAGCAGATTTCCCTTGTTTTACTAGCCCTTACTATACCTCGGTGCGTTTTTGTGTTTTCGCAGATGTTCGCGCTAGCCCCACAAATGGGGTGTCCAGAGACAGGTCTCGTCGAGGCGATCACAACGGTATATAAAACAAGGTACACGTCTATATAAAAGTTTGGAAAAATCGATTTTGAAGATGTCAAAAAAGTCCAATGTATGGAAAGTTTAAAAATTTTCTATGGAAAATGTTCGGGAAAGTGTGTTAATATTACGGGCTAATTAAGCCGCTTAAAACAATACACATATTGTGTAGTCACAGACTTAAGGTTTCTATAGAATAAGCAGGTTTCCCTTGTTTTACTAGCCCTTACTATACCTCCGTGCGTTTTTGTGTTTTTGCAGATGTTCGCGCTAGCCCCACAAATGGGGTGTCCAGAGACAGGTCTCGTCGAGGCGATCACAACGGTATATAAAACAAGGTACACGTCTATATAAAAATTTGGAAAAATCGAACTTTGAAGATGTCAAAAAAGTCCAATGTATGGAAAGTTTAAAAATTTTCTTCGGAAAATGTTCGGGAAAGTGTGTTAATATTACGGGCTATTTAGCCGCTTAAAACAATATATATATTGTGTAGTCACAGACTTAAGGTTTCTATAGAATAAGCAGGTTTCCCTTGTTTTACTAGCCCTTACTATACCTCTGTGCATTTTTGTGTTTTCGCAGATGTTCGCGCTAGCCCCACAAATGGGGTGTCCAGAGACAGGTCTCGTCGAGGCGATCACAGCGGTATATAAAACAAGGTACACGTCTATATAAAAATTTGGAAAAATCGAATTTTGAAGATGTCAAAAAAGTCCAATGTATGGAAAGTTTAAAAATTTTCTATGGAAAATGTTCGGGAAAGTGTGTTAATATTACGGGCTAATTAAGCCGCTTAAAACAATATACATATTGTGTAGTCACAGACTTAAGGTTTCTATAGAACAAGCAGATTACCCTTGTTTTACTGGCCCTTACTATACCTCGGTGCGTTTTTGTGTTTTCACAGATGTTCGCGCTAGCCCCACAAATGGGGTGTCCAGAGACAGGTCTCGTCGAAGCGATCACAACGGTATATAAAACAAGGTACACGTCTATATAAAAATTTGGAAAAATCGAACTTTGAACATGTCAAAAAGTCCAATGTATGGAAAGTTTAAAAATTTTCTTCGGAAAATGTTCGGGAAAGTGAGTTAATATTACGGGCTAATTAAGCCGCTTAAAACAATATATGTATATATTGTGTAGTCACAGACTTAAGGTTTCTATAGAATAAGCAGATTTCCCTTGTTTTACTAGCCCTTATTATACCTCGGTGCGTTTTTGTGTTTTCGCAGATGTTCGCGCTAGCCCCACAAATGGGGTGTCCAGTGACAGGTCTCGTCGAGGCGATCACAACGGTATATAAAACAAGGTACACGTCTATATAAAAATTTGGAAAAATCGAACTTTGAAGATGTCAAAAAAGTCCAATGTATGGAAAGTTTAAAAATTATCTTCGGAAAATGTTCGGAAAAGTGTGTTAATATTACAGGCTAATTAAGCCGCTTAAAACAATATACATATTGTGTAGTCACAGACTTAAGGTTTCTATAGAATAAGCAGATTTCCCTTGTTTTACTAGCCCTTACTATACCTCGGTGCGTTTTTGTGTTTTCGCAGATGTTCGCGCTAGCCCCACAAATGGGGTGTCCAGAGACAGGTCTCGTCGAGGCGATCACAACGGTATATAAAACAAGGTACACGTCTATATAAAAATTTGGAAAAATCGAATTTTGAAGATGTCAAAAAAAGTCCAATGTATGGAAAGTTTAAAAATTTTCTTTGGAAAATGTTCGGGAAAGTGTGTTAATATTACGGGCTAATTAAGCCGCTTAAAACAATATATGTATATATTGTGTAGTCACAGACTTAAGGTTTCTATAGAATAAGCAGGTTTCCCTTGTTTTACTAGCCCTTACTATACCTCCGTGCGTTTTTGTGTTTTTGCAGATGTTCGCGCTAGCCCCACAAATGGGGTGTACAGAGACAGGTCTCGTCGAGGCGATCACAACGGTATATAAAACAAGGTAAACGTCTATATAAAAATTTGGAAAAATCGAACTTTGAACATGTCAAAAAAGTCCAATATATGAAAAGTTTAAAAATTTTCTTTGGAAAATGTTTGGGAAAGTGTGTTAATATTACAGGCTAGTTAAGCCGCTTAAAACAATATATGTATATATTGTGTAGTCACAGACTTAAGGTTTCTATAGAATAAGCAGATTTCCCTTGTTTTACTAGCCCTTACTATACCTCGGTGCGTTTTTGTGTTTTCGCAGATGTTCGCGCTAGCCCCACAAATGGGGTGTCCAGAGACAGGTCTCGTCGAGGCGATCACAACGGTATATAAAACAAGGTACACGTCTATATAAAAATTTGGAAAAATCGAACTTTGAAGATGTCAAAAAAGTCCAATGTATGGAAAGTTTAAAAATTATCTTCGGAAAATGTTTGGGAAAGTGTGTTAATATTACAGGCTAATTAAGCCGCTTAAAACAATATATGTATATATTGTGTAGTCACAGACTTAAGGTTTCTATAGAATAAGCAGGTTTCCCTTGTTTTACTAGCCCTTACTATACCTCCGTGCGTTTTTGTGTTTTTGCAGATGTTCGCGCTAGCCCCACAAAAGGGGTGTCCAGAGACAGGTCTCGTCGAGGCGATCACAACGGTATATAAAACAAGGTACACGTCTATATAAAAATTTGGAAAAATCGAACTTTGAAGATGTCAAAAAAGTCCAATGTATGGAAAGTTTAAAAATTTTCTTCGGAAAATATTCGGGAAAGTGTGTTAATATTACGGGCTAATTAAGCCGCTTAAAACAATATACATATTGTGTAGTCACAGACTTAAGGTTTCTATAGAATAAGCAGGTTTCCCTTGTTTTACTAGCCCTTACTATACCTCGGTGCGTTTTTGTGTTTTCGCAGATGTTCGCGCTAGCCCCACAAATGGGGTGTCCAGAGACAGGTCTCGTCGAGGCGATCACAACGGTATATAAAACAAGGTACACGTCTATATAAAAATTTGGAAAAATCGAACTTTGAAGATGTCAAAAAAGTCCAATGTATAAAAGTTTAAAAATTTTCTTTGGAAAATGTTTGGGAAAGTGTGTTAATATTACAGGCTAATTAAGCCGCTTAAAACAATATATGTATATATTGTGTAGTCACAGACTTAAGGTTTCTATAGAATAAGCAGGTTTCCCTTGTTTTACTAGCCCTTACTATACCTCCGTGCGTTTTTGTGTTTTTGCAGATGTTCGCGCTAGCCCCACAAATGGGGTGTACAGAGACAGGTCTCGTCGAGGCGATCACAACGGTATATAAAACAAGGTACACGTCTATATAAAAATTTGGAAAAATCGAACTTTGAAGATGTCAAAAAAGTCCAATGTATAAAAGTTTAAAAATTTTCTTTGGAAAATGTTTGGGAAAGTGTGTTAATATTACAGGCTAATTAAGCCGCTTAAAACAATATATGTATATATTGTGTAGTCACAGACTTAAGGTTTCTATAGAATAAGCAGGTTTCCCTTGTTTTACTAGCCCTTACTATACCTCCGTGCGTTTTTGTGTTTTTGCAGATGTTCGCGCTAGCCCCACAAATGGGGTGTACAGAGACAGGTCTCGTCGAGGCGATCACAACGGTATATAAAACAAGGTAAACGTCTATATAAAAATTTGGAAAAATCGAACTTTGAACATGTCAAAAAAGTCCAATATATGAAAAGTTTAAAAATTTTCTTTGGAAAATGTTTGGGAAAGTGTGTTAATATTACAGGCTAGTTAAGCCGCTTAAAACAATATATGTATATATTGTGTAGTCACAGACTTAAGGTTTCTATAGAATAAGCAGGTTTCCCTTGTTTTACTAGCCCTTACTATACCTCCGTGCGTTTTTGTGTTTTTGCAGATGTTCGCGCTAGCCCCACAAATGGGGTGTCCAGAGACAGGCCTCGTCGAGGCGATCACAACGGTATATAAAACAAGGTACACGTCTATATAAAAATTTGGAAAAATCGAACTTTGAACATGTCAAAAAAGTCCAATGTATGGAAAGTTTAAAAATTTTCTTCGGAAAATATTCGGGAAAGTGTGTTAATATTACGGGCTAATTAAGCCGCTTAAAACAATATACATATTGTGTAGTCACAGACTTAAGGTTTCTATAGAATAAGCAGGTTTCCCTTGTTTTACTAGCCCTTACTATACCTCGGTGCGTTTTTGTGTTTTCGCAGATGTTCGCGCTAGCCCCACAAATGGGGTGTCCAGAGACAGGTCTCGTCGAGGCGATCACAACGGTATATAAAACAAGGTACACGTCTATATAAAAATTTGGAAAAATCGAATTTTGAAGATGTCAAAAAAGTCCAATGTATGGAAAGTTTAAAAATTTTCTTTGGAAAATGTTCGGGAAAGTGTGTTAATATTACGGGCTAATTAAGCCGCTTAAAACAATATACATATTGTGTAGTCACAGACTTAAGGTTTCTATAGAATAAGCAGGTTTCCCTTGTTTTACTAGCCCTTACTATACCTCGGTGCGTTTTTGTGTTTTCGCAGATGTTCGCGCTAGCCCCACAAATGGGGAGTCCAGAGACAGGTCTCGTCGAGGCGATCACAACGGTATATAAAACAAGGTACACGTCTATATAAAAATTTGGAAAAATCGAACTTTGAAGATGTCAAAAAAGTCCAATGTATGGAAAGTTTAAAAATTTTCTATGGAAAATGTTCGGGAAAGTGTGTTAATATTACGGGCTAATTAAGCCGCTTAAAACAATATACATATTGTGTAGTCACAGACTTAAGGTTTCTATAGAATAAGCAGGTTTCCCTTGTTTTACTAGCCCTTACTATACCTCCGTGCGTTTTTGTGTTTTTGCGGATGTTCGCGCTAGCCCCACAAATGGGGTGTCCAGAGACAGGTCTCGTCGAGGCGATCACAACGGTATATAAAACAAGGTAAACGTCTATATAAAAATTTGGAAAAATCGAACTTTGAACATGTCAAAAAAGTCCAATATATGAAAAGTTTAAAAATTTTCTTTGGAAAATGTTTGGGAAAGTGTGTTAATATTACAGGCTAATTAAGCCGCTTAAAACAATATATGTATATATTGTGTAGTCACAGACTTAAGGTTTCTATAGAATAAGCAGATTTCCCTTGTTTTACTAGCCCTTATTATACCTCGGTGCGTTTTTGTGTTTTCGCAGATGTTCGCGCTAGCCCCACAAATGGGGTGTCCAGTGACAGGTCTCGTCGAGGCGATCACAACGGTATATAAAACAAGGTACACGTCTATATAAAAATTTGGAAAAATCGAACTTTGAAGATGTCAAAAAAGTCCAATGTATGGAAAGTTTAAAAATTATCTTCAGAAAATGTTCGGGAAAGTGTGTTAATATTACGGGCTAATTAAGCCGCTTAAAACAATATACATATTGTGTAGTCACAGACTTAAGGTTTCTATAGAATAAGCAGATTTCCCTTGTTTTACTAGCCCTTACTATACCTCGGTGCGTTTTTGTGTTTTCGCAGATGTTCGCGCTAGCCCTACAAATGGGGTGTCCAGAGACAGGTCTCGTCGAGGCGATCACAACGGTATATAAAACAAGGTACACGTCTATATAAAAATTTGGAAAAATCGAACTTTGAAGATGTCAAAAAAGTCCAATGTATAAAAGTTTAAAAATTTTCTTTGGAAAATGTTTGGGAAAGTGTGTTAATATTACAGGCTAATTAAGCCGCTTAAAACAATATATGTATATATTGTGTAGTCACAGACTTAAGGTTTCTATAGAATAAGCAGGTTTCCCTTGTTTTACTAGCCCTTACTATACCTCCGTGCGTTTTTGTGTTTTTGCAGATGTTCGCGCTAGCCCCACAAATGGGGTGTCCAGAGACAGGTCTCGTCGAGGCGATCACAACGGTATATAAAACAAGGTACACGTCTATATAAAAATTTGGAAAAATCGAACTTTGAACATGTCAAAAAAGTCCAATATATGAAAAGTTTAAAAATTTTCTTTGGAAAATGTTTGGGAAAGTGTGTTAATATTACAGGCTAATTAAGCCGCTTAAAACAATATATGTATATATTGTGTAGTCACAGACTTAAGGTTTCTATAGAATAAGCAGATTTCCCTTGTTTTACTAGCCCTTACTATACCTCGGTGCGTTTTTGTGTTTTTGCAGATGTTCGCGCTAGCCCCACAAATGGGATGTCCAGAGACAGGTCTCGTCGAGGCGATCACAACGGTATATAAAACAAGGTACACGTCTATATAAAAATTTGGAAAAATCGAATTTTGAAGATGTCAAAAAAGTCCAATGTATGGAAAGTTTAAAAATTTTCTTCGGAAAATGTTCGGGAAAGTGTGTTAATATTACGGGCTAATTAGGCCGCTTAAAACAATATACATATTGTGTAGTCACAGACTTAAGGTTTCTATAGAACAAGCAGATTTCCCTTGTTTTACTGGCCCTTACTATACCTCGGTGCGTTTTTGTGTTTTCGCAGATGTTCGCGCTAGCCCCACAAATGGGGTGTCCAGAGACAGGTCTCGTCGAGGCGATCACAACGGTATATAAAACAAGGTACACGTCTATATAAAAATTTGGAAAAATCGAACTTTGAAGATGTCAAAAAAGTCCAATGTATGGAAAGTTTAAAAATTATCTTCGGAAAATGTTCGGGAAAGTGTGTTAATATTACGGGCTAATTAAGCCGCTTAAAACAATATACATATTGTGTAGTCACAGACTTAAGGTTTCTATAGAATAAGCAGATTTCCCTTGTTTTACTAGCCCTTACTATACCTCCGTGCGTTTTTGTGTTTTTGCAGATGTTCGCGCTAGCCCCACAAATGGGGTGTCCAGAGACAGGTCTCGTCGAGGCGATCACAACAGTATATAAATCAAGGTACACGTCTATATAAAAATTTGGAAAAATCGAACTTTGAACATGTCAAAAAAGTCCAATATATGAAAAGTTTAAAAATTTTCTTTGGAAAATGTTTGGGAAAGTGTGTTAATATTACAGGCTAATTAAGCCGCTTAAAACAATATATGTATATATTGTGTAGTTACAGACTTAAGGTTTCTATAGAATAAGCAGATTTCCCTTGTTTTACTAGCCCTTACTATACCTCGGTGCGTTTTTGTGTTTTTGCAGATGTTCGCGCTAGCCCCACAAATGGGATGTCCAGAGACAGGTCTCGTCGAGGCGATCACAACGGTATATAAAACAAGGTACACGTCTATATAAAAATTTGGAAAAATCGAATTTTGAAGATGTCAAAAAAGTCCAATGTATGGAAAGTTTAAAAATTTTCTTCGGAAAATGTTCGGGAAAGTGTGTTAATATTACGGGCTAATTAGGCCGCTTAAAACAATATACATATTGTGTAGTCACAGACTTAAGGTTTCTATAGAACAAGCAGATTTCCCTTGTTTTACTGGCCCTTACTATACCTCGGTGCGTTTTTGTGTTTTCGCAGATGTTCGCGCTAGCCCCACAAATGGGGTGTCCAGAGACAGGTCTCGTCGAGGCGATCACAACGGTATATAAAACAAGGTACACGTCTATATAAAAATTTGGAAAAATCGAATTCTGAAGATGTCAAAAAAGTCCAATGTATGGAAAGTTTAAAAATTTTCTTTGGAAAATGTTCGGGAAAGTGTGTTAATATCACGGGCTAATTAAGCCGCTTAAAACAATATATATATATATATTGTGTAGTCACAGACTTAAGGTTTCTATAGAAAAAGCAGATTTCCCTTGTTTTACTAGCCCTTACTATACCTCGGTGCGTTTTTGTGTTTTCGCAGATGTTCGCGCTAGCCCCACAAATGGGGTGTCCAGAGACAGGTCTCGTCGAGGCGATCACAACGGTATATAAAACAAGGTACACGTCTATATAAAAATTTGGAAAAATCGAACTTTGAAGATGTCAAAAAAGTCCAATGTATGGAAAGTTTAAAAATTTTCTATGGAAAATGTTCGGGAAAGTGTGTTAATATTACGGGCTAATTAAGCAGCTTAAAACAATATACATATTGTGTAGTCACAGACTTAAGGTTTCTATAGAATAAGCAGGTTTCCCTTGTTTTACTAGCCCTTACTATACCTCTGTGCATTTTTGTGTTTTCGCAGATGTTCGCGCTAGCCCCACAAATGGGGTGTCCAGAGACAGGTCTCGTCGAGGCGATCACAACGGTATATAAAACAAGGTACACGTCTATATAAAAATTTGGAAAAATCGAATTTTGAAGATGTCAAAAAAGTCCAATGTATGGAAAGTTTAAAAATTTTCTTTGGAAAATGTTCGGGAAAGTGTGTTAATATTACGGGCTAATTAAGCCGCTTAAAACAATATACATATTGTGTAGTCACAGACTTAAGGTTTCTATAGAATAAGCAGATTTCCCTTGTTTTACTAGCTCTTACTATACCTCGGTGCGTTTTTGTGTTTTCGCAGATGTTCGCGCTAGTCCCACAAATGGGGTGTCCAGAGACAGGTCTCGTCGAGGCGATCACAACGGTATATAAAACAAGGTACACGTCTATATAAAAATTTGGAAAAATCGAATTTTGAAGATGTCAAAAAAAGTCCAATGTATGGAAAGTTTAAAAATTTTCTTTGGAAAATGTTCGGGAAAGTGTGTTAATATTACGGGCTAATTAAGCCGCTTAAAACAATATACATATTGTGTAGTCACAGACTTAAGGTTTCTATAGAATAAGCAGATTTCCCTTGTTTTACTAACCCTTACTATACCTCGGTGCGTTTTTGTGTTTTCGCAGATGTTCGCGCTAGCCCCACAAATGGGGTGTCCAGAGACAGGTCTCATCGAGGCGATCACAACGGTATATAAAACAAGGTACACGTCTATATAAAAATTTGGAAAAATCGAATTTTGAAGATGTCAAAAAAGTCCAATGTATGGAAAGTTTAAAAATTTTCTTTGGAAAATGTTCGGGAAAGTGTGTTAATATTACGGGCTAATTAAGCCGCTTAAAACAATATACGTATTGTGTAGTCACAGACTTAAGGTTTCTATAGAATAAGCAGGTTTCCCTTGTTTTACTAGCCCTTACTATACCTCGGTGCGTTTTTGTGTTTTCGCAGATGTTCGCGCTAGCCCCACAAATGGGGTGTCCAGAGACAGGTCTCGTCGAGGCGATCACAACGGTATATAAAACAAGGTACACGTCTATATAAAAATTTGGAAAAATCGAACTTTGAAGATGTCAAAAAAGTCCAATGTATGGAAAGTTTAAAAATTTTCTTCGGAAAATGTTCGGGAAAGTGTGTTAATATTACAGGCTAATTAAGCCGCTTAAAACAATATATGTATATATTGTGTAGTCACAGACTTAAGGTTTCTATAGAATAAGCAGATTTCCCTTGTTTTACTAGCCCTTACTATACCTCGGTGCGTTTTTGTGTTTTCGCAGATGTTCGCGCTAGCCCCACAAATGGGGTGTCCAGAGACAGGTCTCGTCGAGGCGATCACAACGGTATATAAAACAAGGTACACGTCTATATAAAAATTTGGAAAAATCGAACTTTGAAGATGTCAAAAAAGTCCAATGTATGGAAAGTTTAAAAATTTTCTATGGAAAATGTTCGGGAAAGTGTGTTAATATTACGGGCTAATTAAGCAGCTTAAAACAATATACATATTGTGTAGTCACAGACTTAAGGTTTCTATAGAATAAGCAGGTTTCCCTTGTTTTACTAGCCCTTACTATACCTCTGTGCATTTTTGTGTTTTCGCAGATGTTCGCGCTAGCCCCACAAATGGGGTGTCCAGAGACAGGTCTCGTCGAGGCGATCACAACGGTATATAAAACAAGGTACACGTCTATATAAAAATTTGGAAAAATCGAACTTTGAAGATGTCAAAAAGTCCAATGTATGGAAAGTTTAAAAATTTTCTATGGAAAATGTTCGGGAAAGTTTGTAAATATTACGGGCTAATTAAGCCGCTTAAAACAATATACATATTGTGTAGTCACAGACTTAAGGTTTCTATAGAATAAGCAGATTTCCCTTGTTTTACTAGCCCTTATTATACCTCGGTGCGTTTTTGTGTTTTCGCAGATGTTCGCGCTAGCCCCACAAATGGGGTGTCCAGTGACAGGTCTCGTCGAGGCGATCACAACGGTATATAAAACAAGGTACACGTCTATATAAAAATTTGGAAAAATCGAACTTTGAAGATGTCAAAAAAGTCCAATGTATGGAAAGTTTAAAAATTATCTTCAGAAAATGTTCGGGAAAGTGTGTTAATATTACGGGCTAATTAAGCCGCTTAAAACAATATACATATTGTGTAGTCACAGACTTAAGGTTTCTATAGAACAAGCAGATTACCCTTGTTTTACTGGCCCTTACTATACCTCGGTGCGTTTTAGTGTTTTCACAGATGTTCGCGCTAGCCCCACAAATGGGGTGTCCAGAGACAGGTCTCGTCGAGGCGATCACAACGGTATATAAAACAAGGTACACGTCTATATAAAAATTTGGAAAAATCGAACTTTGAAGATGTCAAAAAGTCCAATGTATGGAAAGTTTAAAAATTTTCTTTGGAAAATGTTTGGGAAAGTGTGTTAATATTACAGGCTAATTAAGCCGCTTAAAACAATATATGTATATATTGTGTAGTTACAGACTTAAGGTTTCTATAGAATAAGCAGATTTCCCTTGTTTTACTAGCCCTTACTATACCTCGGTGCGTTTTTGTGTTTTCGCAGATGTTCGCGCTAGCCCCACAAATGGGGAGTCCAGAGACAGGTCTCGTCGAGGCGATCACAACGGTATATAAAACAAGGTACACGTCTATATAAAAATTTGGAAAAATCGAACTTTGAAGATGTCAAAAAGTCCAATGTATGGAAAGTTTAAAAATTTTCTTCGGAAAATGTTCGGGAAAGTGTGTAAATATTACGGGCTAATTAAGCCGCTTAAAACAATATACATATTGTGTAGTCACAGACTTAAGGTTTCTATAGAATAAGCAGATTTCCCTTGTTTTACTAGCCCTTATTATACCTCGGTGCGTTTTTGTGTTTTCGCAGATGTTCGCGCTAGCCCCACAAATGGGGTGTCCAGTGACAGGTCTCGTCGAGGCGATCACAACGGTATATAAAACAAGGTACACGTCTATATAAAAATTTGGAAAAATCGAACTTTGAAGATGTCAAAAAAGTCCAATGTATGGAAAGTTTAAAAATTATCTTCAGAAAATGTTCGGGAAAGTGTGTTAATATTACGGGCTAATTAAGCCGCTTAAAACAATATACATATTGTGTAGTCACAGACTTAAGGTTTCTATAGAATAAGCAGATTTCCCTTGTTTTACTAGCCCTTACTATACCTCGGTGCGTTTTTGTGTTTTCGCAGATGTTCGCGCTAGCCCCACAAATGGGGTGTCCAGAGACAGGTCTCGTCGAGGCGATCACAACGGTATATAAAACAAGCTACACGTCTATATAAAAATTTGGAAAAATCGAACTTTGAACATGTCAAAAAAGTCCAATGTATGGAAAGTTTAAAAATTATCTTCAGAAAATGTTCGGGAAAGTGTGTTAATATTACGGGCTAATTAAGCCGCTTAAAACAATATACATATTGTGTAGTCACAGACTTAAGGTTTCTATAGAATAAGCAGATTTCCCTTGTTTTACTAGCCCTTACTATACCTCGGTGCGTTTTTGTGTTTTCGCAGATGTTCGCGCTAGCCCCACAAATGGGGTGTCCAGAGACAGGTCTCGTCGAGGCGATCACAACGGTATATAAAACAAGGTACACGTCTATATAAAAGTTTGGAAAAATCGATTTTGAAGATGTCAAAAAAGTCCAATGTATGGAAAGTTTAAAAATTTTCTATGGAAAATGTTCGGGAAAGTGTGTTAATATTACGGGCTAATTAAGCCGCTTAAAACAATACACATATTGTGTAGTCACAGACTTAAGGTTTCTATAGAATAAGCAGGTTTCCCTTGTTTTACTAGCCCTTACTATACCTCCGTGCGTTTTTGTGTTTTTGCAGATGTTCGCGCTAGCCCCACAAATGGGGTGTCCAGAGACAGGTCTCGTCGAGGCGATCACAACGGTATATAAAACAAGGTACACGTCTATATAAAAATTTGGAAAAATCGAACTTTGAAGATGTCAAAAAAGTCCAATGTATGGAAAGTTCAAAAATTTTCTTCGGAAAATGTTCGGGAAAGTGTGTTAATATTACGGGCTATTTAGCCGCTTAAAACAATATATATATTGTGTAGTCACAGACTTAAGGTTTCTATAGAATAAGCAGGTTTCCCTTGTTTTACTAGCCCTTACTATACCTCTGTGCATTTTTGTGTTTTCGCAGATGTTCGCGCTAGCCCCACAAATGGGGTGTCCAGAGACAGGTCTCGTCGAGGCGATCACAACGGTATATAAAACAAGGTACACGTCTATATAAAAATTTGGAAAAATCGAATTTTGAAGATGTCAAAAAAGTCCAATGTATGGAAAGTTTAAAAATTTTCTATGGAAAATGTTCGGGAAAGTGTGTTAATATTACGGGCTAATTAAGCCGCTTAAAACAATATACATATTGTGTAGTCACAGACTTAAGGTTTCTATAGAACAAGCAGATTACCCTTGTTTTACTGGCCCTTACTATACCTCGGTGCGTTTTTGTGTTTTCACAGATGTTCGCGCTAGCCCCACAAATGGGGTGTCCAGAGACAGGTCTCGTCGAAGCGATCACAACGGTATATAAAACAAGGTACACGTCTATATAAAAATTTGGAAAAATCGAACTTTGAAGATGTCAAAAAAGTCCAATGTATGGAAAGTTTAAAAATTTTCTTCGGAAAATGTTCGGGAAAGTGAGTTAATATTACGGGCTAATTAAGCCGCTTAAAACAATATATGTATATATTGTGTAGTCACAGACTTAAGGTTTCTATAGAATAAGCAGATTTCCCTTGTTTTACTAGCCCTTATTATACCTCGGTGCGTTTTTGTGTTTTCGCAGATGTTCGCGCTAGCCCCACAAATGGGGTGTCCAGTGACAGGTCTCGTCGAGGCGATCACAACGGTATATAAAACAAGGTACACGTCTATATAAAAATTTGGAAAAATCGAACTTTGAAGATGTCAAAAAGTCCAATGTATGGAAAGTTTAAAAATTATCTTCGGAAAATGTTCGGAAAAGTGTGTTAATATTACGGGCTAATTAAGCCGCTTAAAACAATATACATATTGTGTAGTCACAGACTTAAGGTTTCTATAGAATAAGCAGATTTCCCTTGTTTTACTAGCCCTTACTATACCTCGGTGCGTTTTTGTGTTTTCGCAGATGTTCGCGCTAGCCCCACAAATGGGGTGTCCAGAGACAGGTCTCGTCGAGGCGATCACAACGGTATATAAAACAAGGTACACGTCTATATAAAAATTTGGAAAAATCGAATTTTGAAGATGTCAAAAAAAGTCCAATGTATGGAAAGTTTAAAAATTTTCTTTGGAAAATGTTCGGGAAAGTGTGTTAATATTACGGGCTAATTAAGCCGCTTAAAACAATATATGTATATATTGTGTAGTCACAGACTTAAGGTTTCTATAGAATAAGCAGGTTTCCCTTGTTTTACTAGCCCTTACTATACCTCCGTGCGTTTTTGTGTTTTTGCAGATGTTCGCGCTAGCCCCACAAATGGGGTGTACAGAGACAGGTCTCGTCGAGGCGATCACAACGGTATATAAAACAAGGTAAACGTCTATATAAAAATTTGGAAAAATCGAACTTTGAACATGTCAAAAAAGTCCAATATATGAAAAGTTTAAAAATTTTCTTTGGAAAATGTTCGGGAAAGTGTGTTAATATTACGGGCTAATTAAGCCGCTTAAAACAATATATGTATATATTGTGTAGTCACAGACTTAAGGTTTCTATAGAATAAGCAGATTTCCCTTGTTTTACTAGCCCTTACTATACCTCGGTGCGTTTTTGTGTTTTCGCAGATGTTCGCGCTAGCCCCACAAATGGGGTGTCCAGAGACAGGTCTCGTCGAGGCGATCACAACGGTATATAAAACAAGGTACACGTCTATATAAAAATTTGGAAAAATCGAACTTTGAAGATGTCAAAAAAGTCCAATGTATGGAAAGTTTAAAAATTATCTTCGGAAAATGTTTGGGAAAGTGTGTTAATATTACAGGCTAATTAAGCCGCTTAAAACAATATATGTATATATTGTGTAGTCACAGACTTAAGGTTTCTATAGAATAAGCAGGTTTCCCTTGTTTTACTAGCCCTTACTATACCTCCGTGCGTTTTTGTGTTTTTGCAGATGTTCGCGCTAGCCCCACAAATGGGGTGTCCAGAGACAGGTCTCGTCGAGGCGATCACAACGGTATATAAAACAAGGTACACGTCTATATAAAAATTTGGAAAAATCGAACTTTGAAGATGTCAAAAAAGTCCAATGTATGGAAAGTTTAAAAATTTTCTTCGGAAAATATTCGGGAAAGTGTGTTAATATTACGGGCTAATTAAGCCGCTTAAAACAATATACATATTGTGTAGTCACAGACTTAAGGTTTCTATAGAATAAGCAGGTTTCCCTTGTTTTACTAGCCCTTACTATACCTCGGTGCGTTTTTGTGTTTTCGCAGATGTTCGCGCTAGCCCCACAAATGGGGTGTCCAGAGACAGGTCTCGTCGAGGCGATCACAACGGTATATAAAACAAGGTACACGTCTATATAAAAATTTGGAAAAATCGAACTTTGAAGATGTCAAAAAAGTCCAATGTATAAAAGTTTAAAAATTTTCTTTGGAAAATGTTTGGGAAAGTGTGTTAATATTACAGGCTAATTAAGCCGCTTAAAACAATATATGTATATATTGTGTAGTCACAGACTTAAGGTTTCTATAGAATAAGCAGGTTTCCCTTGTTTTACTAGCCCTTACTATACCTCCGTGCGTTTTTGTGTTTTTGCAGATGTTCGCGCTAGCCCCACAAATGGGGTGTACAGAGACAGGTCTCGTCGAGGCGATCACAACGGTATATAAAACAAGGTACACGTCTATATAAAAATTTGGAAAAATCGAACTTTGAAGATGTCAAAAAAGTCCAATGTATAAAAGTTTAAAAATTTTCTTTGGAAAATGTTTGGGAAAGTGTGTTAATATTACAGGCTAATTAAGCCGCTTAAAACAATATATGTATATATTGTGTAGTCACAGACTTAAGGTTTCTATAGAATAAGCAGGTTTCCCTTGTTTTACTAGCCCTTACTATACCTCCGTGCGTTTTTGTGTTTTTGCAGATGTTCGCGCTAGCCCCACAAATGGGGTGTACAGAGACAGGTCTCGTCGAGGCGATCACAACGGTATATAAAACAAGGTAAACGTCTATATAAAAATTTGGAAAAATCGAACTTTGAACATGTCAAAAAAGTCCAATATATGAAAAGTTTAAAAATTTTCTTTGGAAAATGTTTGGGAAAGTGTGTTAATATTACAGGCTAGTTAAGCCGCTTAAAACAATATATGTATATATTGTGTAGTCACAGACTTAAGGTTTCTATAGAATAAGCAGGTTTCCCTTGTTTTACTAGCCCTTACTATACCTCCGTGCGTTTTTGTGTTTTTGCAGATGTTCGCGCTAGCCCCACAAATGGGGTGTCCAGAGACAGGCCTCGTCGAGGCGATCACAACGGTATATAAAACAAGGTACACGTCTATATAAAAATTTGGAAAAATCGAACTTTGAACATGTCAAAAAAGTCCAATGTATGGAAAGTTTAAAAATTTTCTTCGGAAAATATTCGGGAAAGTGTGTTAATATTACGGGCTAATTAAGCCGCTTAAAACAATATACATATTGTGTAGTCACAGACTTAAGGTTTCTATAGAATAAGCAGGTTTCCCTTGTTTTACTAGCCCTTACTATACCTCGGTGCGTTTTTGTGTTTTCGCAGATGTTCGCGCTAGCCCCACAAATGGGGTGTCCAGAGACAGGTCTCGTCGAGGCGATCACAACGGTATATAAAACAAGGTACACGTCTATATAAAAATTTGGAAAAATCGAACTTTGAAGATGTCAAAAAAGTCCAATGTATGGAAAGTTTAAAAATTTTCTTTGGAAAATGTTCGGGAAAGTGTGTTAATATTACGGGCTAATTAAGCCGCTTAAAACAATATACATATTGTGTAGTCACAGACTTAAGGTTTCTATAGAATAAGCAGGTTTCCCTTGTTTTACTAGCCCTTACTATACCTCCGTGCGTTTTTGTGTTTTTGCGGATGTTCGCGCTAGCCCCACAAATGGGGTGTCCAGAGACAGGTCTCGTCGAGGCGATCACAACGGTATATAAAACAAGGTAAACGTCTATATAAAAATTTGGAAAAATCGAACTTTGAACATGTCAAAAAAGTCCAATATATGAAAAGTTTAAAAATTTTCTTTGGAAAATGTTTGGGAAAGTGTGTTAATATTACGGGCTAATTAAGCCGCTTAAAACAATATATGTATATATTGTGTAGTCACAGACTTAAGGTTTCTATAGAATAAGCAGATTTCCCTTGTTTTACTAGCCCTTATTATACCTCGGTGCGTTTTTGTGTTTTCGCAGATGTTCGCGCTAGCCCCACAAATGGGGTGTCCAGTGACAGGTCTCGTCGAGGCGATCACAACGGTATATAAAACAAGGTACACGTCTATATAAAAATTTGGAAAAATCGAACTTTGAAGATGTCAAAAAAGTCCAATGTATGGAAAGTTTAAAAATTATCTTCAGAAAATGTTCGGGAAAGTGTGTTAATATTACGGGCTAATTAAGCCGCTTAAAACAATATACATATTGTGTAGTCACAGACTTAAGGTTTCTATAGAATAAGCAGATTTCCCTTGTTTTACTAGCCCTTACTATACCTCGGTGCGTTTTTGTGTTTTCGCAGATGTTCGCGCTAGCCCTACAAATGGGGTGTCCAGAGACAGGTCTCGTCGAGGCGATCACAACGGTATATAAAACAAGGTACACGTCTATATAAAAATTTGGAAAAATCGAACTTTGAACATGTCAAAAAAGTCCAATGTATAAAAGTTTAAAAATTTTCTTTGGAAAATGTTTGGGAAAGTGTGTTAATATTACAGGCTAATTAAGCCGCTTAAAACAATATATGTATATATTGTGTAGTCACAGACTTAAGGTTTCTATAGAATAAGCAGGTTTCCCTTGTTTTACTAGCCCTTACTATACCTCCGTGCGTTTTTGTGTTTTTGCAGATGTTCGCGCTAGCCCCACAAATGGGGTGTCCAGAGACAGGTCTCGTCGAGGCGATCACAACGGTATATAAAACAAGGTACACGTCTATATAAAAATTTGGAAAAATCGAACTTTGAACATGTCAAAAAAGTCCAATATATGAAAAGTTTAAAAATTTTCTTTGGAAAATGTTTGGGAAAGTGTGTTAATATTACAGGCTAATTAAGCCGCTTAAAACAATATATGTATATATTGTGTAGTCACAGACTTAAGGTTTCTATAGAATAAGCAGATTTCCCTTGTTTTACTAGCCCTTACTATACCTCGGTGCGTTTTTGTGTTTTTGCAGATGTTCGCGCTAGCCCCACAAATGGGATGTCCAGAGACAGGTCTCGTCGAGGCGATCACAACGGTATATAAAACAAGGTACACGTCTATATAAAAATTTGGAAAAATCGAATTTTGAAGATGTCAAAAAAGTCCAATGTATGGAAAGTTTAAAAATTTTCTTCGGAAAATGTTCGGGAAAGTGTGTTAATATTACGGGCTAATTAGGCCGCTTAAAACAATATACATATTGTGTAGTCACAGACTTAAGGTTTCTATAGAACAAGCAGATTTCCCTTGTTTTACTGGCCCTTACTATACCTCGGTGCGTTTTTGTGTTTTCGCAGATGTTCGCGCTAGCCCCACAAATGGGGTGTCCAGAGACAGGTCTCGTCGAGGCGATCACAACGGTATATAAAACAAGGTACACGTCTATATAAAAATTTGGAAAAATCGAACTTTGAAGATGTCAAAAAAGTCCAATGTATGGAAAGTTTAAAAATTATCTTCGGAAAATGTTCGGGAAAGTGTGTTAATATTACGGGCTAATTAAGCCGCTTAAAACAATATACATATTGTGTAGTCACAGACTTAAGGTTTCTATAGAATAAGCAGATTTCCCTTGTTTTACTAGCCCTTACTATACCTCGGTGCGTTTTTGTTTTCGCAGATGTTCGCGCTAGCCCCACAAATGGGGTGTCCAGAGACAGGTCTCGTCGAGGCGATCACAACGGTATATAAAACAAGGTACACGTCTATATAAAAATTTGGAAAAATCGAACTTTGAAGATGTCAAAAAAGTCCAATGTATAAAAGTTTAAAAATTTTCTTTGGAAAATGTTTGGGAAAGTGTGTTAATATTACAGGCTAATTAAGCCGCTTAAAACAATATATGTATATATTGTGTAGTCACAGACTTAAGGTTTCTATAGAATAAGCAGGTTTCCCTTGTTTTACTAGCCCTTACTATACCTCCGTGCGTTTTTGTGTTTTTGCAGATGTTCGCGCTAGCCCCACAAATGGGGTGTCCAGAGACAGGTCTCGTCGAGGCGATCACAACGGTATATAAAACAAGGTACACGTCTATATAAAAATTTGGAAAAATCGAACTTTGAACATGTCAAAAAAGTCCAATATATGAAAAGTTTAAAAATTTTCTTTGGAAAATGTTTGGGAAAGTGTGTTAATATTACAGGCTAATTAAGCCGCTTAAAACAATATATGTATATATTGTGTAGTTACAGACTTAAGGTTTCTATAGAATAAGCAGATTTCCCTTGTTTTACTAGCCCTTACTATACCTCGGTGCGTTTTTGTGTTTTTGCAGATGTTCGCGCTAGCCCCACAAATGGGATGTCCAGAGACAGGTCTCGTCGAGGCGATCACAACGGTATATAAAACAAGGTACACGTCTATATAAAAATTTGGAAAAATCGAATTTTGAAGATGTCAAAAAAGTCCAATGTATGGAAAGTTTAAAAATTTTCTTCGGAAAATGTTCGGGAAAGTGTGTTAATATTACGGGCTAATTAGGCCGCTTAAAACAATATACATATTGTGTAGTCACAGACTTAAGGTTTCTATAGAACAAGCAGATTTCCCTTGTTTTACTGGCCCTTACTATACCTCGGTGCGTTTTTGTGTTTTCGCAGATGTTCGCGCTAGCCCCACAAATGGGGTGTCCAGAGACAGGTCTCGTCGAGGCGATCACAACGGTATATAAAACAAGGTACACGTCTATATAAAAATTTGGAAAAATCGAACTTTGAAGATGTCAAAAAAGTCCAATGTATGGAAAGTTTAAAAATTATCTTCGGAAAATGTTCGGGAAAGTGTGTTAATATTACGGGCTAATTAAGCCGCTTAAAACAATATACATATTGTGTAGTCACAGACTTAAGGTTTCTATAGAATAAGCAGATTTCCCTTGTTTTACTAGCCCTTACTATACCTCGGTGCGTTTTTGTTTTCGCAGATGTTCGCGCTAGCCCCACAAATGGGGTGTCCAGAGACAGGTCTCGTCGAGGCGATCACAACGGTATATAAAACAAGGTACACGTCTATATAAAAATTTGGAAAAATCGAACTTTGAAGATGTCAAAAAAGTCCAATGTATAAAAGTTTAAAAATTTTCTTTGGAAAATGTTTGGGAAAGTGTGTTAATATTACAGGCTAATTAAGCCGCTTAAAACAATATATGTATATATTGTGTAGTCACAGACTTAAGGTTTCTATAGAATAAGCAGGTTTCCCTTGTTTTACTAGCCCTTACTATACCTCCGTGCGTTTTTGTGTTTTTGCAGATGTTCGCGCTAGCCCCACAAATGGGGTGTCCAGAGACAGGTCTCATCGAGGCGATCACAACGGTATATAAAACAAGGTACACGTCTATATAAAAATTTGGAAAAATCGAACTTTGAACATGTCAAAAAAGTCCAATATATGAAAAGTTTAAAAATTTTCTTTGGAAAATGTTTGGGAAAGTGTGTTAATATTACAGGCTAATTAAGCCGCTTAAAACAATATATGTATATATTGTGTAGTTACAGACTTAAGGTTTCTATAGAATAAGCAGATTTCCCTTGTTTTACTAGCCCTTACTATACCTCGGTGCGTTTTTGTGTTTTTGCAGATGTTCGCGCTAGCCCCACAAATGGGATGTCCAGAGACAGGTCTCGTCGAGGCGATCACAACGGTGTATAAAACAAGGTACACGTCTATATAAAAATTTGGAAAAATCGAATTTTGAAGATGTCAAAAAAGTCCAATGTATGGAAAGTTTAAAAATTTTCTTCGGAAAATGTTCGGGAAAGTGTGTTAATATTACGGGCTAATTAGGCCGCTTAAAACAATATACATATTGTGTAGTCACAGACTTAAGGTTTCTATAGAACAAGCAGATTTCCCTTGTTTTACTGGCCCTTACTATACCTCGGTGCGTTTTTGTGTTTTCGCAGATGTTCGCGCTAGCCCCACAAATGGGATGTCCAGAGACAGGTCTCGTCGAGGCGATCACAACGGTATATAAAACAAGGTACACGTCTATATAAAAATTTGGAAAAATCGAATTCTGAAGATGTCAAAAAAGTCCAATGTATGGAAAGTTTAAAAATTTTCTTTGGAAAATGTTCGGGAAAGTGTGTTAATATCACGGGCTAATTAAGCCGCTTAAAACAATATATATATATATATTGTGTAGTCACAGACTTAAGGTTTCTATAGAAAAAGCAGATTTCCCTTGTTTTACTAGCCCTTACTATACCTCGGTGCGTTTTTGTGTTTTCGCAGATGTTCGCGCTAGCCCCACAAATGGGGTGTCCAGAGACAGGTCTCGTCGAGGCGATCACAACGGTATATAAAACAAGGTACACGTCTATATAAAAATTTGGAAAAATCGAACTTTGAAGATGTCAAAAAAGTCCAATGTATGGAAAGTTTAAAAATTTTCTATGGAAAATGTTCGGGAAAGTGTGTTAATATTACGGGCTAATTAAGCAGCTTAAAACAATATACATATTGTGTAGTCACAGACTTAAGGTTTCTATAGAATAAGCAGGTTTCCCTTGTTTTACTAGCCCTTACTATACCTCTGTGCATTTTTGTGTTTTCGCAGATGTTCGCGCTAGCCCCACAAATGGGGTGTCCAGAGACAGGTCTCGTCGAGGCGATCACAACGGTATATAAAACAAGGTACACGTCTATATAAAAATTTGGAAAAATCGAATTTTGAAGATGTCAAAAAAGTCCAATGTATGGAAAGTTTAAAAATTTTCTTTGGAAAATGTTCGGGAAAGTGTGTTAATATTACGGGCTAATTAAGCCGCTTAAAACAATATACATATTGTGTAGTCACAGACTTAAGGTTTCTATAGAATAAGCAGATTTCCCTTGTTTTACTAGCTCTTACTATACCTCGGTGCGTTTTTGTGTTTTCGCAGATGTTCGCGCTAGTCCCACAAATGGGGTGTCCAGAGACAGGTCTCGTCGAGGCGATCACAACGGTATATAAAACAAGGTACACGTCTATATAAAAATTTGGAAAAATCGAATTTTGAAGATGTCAAAAAAAGTCCAATGTATGGAAAGTTTAAAAATTTTCTTTGGAAAATGTTCGGGAAAGTGTGTTAATATTACGGGCTAATTAAGCCGCTTAAAACAATATATATATATATATTGTGTAGTCACAGACTTAAGGTTTCTATAGAATAAGCAGATTTCCCTTGTTTTACTAACCCTTACTATACCTCGGTGCGTTTTTGTGTTTTCGCAGATGTTCGCGCTAGCCCCACAAATGGGGTGTCCAGAGACAGGTCTCATCGAGGCGATCACAACGGTATATAAAACAAGGTACACGTCTATATAAAAATTTGGAAAAATCGAATTTTGAAGATGTCAAAAAAGTCCAATGTATGGAAAGTTTAAAAATTTTCTTTGGAAAATGTTCGGGAAAGTGTGTTAATATTACGGGCTAATTAAGCCGCTTAAAACAATATACGTATTGTGTAGTCACAGACTTAAGGTTTCTATAGAATAAGCAGGTTTCCCTTGTTTTACTAGCCCTTACTATACCTCGGTGCGTTTTTGTGTTTTCGCAGATGTTCGCGCTAGCCCCACAAATGGGGTGTCCAGAGACAGGTCTCGTCGAGGCGATCACAACGGTATATAAAACAAGGTACACGTCTATATAAAAATTTGGAAAAATCGAACTTTGAAGATGTCAAAAAAGTCCAATGTATGGAAAGTTTAAAAATTTTCTTCGGAAAATGTTCGGGAAAGTGTGTTAATATTACAGGCTAATTAAGCCGCTTAAAACAATATATGTATATATTGTGTAGTCACAGACTTAAGGTTTCTATAGAATAAGCAGATTTCCCTTGTTTTACTAGCCCTTACTATACCTCGGTGCGTTTTTGTGTTTTCGCAGATGTTCGCGCTAGCCCCACAAATGGGGTGTCCAGAGACAGGTCTCGTCGAGGCGATCACAACGGTATATAAAACAAGGTACACGTCTATATAAAAATTTGGAAAAATCGAACTTTGAAGATGTCAAAAAAGTCCAATGTATGGAAAGTTTAAAAATTTTCTATGGAAAATGTTCGGGAAAGTGTGTTAATATTACGGGCTAATTAAGCAGCTTAAAACAATATACATATTGTGTAGTCACAGACTTAAGGTTTCTATAGAATAAGCAGGTTTCCCTTGTTTTACTAGCCCTTACTATACCTCTGTGCATTTTTGTGTTTTCGCAGATGTTCGCGCTAGCCCCACAAATGGGGTGTCCAGAGACAGGTCTCGTCGAGGCGATCACAACGGTATATAAAACAAGGTACACGTCTATATAAAAATTTGGAAAAATCGAACTTTGAAGATGTCAAAAAGTCCAATGTATGGAAAGTTTAAAAATTTTCTATGGAAAATGTTCGGGAAAGTTTGTAAATATTACGGGCTAATTAAGCCGCTTAAAACAATATACATATTGTGTAGTCACAGACTTAAGGTTTCTATAGAATAAGCAGATTTCCCTTGTTTTACTAGCCCTTATTATACCTCGGTGCGTTTTTGTGTTTTCGCAGATGTTCGCGCTAGCCCCACAAATGGGGTGTCCAGTGACAGGTCTCGTCGAGGCGATCACAACGGTATATAAAACAAGGTACACGTCTATATAAAAATTTGGAAAAATCGAACTTTGAAGATGTCAAAAAAGTCCAATGTATGGAAAGTTTAAAAATTATCTTCAGAAAATGTTCGGGAAAGTGTGTTAATATTACGGGCTAATTAAGCCGCTTAAAACAATATACATATTGTGTAGTCACAGACTTAAGGTTTCTATAGAACAAGCAGATTACCCTTGTTTTACTGGCCCTTACTATACCTCGGTGCGTTTTAGTGTTTTCACAGATGTTCGCGCTAGCCCCACAAATGGGGTGTCCAGAGACAGGTCTCGTCGAGGCGATCACAACGGTATATAAAACAAGGTACACGTCTATATAAAAATTTGGAAAAATCGAACTTTGAAGATGTCAAAAAGTCCAATGTATGGAAAGTTTAAAAATTTTCTTCGGAAAATGTTCGGGAAAGTGTGTAAATATTACGGGCTAATTAAGCCGCTTAAAACAATATACATATTGTGTAGTCACAGACTTAAGGTTTCTATAGAATAAGCAGATTTCCCTTGTTTTACTAGCCCTTACTATACCTCGGTGCGTTTTTGTGTTTTCGCAGATGTTCGCGCTAGCCCCACAAATGGGGTGTCCAGAGACAGGTCTCGTCGAGGCGATCACAACGGTATATAAAACAAGGTACACGTCTATATAAAAATTTGGAAAAATCGAACTTTGAACATGTCAAAAAAGTCCAATATATGAAAAGTTTAAAAATTTTCTTTGGAAAATGTTTGGGAAAGTGTGTTAATATTACAGGCTAATTAAGCCGCTTAAAACAATATATGTATATATTGTGTAGTCACAGACTTAAGGTTTCTATAGAATAAGCAGATTTCCCTTGTTTTACTAGCCCTTACTATACCTCGGTGCGTTTTTGTGTTTTCGCAGATGTTCGCGCTAGCCCCACAAATGGGGAGTCCAGAGACAGGTCTCGTCGAGGCGATCACAACGGTATATAAAACAAGGTACACGTCTATATAAAAATTTGGAAAAATCGAACTTTGAAGATGTCAAAAAGTCTAATGTATGGAAAGTTTAAAAATTTTCTTCGGAAAATGTTCGGGAAAGTGTGTAAATATTACGGGCTAATTAAGCCGCTTAAAACAATAAACATATTGTGTAGTCACAGACTTAAGGTTTCTATAGAATAAGCAGATTTCCCTTGTTTTACTAGCCCTTATTATACCTCGGTGCGTTTTTGTGTTTTCGCAGATGTTCGCGCTAGCCCCACAAATGGGGTGTCCAGTGACAGGTCTCGTCGAGGCGATCACAACGGTATATAAAACAAGGTACACGTCTATATAAAAATTTGGAAAAATCGAACTTTGAAGATGTCAAAAAAGTCCAATGTATGGAAAGTTTAAAAATTATCTTCAGAAAATGTTCGGGAAAGTGTGTTAATATTACGGGCTAATTAAGCCGCTTAAAACAATATACATATTGTGTAGTCACAGACTTAAGGTTTCTATAGAATAAGCAGATTTCCCTTGTTTTACTAGCCCTTACTATACCTCGGTGCGTTTTTGTGTTTTCGCAGATGTTCGCGCTAGCCCTACAAATGGGGTGTCCAGAGACAGGTCTCGTCGAGGCGATCACAACGGTATATAAAACAAGGTACACGTCTATATAAAAATTTGGAAAAATCGAACTTTGAAGATGTCAAAAAAGTCCAATGTATAAAAGTTTAAAAATTTTCTTTGGAAAATGTTTGGGAAAGTGTGTTAATATTACAGGCTAATTAAGCCGCTTAAAACAATATATGTATATATTGTGTAGTCACAGACTTAAGGTTTCTATAGAATAAGCAGGTTTCCCTTGTTTTACTAGCCCTTACTATACCTCCGTGCGTTTTTGTGTTTTTGCAGATGTTCGCGCTAGCCCCACAAATGGGGTGTCCAGAGACAGGTCTCGTCGAGGCGATCACAACGGTATATAAAACAAGGTACACGTCTATATAAAAATTTGGAAAAATCGAACTTTGAACATGTCAAAAAAGTCCAATATATGAAAAGTTTAAAAATTTTCTTTGGAAAATGTTTGGGAAAGTGTGTTAATATTACAGGCTAATTAAGCCGCTTAAAACAATATATGTATATATTGTGTAGTCACAGACTTAAGGTTTCTATAGAATAAGCAGATTTCCCTTGTTTTACTAGCCCTTACTATACCTCGGTGCGTTTTTGTGTTTTTGCAGATGTTCGCGCTAGCCCCACAAATGGGATGTCCAGAGACAGGTCTCGTCGAGGCGATCACAACGGTATATAAAACAAGGTACACGTCTATATAAAAATTTGGAAAAATCGAATTTTGAAGATGTCAAAAAAGTCCAATGTATGGAAAGTTTAAAAATTTTCTTCGGAAAATGTTCGGGAAAGTGTGTTAATATTACGGGCTAATTAGGCCGCTTAAAACAATATACATATTGTGTAGTCACAGACTTAAGGTTTCTATAGAACAAGCAGATTTCCCTTGTTTTACTGGCCCTTACTATACCTCGGTGCGTTTTTGTGTTTTCGCAGATGTTCGCGCTAGCCCCACAAATGGGGTGTCCAGAGACAGGTCTCGTCGAGGCGATCACAACGGTATATAAAACAAGGTACACGTCTATATAAAAATTTGGAAAAATCGAATTCTGAAGATGTCAAAAAAGTCCAATGTATGGAAAGTTTAAAAATTTTCTTTGGAAAATGTTCGGGAAAGTGTGTTAATATCACGGGCTAATTAAGCCGCTTAAAACAATATATATATATATATATTGTGTAGTCACAGACTTAAGGTTTCTATAGAAAAAGCAGATTTCCCTTGTTTTACTAGCCCTTACTATACCTCGGTGCGTTTTTGTGTTTTCGCAGATGTTCGCGCTAGCCCCACAAATGGGGTGTCCAGAGACAGGTCTCGTCGAGGCGATCACAACGGTATATAAAACAAGGTACACGTCTATATAAAAATTTGGAAAAATCGAACTTTGAACATGTCAAAAAAGTCCAATATATGAAAAGTTTAAAAATTTTCGAAAAATCGAATTTTGAAGATGTCAAAAAAGTCCAATGTATGGAAAGTTTAAAAATTTTCTTTGGAAAATGTTCGGGAAAGTGTGTTAATATTACGGGCTAATTAAGCCGCTTAAAACAATATACATATTGTGTAGTCACAGACTTAAGGTTTCTATAGAATAAGCAGATTTCCCTTGTTTTACTAGCTCTTACTATACCTCGGTGCGTTTTTGTGTTTTCGCAGATGTTCGCGCTAGTCCCACAAATGGGGTGTCCAGAGACAGGTCTCGTCGAGGCGATCACAACGGTATATAAAACAAGGTACACGTCTATATAAAAATTTGGAAAAATCGAATTTTGAAGATGTCAAAAAAAGTCCAATGTATGGAAAGTTTAAAAATTTTCTTTGGAAAATGTTCGGGAAAGTGTGTTAATATTACGGGCTAATTAAGCCGCTTAAAACAATATATATATATATATATTGTGTAGTCACAGACTTAAGGTTTCTATAGAATAAGCAGATTTCCCTTGTTTTACTAACCCTTACTATACCTCGGTGCGTTTTTGTGTTTTCGCAGATGTTCGCGCTAGCCCCACAAATGGGGTGTCCAGAGACAGGTCTCATCGAGGCGATCACAACGGTATATAAAACAAGGTACACGTCTATATAAAAATTTGGAAAAATCGAATTTTGAAGATGTCAAAAAAGTCCAATGTATGGAAAGTTTAAAAATTTTCTTTGGAAAATGTTCGGGAAAGTGTGTTAATATTACGGGCTAATTAAGCCGCTTAAAACAATATACATATTGTGTAGTCACAGACTTAAGGTTTCTATAGAATAAGCAGGTTTCCCTTGTTTTACTAGCCCTTACTATACCTCGGTGCGTTTTTGTGTTTTCGCAGATGTTCGCGCTAGCCCCACAAATGGGGTGTCCAGAGACAGGTCTCGTCGAGGCGATCACAACGGTATATAAAACAAGGTACACGTCTATATAAAAATTTGGAAAAATCGAACTTTGAAGATGTCAAAAAAGTCCAATGTATGGAAAGTTTAAAAATTTTCTTCGGAAAATGTTCGGGAAAGTGTGTTAATATTACAGGCTAATTAAGCCGCTTAAAACAATATATGTATATATTGTGTAGTCACAGACTTAAGGTTTCTATAGAATAAGCAGATTTCCCTTGTTTTACTAGCCCTTACTATACCTCGGTGCGTTTTTGTGTTTTCGCAGATGTTCGCGCTAGCCCCACAAATGGGGTGTCCAGAGACAGGTCTCGTCGAGGCGATCACAACGGTATATAAAACAAGGTACACGTCTATATAAAAATTTGGAAAAATCGAACTTTGAAGATGTCAAAAAAGTCCAATGTATGGAAAGTTTAAAAATTTTCTATGGAAAATGTTCGGGAAAGTGTGTTAATATTACGGGCTAATTAAGCAGCTTAAAACAATATACATATTGTGTAGTCACAGACTTAAGGTTTCTATAGAATAAGCAGGTTTCCCTTGTTTTACTAGCCCTTACTATACCTCTGTGCATTTTTGTGTTTTCGCAGATGTTCGCGCTAGCCCCACAAATGGGGTGTCCAGAGACAGGTCTCGTCGAGGCGATCACAACGGTATATAAAACAAGGTACACGTCTATATAAAAATTTGGAAAAATCGAACTTTGAAGATGTCAAAAAGTCCAATGTATGGAAAGTTTAAAAATTTTCTATGGAAAATGTTCGGGAAAGTTTGTAAATATTACGGGCTAATTAAGCCGCTTAAAACAATATACATATTGTGTAGTCACAGACTTAAGGTTTCTATAGAATAAGCAGATTTCCCTTGTTTTACTAGCCCTTATTATACCTCGGTGCGTTTTTGTGTTTTCGCAGATGTTCGCGCTAGCCCCACAAATGGGGTGTCCAGTGACAGGTCTCGTCGAGGCGATCACAACGGTATATAAAACAAGGTACACGTCTATATAAAAATTTGGAAAAATCGAACTTTGAAGATGTCAAAAAAGTCCAATGTATGGAAAGTTTAAAAATTATCTTCAGAAAATGTTCGGGAAAGTGTGTTAATATTACGGGCTAATTAAGCCGCTTAAAACAATATACATATTGTGTAGTCACAGACTTAAGGTTTCTATAGAACAAGCAGATTACCCTTGTTTTACTGGCCCTTACTATACCTCGGTGCGTTTTAGTGTTTTTACAGATGTTCGCGCTAGCCCCACAAATGGGGTGTCCAGAGACAGGTCTCGTCGAGGCGATCACAACGGTATATAAAACAAGGTACACGTCTATATAAAAATTTGGAAAAATCGAATTTTGAAGATGTCAAAAAAAGTCCAATGTATGGAAAGTTTAAAAATTTTCTTTGGAAAATGTTCGGGAAAGTGTGTTAATATTACGGGCTAATTAAGCCGCTTAAAACAATATATATATATATATATATATATATATATATATATTGTGTGGTCACAGACTTAAGGTTTCTATAGAATAAGCAGATTTCCCTTGTTTTACTAGCCCTTACTATACCTCGGTGCGTTTTTGTGTTTTCGCAGATGTTCGCGCTAGCCCCACAAATGGGGTGTCCAGAGACAGGTCTCGTCGAGGCGATCACAACGGTATATAAAACAAGGTACACGTCTATATAAAAATTTGGAAAAATCGAACTTTGAAGATGTCAAAAAGTCCAATGTATGGAAAGTTTAAAAATTTTCTTCGGAAAATGTTCGGGAAAGTGTGTTAATATTACGGGCTAATTAAGCCGCTTAAAACAATACATATATATATATATATATATATTGTGTAGTCACAGACTTAAGGTTTCTATAGAATAAGCAGATTTCCCTTGTTTTACTAGCCCTTACTATACCTCGGTGCGTTTTTGTGTTTTCGCAGATGTTCGCGCTAGCCCCACAAATGGGGTGTCCAGAGACAGGTCTCGTCGAGGCGATCACAACGGTATATAAAACAAGGTACACGTCTATATAAAAATTTGGAAAAATCGAACTTTGAATATGTCAAAAAGTCCAATGTATGGAAAGTTTAAAAATTTTCTTCGGAAAATGTTCGGGAAAGTGTGTAAATATTACGGGCTAATTAAGCCGCTTAAAACAATATACATATTGTGTAGTCACAGACTTAAGGTTTCTATAGAATAAGCAGATTTCCCTTGTTTTACTAGCCCTTACTATACCTCGGTGCGTTTTTGTGTTTTCGCAGATGTTCGCGCTAGCCCCACAAATGGGGTGTCCAGAGACAGGTCTCGTCGAGGCGATCACAACGGTATATAAAACAAGGTACACGTCTATATAAAAATTTGGAAAAATCGAACTTTGAACATGTCAAAAAAGTCCAATATATGAAAAGTTTAAAAATTTTCTTTGGAAAATGTTTGGGAAAGTGTGTTAATATTACAGGCTAATTAAGCCGCTTAAAACAATATATGTATATATTGTGTAGTCACAGACTTAAGGTTTCTATAGAATAAGCAGATTTCCCTTGTTTTACTAGCCCTTACTATACCTCGGTGCGTTTTTGTGTTTTCGCAGATGTTCGCGCTAGCCCCACAAATGGGGTGTCCAGAGACAGGTCTCGTCGAGGCGATCACAACGGTATATAAAACAAGGTACACGTCTATATAAAAATTTGGAAAAATCGAACTTTGAAGATGTCAAAAAAGTCCAATGTATGGAAAGTTTAAAAATTATCTTCGGAAAATGTTCGGGAAAGTGTGTTAATATTACGGGCTAATTAAGCCGCTTAAAACAATATACATATTGTGTAGTCACAGACTTAAGGTTTCTATAGAATAAGCAGATTTCCCTTGTTTTACTAGCCCTTACTATACCTCGGTGCGTTTTTGTGTTTTCGCAGATGTTTGCGCTAGCCCTACAAATGGGGTGTCCAGTGACAGGTCTCGTCGAGGCGATCACAACGGTATATAAAACAAGGTACACGTCTATATAAAAAATTGGAAAAATCGAACTTTGAAGATGTCAAAAAAGTCCAATGTATGGAAAGTTTAAAAATTATCTTCAGAAAATGTTCGGGAAAGTGTGTTAATATTACGGGCTAATTAAGCCGCTTAAAACAATATACATATTGTGTAGTCACAGACTTAAGGTTTCTATAGAATAAGCAGATTTCCCTTGTTTTACTAGCCCTTACTATACCTCGGTGCGTTTTTGTGTTTTCGCAGATGTTCGCGCTAGCCCCACAAATGGGGTGTCCAGAGACAGGTCTCGTCGATGCGATCACAACGGTATATAAAACAAGGTACACGTCTATATAAAAACTTGGAAAAATCGAACTTTGAACATGTCAAAAAAGTCCAATATATGAAAAGTTTAAAAATTTTCTTTGGAAAATGTTTGGGAAAGTGTGTTAATATTACAGGCTAATTAAGCCGCTTAAAACAATATATGTATATATTGTGTAGTCACAGACTTAAGGTTTCTATAGAATAAGCAGATTTCCCTTGTTTTACTAGCCCTTACTATACCTCGGTGCGTTTTTGTGTTTTCGCAGATGTTCGCGCTAGCCCCACAAATGGGGTGTCCAGAGACAGGTCTCGTCGAGGCGATCACAACGGTATATAAAACAAGGTACACGTCTATATAAAAATTTGGAAAAATCGAATTTTGAAGATGTCAAAAAAGTCCAATGTATGGAAAGTTTAAAAATTTTCTATGGAAAATGTTCGGGAAAGTGTGTAAATATTACGGGCTAATTAAGCCGCTTAAAACAATATACATATTGTGTAGTCACAGACTTAAGGTTTCTATAGAACAAGCAGATTACCCTTGTTTTACTAGCCCTTACTATACCTCGGTGCGTTTTAGTGTTTTCACAGATGTTCGAGCTAGCCCCACAAATGGGGTGTCCAGAGACAGGTCTCGTCGAGGCGATCACAACGGTATATAAAACAAGGTACACGTCTATATAAAAATTTGGAAAAATCGAACTTTGAAGATGTCAAAAAGTCCAATGTATGGAAAGTTTAAAAATTTTCTTCGGAAAATGTTCGGGAAAGTGTGTTAATATTACGGGCTAATTAAGCCGCTTAAAACAATATACATATTGTGTAGTCACAGACTTAAGGTTTCTATAGAATAAGCAGATTTCCCTTGTTTTACTAGCCCTTACTATACCTCGGTGCGTTTTTGTGTTTTCGCAGATGTTCGCGCTAGCCCCACAAATGGGGTGTCCAGAGACAGGTCTCGTCGAGGCGATCACAACGGTATATAAAACAAGGTACACGTCTATATAAAAATTTGGAAAAATCGATTTTGAAGATGTCAAAAAAGTCCAATGTATGGAAAGTTTAAAAATTTTCTATGGAAAATGTTCGGGAAAGTGTGTTAATATTACGGGCTAATTAAGCCGCTTAAAACAATATACATATTGTGTAGTCACAGACTTAAGGTTTCTATAGAATAAGCAGGTTTCCCTTGTTTTACTAGCCCTTACTATACCTCGGTGCGTTTTTGTGTTTTCGCAGATGTTCGCGCTAGCCCCACAAATGGGGTGTCCAGAGACAGGTCTCGTCGAGGCGATCACAACGGTATATAAAACAAGGTACACGTCTATATAAAAATTTGGAAAAATCGATTTTGAAGATGTCAAAAAAGTCCAATGTATGGAAAGTTTAAAAATTTTCTATGGAAAATGTTCGGGAAAGTGTGTTAATATTACGGGCTAATTAAGCCGCTTAAAACAATATACATATTGTGTAGTCACAGACTTAAGGTTTCTATAGAATAAGCAGGTTTCCCTTGTTTTACTGGCCCTTACTATACCTCGGTGCGTTTTTGTGTTTTCGCAGATGTTCGCGCTAGCCCCACAAATGGGGTGTCCAGAGACAGGTCTCGTCGAGGCGATCACAACGGTATATAAAACAAGGTACACGTCTATATAAAAATTTGGAAAAATCGAATTTTGAAGATGTCAAAAAAGTCCAATGTATGGAAAGTTTAAAAATTTTCTATGGAAAATGTTCGGGAAAGTGTGTAAATATTACGGGCTAATTAAGCCGCTTAAAACAATATACATATTGTGTAGTCACAGACTTAAGGTTTCTATAGAACAAGCAGATTACCCTTGTTTTACTGGCCCTTACTATACCTCGGTGCGTTTTAGTGTTTTCACAGATGTTCGAGCTAGCCCCACAAATGGGGTGTCCAGAGACAGGTCTCGTCGAGGCGATCACAACGGTATATAAAACAAGGTACACGTCTATATAAAAATTTGGAAAAATCGAACTTTGAAGATGTCAAAAAGTCCAATGTATGGAAAGTTTAAAAATTTTCTTCGGAAAATGTTCGGGAAAGTGTGTTAATATTACGGGCTAATTAAGCCGCTTAAAACAATATACATATTGTGTAGTCACAGACTTAAGGTTTCTATAGAATAAGCAGGTTTCCCTTGTTTTACTAGCCCTTACTATACCTCGGTGCGTTTTTGTGTTTTCGCAGATGTTCGCGCTAGCCCCACAAATGGGGTGTCCAGAGACAGGTCTCGTCGAGGCGATCACAACGGTATATAAAACAAGGTACACGTCTATATAAAAATTTGGAAAAATCGATTTTGAAGATGTCAAAAAAGTCCAATGTATGGAAAGTTTAAAAATTTTCTATGGAAAATGTTCGGGAAAGTGTGTTAATATTACGGGCTAATTAAGCCGCTTAAAACAATATACATATTGTGTAGTCACAGACTTAAGGTTTCTATAGAATAAGCAGGTTTCCCTTGTTTTACTGGCCCTTACTATACCTCGGTGCGTTTTTGTGTTTTCGCAGATGTTCGCGCTAGCCCCACAAATGGGGTGTCCAGAGACAGGTCTCGTCGAGGCGATCACAACGGTATATAAAACAAGGTACACGTCTATATAAAAATTTGGAAAAATCGAACTTTGAAGATGTCAAAAAGTCCAATGTATGGAAAGTTTAAAAATTTTCTTCGGAAAATGTTCGGGAAAGTGTGTTAATATTACGGGCTAATTAAGCCGCTTAAAACAATATACATATTGTGTAGTCACAGACTTAAGGTTTCTATAGAATAAGCAGATTTCCCTTGTTTTACTAGCCCTTACTATACCTCGGTGCGTTTTTGTGTTTTCGCAGATGTTCGCGCTAGCCCCACAAATGGGGTGTCCAGAGACAGGTCTCGTCGAGGCGATCACAACGGTATATAAAACAAGGTACACGTCTATATAAAAATTTGGAAAAATCGAACTTTGAACATGTCAAAAAAGTCCAATATATGAAAAGTTTAAAAATTTTCTTTGGAAAATGTTTGGGAAAGTGTGTTAATATTACAGGCTAATTAAGCCGCTTAAAACAATATATGTATATATTGTGTAGTCACAGACTTAAGGTTTCTATAGAATAAGCAGATTTCCCTTGTTTTACTAGCCCTTACTATACCTCGGTGCGTTTTTGTGTTTTCGCAGATGTTCGCGCTAGCCCCACAAATGGGGAGTCCAGAGACAGGTCTCGTCGAGGCGATCACAACGGTATATAAAACAAGGTACACGTCTATATAAAAATTTGGAAAAATCGAACTTTGAAGATGTCAAAAAAGTCCAATGTATGGAAAGTTTAAAAATTTTCTTCGGAAAATGTTCGGGAAAGTGTGTTAATATTACGGGCTATTTAGCCGCTTAAAACAATATATATATTGTGTAGTCACAGACTTAAGGTTTCTATAGAATAAGCAGGTTTCCCTTGTTTTACTAGCCCTTACTATACCTCTGTGCATTTTTGTGTTTTCGCAGATGTTCGCGCTAGCCCCACAAATGGGGTGTCCAGAGACAGGTCTCGTCGAGGCGATCACAACGGTATATAAAACAAGGTACACGTCTATATAAAAATTTGGAAAAATCGAACTTTGAAGATGTCAAAAAAGTCCAATGTATAAAAGTTTAAAAATTTTCTTTGGAAAATGTTTGGGAAAGTGTGTTAATATTACAGGCTAATTAAGCCGCTTAAAACAATATATGTATATATTGTGTAGTCACAGACTTAAGGTTTCTATAGAATAAGCAGGTTTCCCTTGTTTTACTAGCCCTTACTATACCTCCGTGCGTTTGTGTTTTTGCAGATGTTCGCGCTAGCCCCACAAATGGGGTGTCCAGAGACAGGTCTCGTCGAGGCGATCACAACGGTATATAAAACAAGGTACACGTCTATATAAAAATTTGGAAAAATCGAACTTTGAACATGTCAACAAAGTCCAATGTATGGAAAGTTTAAAAATTTTGTTCGGAAAATATTCGGGAAAGTGTGTTAATATTACGGGCTAATTAAGCCGCTTAAAACAATATACATATTGTGTAGTCACAGACTTAAGGTTTCTATAGAATAAGCAGGTTTCCCTTGTTTTACTAGCCCTTACTATACCTCGGTGCGTTTTTGTGTTTTCGCAGATGTTCGCGCTAGCCCCACAAATGGGGTGTCCAGAGACAGGTCTCGTCGAGGCGATCACAACGGTATATAAAACAAGGTACACGTCTATATAAAAATTTGGAAAAATCGAACTTTGAAGATGTCAAAAAAGTCCAATGTATGAAAAGTTTAAAAATTTTCTTTGGAAAATGTTTGGGAAAGTGTGTTAATATTACAGGCTAATTAAGCCGCTTAAAACAATATATGTATATATTGTGTAGTCACAGACTTAAGGTTTCTATAGAATAAGCAGATTTCCCTTGTTTTACTAGCCCTTACTATACCTCGGTGCGTTTTTGTGTTTTCGCAGATGTTCGCGCTAGCCCCACAAATGGGGTGTCCAGAGACAGGTCTCGTCGAGGCGATCACAACGGTATATAAAACAAGGTACACGTCTATATAAAAATTTGGAAAAATCGATTTTGAAGATGTCAAAAAAGTCCAATGTATGGAAAGTTTAAAAATTTTCTATGGAAAATGTTCGGGAAAGTGTGTTAATATTACGGGCTAATTAAGCCGCTTAAAACAATATACATATTGTGTAGTCACAGACTTAAGGTTTCTATAGAATAAGCAGGTTTCCCTTGTTTTACTAGCCCTTACTATAACTCGGTGCGTTTTTGTGTTTTCGCAGATGTTCGCGCTAGCCCCACAAATGGGGTGTCCAGAGACAGGTCTCGTCGAGGCGATCACAACGGTATATAAAACACGGTACACGTCTATATAAAAATTTGGAAAAATCGAACTTTGAAGATGTCAAAAAAGTCCAATGTATGGAAAGTTTAAAAATTATCTTCGGAAAATGTTCGGGAAAGTGTGTTAATATTACGGGCTATTTAGCCGCTTAAAACAATATATATATTGTGTAGTCACAGACTTAAGGTTTCTATAGAATAAGCAGGTTTCCCTTGTTTTACTAGCCCTTACTATACCTCTGTGCATTTTTGTGTTTTCGCAGATGTTCGCGCTAGCCCCACAAATGGGGTGTCCAGAGACAGGTCTCGTCGAGGCGATCACAACGGTATATAAAACAAGGTACACGTCTATATAAAAATTTGGAAAAATCGAATTTTGAAGATGTCAAAAAAGTCCAATGTATGGAAAGTTTAAAAATTTTCTATGGAAAATGTTCGGGAAAGTGTGTTAATATTACGGGCTAATTAAGCCGCTTAAAACAATATACATATTGTGTAGTCACAGACTTAAGGTTTCTATAGAACAAGCAGATTACCCTTGTTTTACTGGCCCTTACTATACCTCGGTGCGTTTTTGTGTTTTCACAGATGTTCGCGCTAGCCCCACAAATGGGGTGTCCAGAGACAGGTCTCGTCGAGGCGATCACAACGGTATATAAAACAAGGTACACGTCTATATAAAAATTTGGAAAAATCGAACTTTTAAGATGTCAAAAAGTCCAATGTATGGAAAGTTTAAAAATTTTCTTCGGAAAATGTTCGGGAAAGTGTGTTAATATTACGGGCTAATTAAGCGGCTTAAAACAATATACATATTGTGTAGTCACAGACTTAAGGTTTCTATAGAATAAGCAGATTTCCCTTGTTTTACTAGCCCTTACTATACCTCGGTGCGTTTTTGTGTTTTCGCAGATGTTCGCGCTAGCCCCTCAAATGGGGTGTCCAGAGACAGGTCTCGTCGATGCGATCACAACGGTATATAAAACAAGGTACACGTCTATATAAAAATTTGGAAAAATCGATTTTGAAGATGTCAAAAAAGTCCAATGTATGGAAAGTTTAAAAATTTTCTATGGAAAATGTTCGGGAAAGTGTGTTAATATTACGGGCTAATTAAGCCGCTTTAAACAATATACATATTGTGTAGTCACAGACTTAAGGTTTCTATAGAATAAGCAGATTTCCCTTGTTTTACTAGCCCTTATTATACCTCGGTGCGTTTTTGTGTTTTCGCAGATGTTCGCGCTAGCCCCACAAATGGGGTGTCCAGTGACAGGTCTCGTCGAGGCGATCACAACGGTATATAAAACAAGGTACACGTCTATATAAAAATTTGGAAAAATCGAACTTTGAAGATGTCAAAAAAGTCCAATGTATGGAAAGTTTAAAAATTATCTTCGGAAAATGTTCGGGAAAGTGTGTTAATATTACGGGCTAATTAAGCCGCTTAAAACAATATACATATTGTGTAGTCACAGACTTAAGGTTTCTATAGAATAAGCAGATTTCCCTTGTTTTACTAGCCCTTACTATACCTCGGTGCGTTTTTGTGTTTTCGCAGATGTTCGCGCTAGCCCCACAAATGGGGTGTCCAGAGACAGGTCTCGTCGAGGCGATCACAACGGTATATAAAACAAGGTACACGTCTATATAAAAATTTGGAAAAATCGAACTTTGAAGATGTCAAAAAAGTCCAATGTATGGAAAGTTTAAAAATTTTCTTCGGAAAATGTTCGGAAAAGTAAGTTAATATTACGGGCTAATTAAGCCGCTTAAAACAATATACATATTGTGTAGTCACAGACTTAAGGTTTCTATAGAATAAGCAGATTTCCCTTGTTTTACTAGCCCTTATTATACCTCGGTGCGTTTTTGTGTTTTCGCAGATGTTCGCGCTAGCCCCACAAATGGGGTGTCCAGTGACAGGTCTCGTCGAGGCGATCACAACGGTATATAAAACAAGGTACACGTCTATATAAAAATTTGGAAAAATCGAACTTTTAAGATGTCAAAAAGTCCAATGTATGGAAAGTTTAAAAATTTTCTTCGGAAAATGTTCGGGAAAGTAAGTTAATATTACGGGCTAATTAAGCCGCTTAAAACAATATATATATTGTGTAGTCACAGACTTAAGGTTTCTATAGAATAAGCAGGTTTCCCTTGTTTTACTAGCCCTTACTATACCTCCGTGCGTTTTTGTGTTTTTGCAGATGTTCGCGCTAGCCCCACAAATGGGGTGTCCAGAGACAGGTCTCGTCGAGGCGATCACAACGGTATATAAAACAAGGTAAACGTCTATATAAAAATTTGGAAAAATCGATTTTTGAAGATGTCAAAAAAGTCCAATGTATGAAAAGTTTAAAAATTTTCTTTGGAAAATGTTTGGGAAAGTGTGTTAATATTACAGGCTAATTAAGCCGCTTAAAACAATATATGTATATATTGTGTAGTCACAGACTTAAGGTTTCTATAGAATAAGCAGGTTTCCCTTGTTTTACTAGCCCTTACTATACCTCCGTGCGTTTTTGTGTTTTTGCAGATGTTCGCGCTAGCCCCACAAATGGGGTGTCCAGAGACAGGTCTCGTCGAGGCGATCACAACAGTATATAAAACAAGGTACACGTCTATATAAAAATTTGGAAAAATCGAACTTTGAACATGTCAAAAAAGTCCAATGTATGGAAAGTTTAAAAATTTTCTTCGGAAAATATTCGGGAAAGTGTGTTAATATTACGGGCTAATTAAGCCGCTTAAAACAATATACATATTGTGTAGTCACAGACTTAAGGTTTCTATAGAATAAGCAGGTTTCCCTTGTTTTACTAGCCCTTACTATACCTCGGTGCGTTTTTGTGTTTTCGCAGATGTTCGCGCTAGCCCCACAAATGGGGTGTCCAGTGACAGGTCTCGTCGAGGCGATCACAACGGTATATAAAACAAGGTACACGTCTATATAAAAATTTGGAAAAATCGAACTTTGAAGATGTCAAAAAAGTCCAATGTATGGAAAGTTTAAAAATTATCTTCGGAAAATGTTCGGGAAAGTGTGTTAATATTACGGGCTAATAAAGCCGCTTAAAACAATATACATATTGTGTAGTCACAGACTTAAGGTTGCTATAGAATAAGCAGATTTCCCTTGTTTTACTAGCCCTTACTATACCTAGGTGCGTTTTTGTGTTTTCGCAGATGTTCGCGCTAGCCCCACAAATGGGGTGTCCAGAGACAGGTCTCGTCGAGGCGATCACAACGGTATATAAAACAAGGTACACGTCTATATAAAAATTTGGAAAAATCGAACTTTGAAGATGTCAAAAAAGTCCAATGTATGAAAAGTTTAAAAATTTTCTTTGGAAAATGTTTGGGAAAGTGTGTTAATATTACAGGCTAATTAAGCCGCTTAAAACAATATATGTATATATTGTGTAGTCACAGACTTAAGGTTTCTATAGAATAAGCAGATTTCCCTTGTTTTACTAGCCCTTACTATACCTCGGTGCGTTTTTGTGTTTTCGCAGATGTTCGCGCTAGCCCCACAAATGGGGTGTCCAGAGACAGGTCTCGTCGAGGCGATCACAACGGTATATAAAACAAGGTACACGTCTATATAAAAATTTGGAAAAATCGAACTTTGAAGATGTCAAAAAAGTCCAATGTATGGAAAGTTTAAAAATTTTCTTCGGAAAATGTTCGGGAAAGCGTGTTAATATTACGGGCTAATTAAGCCGCTTAAAACAATATACATATTGTGTAGTCACAGACTTAAGGTTTCTATAGAATAAGCAGATTTCCCTTGTTTTACTAGCCCTTACTATACCTCGGTGCGTTTTTGTGTTTTCGCAGATGTTCGCGCTAGCCCCACAAATGGGGTGTCCAGAGACAGGTCTCGTCGAGGCGATCACAACGGTATATAAAACAAGGTACACGTCTATATAAAAATTTGGAAAAATCGATTTTGAAGATGTCAAAAAAGTCCAATGTATGGAAAGTTTAAAAATTTTCTATGGAAAATGTTCGGGAAAGTGTGTTAATATTACGGGCTAATTAAGCCGCTTAAAACAATATACATATTGTGTAGTCACAGACTTAAGGTTTCTATAGAATAAGCAGGTTTCCCTTGTTTTACTAGCCCTTACTATAACTCGGTGCGTTTTTGTGTTTTCGCAGATGTTCGCGCTAGCCCCACAAATGGGGTGTCCAGAGACAGGTCTCGTCGAGGCGATCACAACGGTATATAAAACAAGGTACACGTCTATATAAAAATTTGGAAAAATCGAACTTTGAAGATGTCAAAAAAGTCCAATGTATGGAAAGTTTAAAAATTTTCTTCGGAAAATGTTCGGGAAAGTGTGTTAATATTACGGGCTATTTAGCCGCTTAAAACAATATATATATTGTGTAGTCACAGACTTAAGGTTTCTATAGAATAAGCAGGTTTCCCTTGTTTTACTAGCCCTTACTATACCTCTGTGCATTTTTGTGTTTTCGCAGATGTTCGCGCTAGCCCCACAAATGGGGTGTCCAGAGACAGGTCTCGTCGAGGCGATCACAACGGTATATAAAACAAGGTACACGTCTATATAAAAATTTGGAAAAATCGAATTTTGAAGATGTCAAAAAAGTCCAATGTATGGAAAGTTTAAAAATTTTCTATGGAAAATGTTCGGGAAAGTGTGTTAATATTACGGGCTAATTAAGCCGCTTAAAACAATATACATATTGTGTAGTCACAGACTTAAGGTTTCTATAGAACAAGCAGATTACCCTTGTTTTACTGGCCCTTACTATACCTCGGTGCGTTTTTGTGTTTTCACAGATGTTCGCGCTAGCCCCACAAATGGGGTGTCCAGAGACAGGTCTCGTCGAGGCGATCACAACGGTATATAAAACAAGGTACACGTCTATATAAAAATTTGGAAAAATCGAACTTTTAAGATGTCAAAAAGTCCAATGTATGGAAAGTTTAAAAATTTTCTTCGGAAAATGTTCGGGAAAGTGTGTTAATATTACGGGCTAATTAAGCCGCTTTAAACAATATACATATTGTGTAGTCACAGACTTAAGGTTTCTATAGAACAAGCAGATTTCCCTTGTTTTACTAGCCCTTACTATACCTCGGTGCGTTTTTGTGTTTTCGCAGATGTTCGCGCTAGCCCCACAAATGGGGTGTCCAGAGACAGGTCTCGTCGATGCGATCACAACGGTATATAAAACAAGGTACACGTCTATATAAAAATTTGGAAAAATCGAACTTTGAACATGTCAAAAAAGTCCAATGTATGGAAAGTTTAAAAATTTTCTATGGAAAATGTTCAGGAAAGTGTGTTAATATTACGGGCTAATTAAGCCGCTTAAAACAATATACATATTGTGTAGTCACAGACTTACGGTTTCTATAGAACAAGCAGATTACCCTTGTTTTACTGGCCCTTACTATACCTCGGTGCGTTTTAGTGTTTTCACAGATGTTCGCGCTAGCCCCACAAATGGGGTGTCCAGAGACAGATCTCGTCGAGGCGATCACAACGGTATATAAAACAAGGTACACGTCTATATAAAAATTTGGAAAAATCGATTTTGAAGATGTCAAAAAAGTCCAATGTATGGAAAGTTTAAAAATTTTCTATGGAAAATGTTCGGGAAAGTGTGTTAATATTACGGGCTAATTAAGCCGCTTAAAACAATATACATATTGTGTAGTCACAGACTTAAGGTTTCTATAGAACAAGCAGATTACCCTTGTTTTACTGGCCCTTACTATACCTCGGTGCGTTTTTGTGTTTTCGCAGATGTTCGCGCTAGCCCCACAAATGGGGTGTCCAGAGACAGGTCTCGTCGAGGCGATCACAACGGTATATAAAACAAGGTACACGTCTATATAAAAATTTGGAAAAATCGAACTTTGAACATGTCAAAAAAGTCCAATGTATGGAAAGTTTAAAAATTTTCTTCGGAAAATGTTCGGGAAAGTGTGTTAATATTACGGGCTAATTAAGCCGCTTAAAACAATATACATATTGTGTAGTCACAGACTTAAGGTTTCTATAGAATAAGCAGATTTCCCTTGTTTTACTAGCCCTTACTATACCTCGGTGCGTTTTTGTGTTTTCGCAGATGTTCGCGCTAGCCCCACAAATGGGGTGTCCAGAGACAGATCTCGTCGAGGCGATCACAACGGTATATAAAACAAGGTACACGTCTATATAAAAATTTGGAAAAATCGATTTTGAAGATGTCAAAAAAGTCCAATGTATGGAAAGTTTAAAAATTTTCTATGGAAAATGTTCGGGAAAGTGTGTTAATATTACGGGCTAATTAAGCCGCTTAAAACAATATACATATTGTGTAGTCACAGACTTAAGGTTTCTATAGAACAAGCAGATTACCCTTGTTTTACTGGCCCTTACTATACCTCGGTGCGTTTTTGTGTTTTCGCAGATGTTCGCGCTAGCCCCACAAATGGGGTGTCCAGAGACAGGTCTCGTCGAGGCGATCACAACGGTATATAAAACAAGGTACACGTCTATATAAAAATTTGGAAAAATCGAACTTTGAACATGTCAAAAAAGTCCAATGTATGGAAAGTTTAAAAATTTTCTTCGGAAAATATTCGGGAAAGTGTGTTAATATTACGGGCTAATTAAGCCGCTTAAAACAATATACATATTGTGTAGTCACAGACTTAAGGTTTCTATAGAATAAGCAGGTTTCCCTTGTTTTACTAGCCCTTACTATACCTCGGTGCGTTTTTGTGTTTTCGCAGATGTTCGCGCTAGCCCCACAAATGGGGTGTCCAGTGACAGGTCTCGTCGAGGCGATCACAACGGTATATAAAACAAGGTACACGTCTATATAAAAATTTGGAAAAATCGAACTTTGAAGATGTCAAAAAAGTCCAATGTATGGAAAGTTTAAAAATTATCTTCGGAAAATGTTCGGGAAAGTGTGTTAATATTACGGGCTAATAAAGCCGCTTAAAACAATATACATATTGTGTAGTCACAGACTTAAGGTTGCTATAGAATAAGCAGATTTCCCTTGTTTTACTAGCCCTTACTATACCTCGGTGCGTTTTTGTGTTTTCGCAGATGTTCGCGCTAGCCCCACAAATGGGGTGTCCAGAGACAGGTCTCGTCGAGGCGATCACAACGGTATATAAAACAAGGTACACGTCTATATAAAAATTTGGAAAAATCGAACTTTGAAGATGTCAAAAAAGTCCAATGTATGGAAAGTTTAAAAATTTTCTTCGGAAAATGTTCGGGAAAGTGTGTTAATATTACGGGCTAATTAAGCCGCTTAAAACAATATACATATTGTGTAGTCACAGACTTAAGGTTTCTATAGAATAAGCAGATTTCCCTTGTTTTACTAGCCCTTACTATACCTCGGTGCGTTTTTGTGTTTTCGCAGATGTTCGCGCTAGCCCCACAAATGGGGTGTCCAGAGACAGGTCTCGTCGAGGCGATCACAACGGTATATAAAACAAGGTACACGTCTATATAAAAATTTGGAAAAATCGAACTTTGAAGATGTCAAAAAAGTCCAATGTATGGAAAGTTTAAAAATTATCTTCGGAAAATGTTCGGGAAAGTGTGTTAATATTACGGGCTAATTAAGCCGCTTAAAACAATATACATATTGTGTAGTCACAGACTTAAGGTTTCTATAGAATAAGCAGATTTCCCTTGTTTTACTAGCCCTTACTATACCTCGGTGCGTTTTTGTGTTTTCGCAGATGTTCGCGCTAGCCCCACAAATGGGGTGTCCAGAGACAGGTCTCGTCGAGGCGATCACAACGGTATATAAAACAAGGTACACGTCTATACAAAAATTTTGAAAAATCGAACTTTGAAGATGTCAAAAAAGTCCAATGTATGGAAAGTTTAAAAATTTTCTTCGGAAAATGTTCGGGAAAGTAAGTTAATATTACGGGCTAATTAAGCCGCTTAAAACAATATATATATTGTGTAGTCACAGACTTAAGGTTTCTATAGAATAAGCAGGTTTCCCTTGTTTTACTAGCCCTTACTATACCTCCGTGCGTTTTTGTGTTTTTGCAGATGTTCGCGCTAGCCCCACAAATGGGGTGTCCAGAGACAGGTCTCGTCGAGGCGATCACAACGGTATATAAAACAAGGTAAACGTCTATATAAAAATTTGGAAAAATCGAACTTTGAACATGTCAAAAAAGTCCAATATATGAAAAGTTTAAAAATTTTCTTTGGAAAATGTTTGGGAAAGTGTGTTAATATTACAGGCTAGTTAAGCCGCTTAAAACAATATATGTATGTATTGTGTAGTCACAGACTTAAGGTTTCTATAGAATAAGCAGATTTCCCTTGTTTTACTAGCCCTTACTATACCTCGGTGCGTTTTTGTGTTTTCGCAGATGTTCGCGCTAGCCCCACAAATGGGGTGTCCAGAGACAGGTCTCGTCGATGCGATCACAACGGTATATAAAACAAGGTACACGTCTATATAAAAATTTGGAAAAATCGAACTTTGAAGATGTCAAAAAAGTCCAATGTATGGAAAGTTTAAAAATTATCTTCGGAAAATGTTCGGGAAAGTGTGTTAATATTACGGGCTAATTAAGCCGCTTAAAACAATATACATATTGTGTAGTCACAGACTTAAGGTTTCTATAGAATAAGCAGATTTCCCTTGTTTTACTAGCCCTTACTATACCTCGGTGCGTTTTTGTGTTTTCGCAGATGTTCGCGCTAGCCCCACAAATGGGGTGTCCAGAGACAGGTCTCGTCGAGGCGATCACAACGGTATATAAAACAAGGTACACGTCTATATAAAAATTTGGAAAAATCGAACTTTGAAGATGTCAAAAAAGTCCAATGTATAAAAGTTTAAAAATTTTCTTTGGAAAATGTTTGGGAAAGTGTGTTAATATTACAGGCTAATTAAGCCGCTTAAAACAATATATGTATATATTGTGTAGTCACAGACTTAAGGTTTCTATAGAATAAGCAGGTTTCCCTTGTTTTACTAGCCCTTACTATACCTCCGTGCGTTTTTGTGTTTTTGCAGATGTTCGCGCTAGCCCCACAAATGGGGTGTCCAGAGACAGGTCTCGTCGAGGCGATCACAACGGTATATAAAACAAGGTACACGTCTATATAAAAATTTGGAAAAATCGAACTTTGAACATGTCAAAAAAGTCCAATGTATGGAAAGTTTAAAAATTTTCTTCGGAAAATATTCGGGAAAGTGTGTTAATATTACGGGCTAATTAAGCCGCTTAAAACAATATACATATTGTGTAGTCACAGACTTAAGGTTGCTATAGAATAAGCAGATTTCCCTTGTTTTACTAGCCCTTACTATACCTAGGTGCGTTTTTGTGTTTTCGCAGATGTTTGCGCTAGCCCCACAAATGGGGTGTCCAGAGACAGGTCTCGTCGAGGCGATCACAACGGTATATAAAACAAGGTACACGTCTATATAAAAATTTGGAAAAACCGAACTTTGAAGATGTCAAAAAAGTCCAATGTATGAAAAGTTTAAAAATTTTCTTTGGAAAATGTTTGGGAAAGTGTGTTAATATTACAGGCTAATTAAGCCGCTTAAAACAATATATGTATATATTGTGTAGTCACAGACTTAAGGTTTCTATAGAATAAGCAGATTTCCCTTGTTTTACTAGCCCTTACTATACCTCGGTGCGTTTTTGTGTTTTCGCAGATGTTCGCGCTAGCCCCACAAATGGGGTGTCCAGAGACAGGTCTCCTCGAGGCGATCACAACGGTATATAAAACAAGGTACACGTCTATATAAAAATTTGGAAAAATCGAACTTTGAAGATGTCAAAAAGTCCAATGTATGGAAAGTTTAAAAATTTTCTTCGGAAAATGTTCGGGAAAGTGTGTTAATATTACGGGCTAATTAAGCCGCTTAAAACAATATATATATATATATTGTGTAGTCACAGACTTAAGGTTTCTATAGAATAAGCAGATTTCCCTTGTTTTACTAGCCCTTACTATACCTCGGTGCGTTTTTGTGTTTTCGCAGATGTTCGCGCTAGCCCCACAAATGGGGTGTCCAGAGACAGGTCTCGTCGAGGCGATCACAACGGTATATAAAACAAGGTACACGTCTATATAAAAATTTGGAAAAATCGATTTTGAAGATGTCAAAAAAGTCCAATGTATGGAAAGTTTAAAAATTTTCTATGGAAAATGTTCGGGAAAGTGTGTTAATATTACGGGCTAATTAAGCCGCTTAAAACAATATACATATTGTGTAGTCACAGACTTAAGGTTTCTATAGAATAAGCAGGTTTCCCTTGTTTTACTAGCCCTTACTATAACTCGGTGCGTTTTTGTGTTTTCGCAGATGTTCGCGCTAGCCCTACAAATGGGGTGTCCAGAGACAGGTCTCGTCGAGGCGATCACAACGGTATATAAAACAAGGTACACGTCTATATAAAAATTTGGAAAAATCGAACTTTTAAGATGTCAAAAAGTCCAATGTATGGAAAGTTTAAAAATTTTCTTCGGAAAATGTTCGGGAAAGTGTGTTAATATTACGGGCTAATTAAGCCGCTTTAAACAATATACATATTGTGTAGTCACAGACTTAAGGTTTCTATAGAATAAGCAGATTTCCCTTGTTTTACTAGCCCTTATTATACCTCGGTGCGTTTTTGTGTTTTCGCAGATGTTCGCGCTAGCCCCACAAATGGGGTGTCCAGTGACAGGTCTCGTCGAGGCGATCACAACGGTATATAAAACAAGGTACACGTCTATATAAAAATTTGGAAAAATCGAACTTTGAAGATGTCAAAAAAGTCCAATGTATGGAAAGTTTAAAAATTATCTTCGGAAAATGTTCGGGAAAGTGTGTTAATATTACGGGCTAATTAAGCCGCTTAAAACAATATACATATTGTGTAGTCACAGACTTAAGGTTTCTATAGAATAAGCAGATTTCCCTTGTTTTACTAGCCCTTACTATACCTCGGTGCGTTTTTGTGTTTTCGCAGATGTTCGCGCTAGCCCCACAAATGGGGTGTCCAGAGACAGGTCTCGTCGAGGCGATCACAACGGTATATAAAACAAGGTACACGTCTATATAAAAATTTGGAAAAATCGAATTTTGAAGATGTCAAAAAAAGTCCAATGTATGGAAAGTTTAAAAATTTTCTTTGGAAAATGTTCGGGAAAGTGTGTTAATATTACGGGCTAATTAAGCCGCTTAAAACAATATATATATACATATTGTGTAGTCACAGACTTAAGGTTTCTATAGAATAAGCAGATTTCCCTTGTTTTACTAGCCCTTACTATACCTCGGTGCGTTTTTGTGTTTTCGCAGATGTTCGCGCTAGCCCCACAAATGGGGTGTCCAGAGACAGGTCTCGTCGAGGCGATCACAACGGTATATAAAACAAGGTACACGTCTATATAAAAATTTGGAAAAATCGAACTTTGAAGATGTCAAAAAAGTCCAATGTATGGAAAGTTTAAAAATTTTCTTTGGAAAATGTTCGGGAAAGTAAGTTAATATTACGGGCTAATTAAGCTGCTTAAAACAATATACATATTGTGTAGTCACAGACTTAAGGTTTCTATAGAATAAGCAGGTTTCCCTTGTTTTACTAGCCCTTACTATACCTCGGTGCGTTTTTGTGTTTTCGCAGATGTTCGCGCTAGCCCCACAAATGGGGTGTCCAGAGACAGGTCTCGTCGAGGCGATCACAACGGTATATAAAACAAGGTACACGTCTATATAAAAATTTGGAAAAATCGAACTTTTAAGATGTCAAAAAGTCCAATGTATGGAAAGTTTAAAAATTTTCTTCGGAAAATGTTCGGGAAAGTGTGTTAATATTACGGGCTAATTAAGCCGCTTAAAACAATATACATATTGTGTAGTCACAGACTTAAGGTTTCTATAGAATAAGCAGATTTCCCTTGTTTTACTAGCCCTTACTATACCTCGGTGCGTTTTTGTGTTTTCGCAGATGTTCGCGCTAGCCCCACAAATGGGGTGTCCAGAGACAGGTCTCGTCGATGCGATCACAACGGTATATAAAACAAGGTACACGTCTATATAAAAATTTGGAAAAATCGAACTTTGAACATGTCAAAAAAGTCCAATGTATGGAAAGTTTAAAAATTTTCTATGGAAAATGTTCAGGAAAGTGTGTTAATATTACGGGCTAATTAAGCCGCTTAAAACAATATACATATTGTGTAGTCACAGACTTACGGTTTCTATAGAACAAGCAGATTACCCTTGTTTTACTGGCCCTTACTATACCTCGGTGCGTTTTAGTGTTTTCACAGATGTTCGCGCTAGCCCCACAAATGGGGTGTCCAGAGACAGATCTCGTCGAGGCGATCACAACGGTATATAAAACAAGGTACACGTCTATATAAAAATTTGGAAAAATCGATTTTGAAGATGTCAAAAAAGTCCAATGTATGGAAAGTTTAAAAATTTTCTATGGAAAATGTTCGGGAAAGTGTGTTAATATTACGGGCTAATTAAGCCGCTTAAAACAATATACATATTGTGTAGTCACAGACTTAAGGTTTCTATAGAACAAGCAGATTACCCTTGTTTTACTGGCCCTTACTATACCTCGGTGCGTTTTTGTGTTTTCGCAGATGTTCGCGCTAGCCCCACAAATGGGGTGTCCAGAGACAGGTCTCGTTGAGGCGATCACAACGGTATATAAAACAAGGTACACGTCTATATAAAAATTTGGAAAAATCGAACTTTGAAGATGTCAAAAAAGTCCAATGTATAAAAGTTTAAAAATTTTCTTTGGAAAATGTTTGGGAAAGTGTGTTAATATTACAGGCTAATTAAGCCGCTTAAAACAATATATGTAAATATTGTGTAGTCACAGACTTAAGGTTTCTATAGAATAAGCAGGTTTCCCTTGTTTTACTAGCCCTTACTATACCTCCGTGCGTTTTTGTGTTTTTGCAGATGTTCGCGCTAGCCCCACAAATGGGGGGTCCAGAGACAGGTCTCGTCGAGGCGATCACAACGGTATATAAAACAAGGTACACGTCTATATAAAAATTTGGAAAAATCGAACTTTGAACATGTCAAAAAAGTCCAATGTATGGAAAGTTTAAAAATTTTCTTTGGAAAATGTTCGGGAAAGTGTGTTAATATTACGGGCTAATTAAGCCGCTTAAAACAATATATATATATATATATATTGTGTAGTCACAGACTTAAGGTTTCTATAGAATAAGCAGATTTCCCTTGTTTTACTAGCCCTTACTATACCTCGGTGCGTTTTTGTGTTTTCGCAGATGTTCGCGCTAGCCCCACAAATGGGGGGTCCAGAGACAGGTCTCGTCGAGGCGATCACAACGGTATATAAAACAAGGTACACGTCTATATAAAAATTTGGAAAAATCGAATTTTGAAGATGTCAAAAAAAGTCCAATGTATGGAAAGTTTAAAAATTTTCTTTGGAAAATGTTCGGGAAAGTGTGTTAATATTACGGGCTAATTAAGCCGCTTAAAACAATATATATATATATATATATATTGTGTAGTCACAGACTTAAGGTTTCTATAGAATAAGCAGATTTCCCTTGTTTTACTAGCCCTTACTATACCTCGGTGCGTTTTTGTGTTTTCGCAGATGTTCGCGCTAGCCCCACAAATGGGGTGTCCAGAGACAGGTCTCGTCGAGGCGATCACAACGGTATATAAAACAAGGTACACGTCTATATAAAAATTTGGAAAAATCGAATTTTGAAGATGTCAAAAAAGTCCAATGTATGGAAAGTTTAAAAATTTTCTATGGAAAATGTTCGGGAAAGTGTGTTAATATTACGGGCTAATTAAGCCGCTTAAAACAATATACATATTGTGTAGTCACAGACTTAAGGTTTCTATAGAACAAGCAGATTACCCTTGTTTTACTGGCCCTTACTATACCTCGGTGCGTTTTTGTGTTTTCACAGATGTTCGCGCTAGCCCCACAAATGGGGTGTCCAGAGACAGGTCTCGTCGAGGCGATCACAACGGTATATAAAACAAGGTACACGTCTATATAAAAATTTGGAAAAATCGAACTTTTAAGATGTCAAAAAGTCCAATGTATGGAAAGTTTAAAAATTTTCTTCGGAAAATGTTCGGGAAAGTGTGTTAATATTACGGGCTAATTAAGCCGCTTTAAACAATATACATATTGTGTAGTCACAGACTTAAGGTTTCTATAGAACAAGCAGATTTCCCTTGTTTTACTAGCCCTTACTATACCTCGGTGCGTTTTTGTGTTTTCGCAGATGTTCGCGCTAGCCCCACAAATGGGGTGTCCAGAGACAGGTCTCGTCGATGCGATCACAACGGTATATAAAACAAGGTACACGTCTATATAAAAATTTGGAAAAATCGAACTTTGAACATGTCAAAAAAGTCCAATGTATGGAAAGTTTAAAAATTTTCTATGGAAAATGTTCAGGAAAGTGTGTTAATATTACGGGCTAATTAAGCCGCTTAAAACAATATACATATTGTGTAGTCACAGACTTACGGTTTCTATAGAACAAGCAGATTACCCTTGTTTTACTGGCCCTTACTATACCTCGGTGCGTTTTAGTGTTTTCACAGATGTTCGCGCTAGCCCCACAAATGGGGTGTCCAGAGACAGATCTCGTCGAGGCGATCACAACGGTATATAAAACAAGGTACACGTCTATATAAAAATTTGGAAAAATCGATTTTGAAGATGTCAAAAAAGTCCAATGTATGGAAAGTTTAAAAATTTTCTATGGAAAATGTTCGGGAAAGTGTGTTAATATTACGGGCTAATTAAGCCGCTTAAAACAATATACATATTGTGTAGTCACAGACTTAAGGTTTCTATAGAACAAGCAGATTACCCTTGTTTTACTGGCCCTTACTATACCTCGGTGCGTTTTTGTGTTTTCGCAGATGTTCGCGCTAGCCCCACAAATGGGGTGTCCAGAGACAGGTCTCGTCGAGGCGATCACAACGGTATATAAAACAAGGTACACGTCTATATAAAAATTTGGAAAAATCGAACTTTGAACATGTCAAAAAAGTCCAATGTATGGAAAGTTTAAAAATTTTCTTCGGAAAATGTTCGGGAAAGTGTGTTAATATTACGGGCTAATTAAGCCGCTTAAAACAATATACATATTGTGTAGTCACAGACTTAAGGTTTCTATAGAATAAGCAGATTTCCCTTGTTTTACTAGCCCTTACTATACCTCGGTGCGTTTTTGTGTTTTCGCAGATGTTCGCGCTAGCCCCACAAATGGGGTGTCCAGAGACAGATCTCGTCGAGGCGATCACAACGGTATATAAAACAAGGTACACGTCTATATAAAAATTTGGAAAAATCGATTTTGAAGATGTCAAAAAAGTCCAATGTATGGAAAGTTTAAAAATTTTCTATGGAAAATGTTCGGGAAAGTGTGTTAATATTACGGGCTAATTAAGCCGCTTAAAACAATATACATATTGTGTAGTCACAGACTTAAGGTTTCTATAGAACAAGCAGATTACCCTTGTTTTACTGGCCCTTACTATACCTCGGTGCGTTTTTGTGTTTTCGCAGATGTTCGCGCTAGCCCCACAAATGGGGTGTCCAGAGACAGGTCTCGTCGAGGCGATCACAACGGTATATAAAACAAGGTACACGTCTATATAAAAATTTGGAAAAATCGAACTTTGAACATGTCAAAAAAGTCCAATGTATGGAAAGTTTAAAAATTTTCTTCGGAAAATATTCGGGAAAGTGTGTTAATATTACGGGCTAATTAAGCCGCTTAAAACAATATACATATTGTGTAGTCACAGACTTAAGGTTTCTATAGAATAAGCAGGTTTCCCTTGTTTTACTAGCCCTTACTATACCTCGGTGCGTTTTTGTGTTTTCGCAGATGTTCGCGCTAGCCCCACAAATGGGGTGTCCAGTGACAGGTCTCGTCGAGGCGATCACAACGGTATATAAAACAAGGTACACGTCTATATAAAAATTTGGAAAAATCGAACTTTGAAGATGTCAAAAAAGTCCAATGTATGGAAAGTTTAAAAATTATCTTCGGAAAATGTTCGGGAAAGTGTGTTAATATTACGGGCTAATAAAGCCGCTTAAAACAATATACATATTGTGTAGTCACAGACTTAAGGTTGCTATAGAATAAGCAGATTTCCCTTGTTTTACTAGCCCTTACTATACCTCGGTGCGTTTTTGTGTTTTCGCAGATGTTCGCGCTAGCCCCACAAATGGGGTGTCCAGAGACAGGTCTCGTCGAGGCGATCACAACGGTATATAAAACAAGGTACACGTCTATATAAAAATTTGGAAAAATCGAACTTTGAAGATGTCAAAAAAGTCCAATGTATGGAAAGTTTAAAAATTTTCTTCGGAAAATGTTCGGGAAAGTGTGTTAATATTACGGGCTAATTAAGCCGCTTAAAACAATATACATATTGTGTAGTCACAGACTTAAGGTTTCTATAGAATAAGCAGATTTCCCTTGTTTTACTAGCCCTTACTATACCTCGGTGCGTTTTTGTGTTTTCGCAGATGTTCGCGCTAGCCCCACAAATGGGGTGTCCAGAGACAGGTCTCGTCGAGGCGATCACAACGGTATATAAAACAAGGTACACGTCTATATAAAAATTTGGAAAAATCGAACTTTGAAGATGTCAAAAAAGTCCAATGTATGGAAAGTTTAAAAATTATCTTCGGAAAATGTTCGGGAAAGTGTGTTAATATTACGGGCTAATTAAGCCGCTTAAAACAATATACATATTGTGTAGTCACAGACTTAAGGTTTCTATAGAATAAGCAGATTTCCCTTGTTTTACTAGCCCTTACTATACCTCGGTGCGTTTTTGTGTTTTCGCAGATGTTCGCGCTAGCCCCACAAATGGGGTGTCCAGAGACAGGTCTCGTCGAGGCGATCACAACGGTATATAAAACAAGGTACACGTCTATACAAAAATTTTGAAAAATCGAACTTTGAAGATGTCAAAAAAGTCCAATGTATGGAAAGTTTAAAAATTTTCTTCGGAAAATGTTCGGGAAAGTAAGTTAATATTACGGGCTAATTAAGCCGCTTAAAACAATATATATATTGTGTAGTCACAGACTTAAGGTTTCTATAGAATAAGCAGGTTTCCCTTGTTTTACTAGCCCTTACTATACCTCCGTGCGTTTTTGTGTTTTTGCAGATGTTCGCGCTAGCCCCACAAATGGGGTGTCCAGAGACAGGTCTCGTCGAGGCGATCACAACGGTATATAAAACAAGGTAAACGTCTATATAAAAATTTGGAAAAATCGATTTTTGAAGATGTCAAAAAAGTTCAATGTATGAAAAGTTTAAAAATTTTCTTTGGAAAATGTTTGGGAAAGTGTGTTAATATTACAGGCTAATTAAGCCGCTTAAAACAATATATGTATATATTGTGTAGTCACAGACTTAAGGTTTCTATAGAATAAGCAGGTTTCCCTTGTTTTACTAGCCCTTACTATACCTCCGTGCGTTTTTGTGTTTTTGCAGATGTTCGCGCTAGCCCCACAAATGGGGTGTCCAGAGACAGGTCTCGTCGAGGCGATCACAACGGTATATAAAACAAGGTAAACGTCTATATAAAAATTTGGAAAAATCGAACTTTGAACATGTCAAAAAAGTCCAATATATGAAAAGTTTAAAAATTTTCTTTGGAAAATGTTTGGGAAAGTGTGTTAATATTACAGGCTAGTTAAGCCGCTTAAAACAATATATGTATGTATTGTGTAGTCACAGACTTAAGGTTTCTATAGAATAAGCAGATTTCCCTTGTTTTACTAGCCCTTACTATACCTCGGTGCGTTTTTGTGTTTTCGCAGATGTTCGCGCTAGCCCCACAAATGGGGTGTCCAGAGACAGGTCTCGTCGATGCGATCACAACGGTATATAAAACAAGGTACACGTCTATATAAAAATTTGGAAAAATCGAACTTTGAAGATGTCAAAAAAGTCCAATGTATGGAAAGTTTAAAAATTTTCTTCGGAAAATGTTCGGGAAAGTGTGTAAATATTACGGGCTAATTAAGCCGCTTAAAACAATATACATATTGTGTAGTCACAGACTTAAGGTTTCTATAGAATAAGCAGATTTCCCTTGTTTTACTAGCCCTTATTATACCTCGGTGCGTTTTTGTGTTTTCGCAGATGTTCGCGCTAGCCCCACAAATGGGGTGTCCAGAGACAGGTCTCGTCGAGGCGATCACAACGGTATATAAAACAAGGTACACGTCTATATAAAAATTTGGAAAAATCGAACTTTGAAGATGTCAAAAAAGTCCAATGTATAAAAGTTTAAAAATTTTCTTTGGAAAATGTTTGGGAAAGTGTGTTAATATTACAGGCTAATTAAGCCGCTTAAAACAATATATGTATATATTGTGTAGTCACAGACTTAAGGTTTCTATAGAATAAGCAGGTTTCCCTTGTTTTACTAGCCCTTACTATACCTCCGTGCGTTTTTGTGTTTTTGCAGATGTTCGCGCTAGCCCCACAAATGGGGTGTCCAGAGACAGGTCTCGTCGAGGCGATCACAACGGTATATAAAACAAGGTACACGTCTATATAAAAATTTGGAAAAATCGAACTTTGAACATGTCAAAAAAGTCCAATGTATGGAAAGTTTAAAAATTTTCTTCGGAAAATATTCGGGAAAGTGTGTTAATATTACGGGCTAATTAAGCCGCTTAAAACAATATACATATTGTGTAGTCACAGACTTAAGGTTGCTATAGAATAAGCAGATTTCCCTTGTTTTACTAGCCCTTACTATACCTAGGTGCGTTTTTGTGTTTTCGCAGATGTTTGCGCTAGCCCCACAAATGGGGTGTCCAGAGACAGGTCTCGTCGAGGCGATCACAACGGTATATAAAACAAGGTACACGTCTATATAAAAATTTGGAAAAACCGAACTTTGAAGATGTCAAAAAAGTCCAATGTATGAAAAGTTTAAAAATTTTCTTTGGAAAATGTTTGGGAAAGTGTGTTAATATTACAGGCTAATTAAGCCGCTTAAAACAATATATGTATATATTGTGTAGTCACAGACTTAAGGTTTCTATAGAATAAGCAGATTTCCCTTGTTTTACTAGCCCTTACTATACCTCGGTGCGTTTTTGTGTTTTCGCAGATGTTCGCGCTAGCCCCACAAATGGGGTGTCCAGAGACAGGTCTCCTCGAGGCGATCACAACGGTATATAAAACAAGGTACACGTCTATATAAAAATTTGGAAAAATCGAACTTTGAAGATGTCAAAAAGTCCAATGTATGGAAAGTTTAAAAATTTTCTTCGGAAAATGTTCGGGAAAGTGTGTTAATATTACGGGCTAATTAAGCCGCTTAAAACAATATATATATATATATTGTGTAGTCACAGACTTAAGGTTTCTATAGAATAAGCAGATTTCCCTTGTTTTACTAGCCCTTACTATACCTCGGTGCGTTTTTGTGTTTTCGCAGATGTTCGCGCTAGCCCCACAAATGGGGTGTCCAGAGACAGGTCTCGTCGAGGCGATCACAACGGTATATAAAACAAGGTACACGTCTATATAAAAATTTGGAAAAATCGATTTTGAAGATGTCAAAAAAGTCCAATGTATGGAAAGTTTAAAAATTTTCTATGGAAAATGTTCGGGAAAGTGTGTTAATATTACGGGCTAATTAAGCCGCTTAAAACAATATACATATTGTGTAGTCACAGACTTAAGGTTTCTATAGAATAAGCAGGTTTCCCTTGTTTTACTAGCCCTTACTATAACTCGGTGCGTTTTTGTGTTTTCGCAGATGTTCGCGCTAGCCCTACAAATGGGGTGTCCAGAGACAGGTCTCGTCGAGGCGATCACAACGGTATATAAAACAAGGTACACGTCTATATAAAAATTTGGAAAAATCGAACTTTTAAGATGTCAAAAAGTCCAATGTATGGAAAGTTTAAAAATTTTCTTCGGAAAATGTTCGGGAAAGTGTGTTAATATTACGGGCTAATTAAGCCGCTTTAAACAATATACATATTGTGTAGTCACAGACTTAAGGTTTCTATAGAATAAGCAGATTTCCCTTGTTTTACTAGCCCTTATTATACCTCGGTGCGTTTTTGTGTTTTCGCAGATGTTCGCGCTAGCCCCACAAATGGGGTGTCCAGTGACAGGTCTCGTCGAGGCGATCACAACGGTATATAAAACAAGGTACACGTCTATATAAAAATTTGGAAAAATCGAACTTTGAAGATGTCAAAAAAGTCCAATGTATGGAAAGTTTAAAAATTATCTTCGGAAAATGTTCGGGAAAGTGTGTTAATATTACGGGCTAATTAAGCCGCTTAAAACAATATACATATTGTGTAGTCACAGACTTAAGGTTTCTATAGAATAAGCAGATTTCCCTTGTTTTACTAGCCCTTACTATACCTCGGTGCGTTTTTGTGTTTTCGCAGATGTTCGCGCTAGCCCCACAAATGGGGTGTCCAGAGACAGGTCTCGTCGAGGCGATCACAACGGTATATAAAACAAGGTACACGTCTATATAAAAATTTGGAAAAATCGAACTTTGAAGATGTCAAAAAAGTCCAATGTATGGAAAGTTTAAAAATTTTCTTCGGAAAATGTTCGGGAAAGTAAGTTAATATTACGGGCTAATTAAGCTGCTTAAAACAATATACATATTGTGTAGTCACAGACTTAAGGTTTCTATAGAATAAGCAGGTTTCCCTTGTTTTACTAGCCCTTACTATACCTCGGTGCGTTTTTGTGTTTTCGCAGATGTTCGCGCTAGCCCCACAAATGGGGTGTCCAGAGACAGGTCTCGTCGAGGCGATCACAACGGTATATAAAACAAGGTACACGTCTATATAAAAATTTGGAAAAATCGAACTTTTAAGATGTCAAAAAGTCCAATGTATGGAAAGTTTAAAAATTTTCTTCGGAAAATGTTCGGGAAAGTGTGTTAATATTACGGGCTAATTAAGCCGCTTAAAACAATATACATATTGTGTAGTCACAGACTTAAGGTTTCTATAGAATAAGCAGATTTCCCTTGTTTTACTAGCCCTTACTATACCTCGGTGCGTTTTTGTGTTTTCGCAGATGTTCGCGCTAGCCCCACAAATGGGGTGTCCAGAGACAGGTCTCGTCGATGCGATCACAACGGTATATAAAACAAGGTACACGTCTATATAAAAATTTGGAAAAATCGAACTTTGAACATGTCAAAAAAGTCCAATGTATGGAAAGTTTAAAAATTTTCTATGGAAAATGTTCAGGAAAGTGTGTTAATATTACGGGCTAATTAAGCCGCTTAAAACAATATACATATTGTGTAGTCACAGACTTACGGTTTCTATAGAACAAGCAGATTACCCTTGTTTTACTGGCCCTTACTATACCTCGGTGCGTTTTAGTGTTTTCACAGATGTTCGCGCTAGCCCCACAAATGGGGTGTCCAGAGACAGATCTCGTCGAGGCGATCACAACGGTATATAAAACAAGGTACACGTCTATATAAAAATTTGGAAAAATCGATTTTGAAGATGTCAAAAAAGTCCAATGTATGGAAAGTTTAAAAATTTTCTATGGAAAATGTTCGGGAAAGTGTGTTAATATTACGGGCTAATTAAGCCGCTTAAAACAATATACATATTGTGTAGTCACAGACTTAAGGTTTCTATAGAACAAGCAGATTACCCTTGTTTTACTGGCCCTTACTATACCTCGGTGCGTTTTTGTGTTTTCGCAGATGTTCGCGCTAGCCCCACAAATGGGGTGTCCAGAGACAGGTCTCGTTGAGGCGATCACAACGGTATATAAAACAAGGTACACGTCTATATAAAAATTTGGAAAAATCGAACTTTGAAGATGTCAAAAAAGTCCAATGTATAAAAGTTTAAAAATTTTCTTTGGAAAATGTTTGGGAAAGTGTGTTAATATTACAGGCTAATTAAGCCGCTTAAAACAATATATGTAAATATTGTGTAGTCACAGACTTAAGGTTTCTATAGAATAAGCAGGTTTCCCTTGTTTTACTAGCCCTTACTATACCTCCGTGCGTTTTTGTGTTTTTGCAGATGTTCGCGCTAGCCCCACAAATGGGGGGTCCAGAGACAGGTCTCGTCGAGGCGATCACAACGGTATATAAAACAAGGTACACGTCTATATAAAAATTTGGAAAAATCGAACTTTGAACATGTCAAAAAAGTCCAATGTATGGAAAGTTTAAAAATTTTCTTCGGAAAATATTCGGGAAAGTGTGTTAATATTACGGGCTAATTAAGCCGCTTAAAACAATATACATATTGTGTAGTCACAGACTTAAGGTTGCTATAGAATAAGCAGATTTCCCTTG